>CM007324.1:204165-243565 GCA_000333855.2 Endotrypanum monterogeii
CGGACACACTGAGGCACAGGAACGCTGTTTCCTTTGCCCACACACACACACACACACACACACACACACACACACAGTGTCACTGCCAGCCACAGCTGCACGCGACGCCAGCCGCCACAACGGGGCGGGGGTAGGGGGTGCGCAGCGCGGACGTGCCGCATCAGCCAAGAACAAAAAGAACGGAACTGGAAGCGATCATTCATCTAAACGGATCAGATTGAAGGGCTAACTTCAATAATATGCTACGGTATGTGTCGCATCATGCGCGCTGCACACGGCGCACCCGCACCCCCCCTCGTCCTCAGCACGCTCGCACTCCATGCATCTCCGTCACTGCTATCACAGGCTGCACAACTGATTAGGATGTCTGCACAGTCCGCTTACACAAGCACGTGGGCCCACCCCCTGAAGCTCTCTCTGATGCGTTTTGTTCGACCAGCACACGCGAAGTGATCGTCTATCGACCCCACCTCACCCCCCACCCCCAATAGGGAGGAGGGGGAAGCGGAGCGGGGATGTCTTGGAGCCGTATTTTTTGTGTTTTGTGTTTTTGAGTGTAGTGGAGGGCTCGTTCAATTATCGTTTTTGTAATGAGTCGTATTTTCTTGAAGGGTGCGTTGGAGACTGTTGCGATGGGAGAATGTATTGGATCTGGGAGGAGCGTAGTCGTGCGAATCGCACGGAGAACCCTCTAGACGGGAAGACTCGTCGCTTTTTTTCTTTTTCCCGCAGTGTTTTTCTGGTGCCTGCGGTTCAGCTGAGCATGGTCGCGGATGTAGAAAAAAAAAAAGTTGGCTTTAGGTTCACAGGCAAGGGATAACAATGAGTTAGAAAGAGTGGGCGACAGAGGACAAAAAAAAGCTGCTAGGTGGAATCAAAGCCCAGTCGATGATCAGCGAGCGGACAATATGTCGTTTCCTGCTCCACTGCTCCACCGACAGTCAGTTAGCGTGGGACTGCAAAAAGAGGTATGTTCAAGGAGTTAGGGGCCCTGGCCATTTTTTTTTCGTTTGCAGAACTATGTAGCTGGCTGTGCTGCCCGAGACAAGCTAAAACAGCACACTTGCAGATGTGTGCTGGCCAAAAGGGGGGAGGAGGAGGGGGGGGAACCCCAAGAAGGCGAGCAAATCGAGGCGAGATGCCCTCCTCCTCCCCCCCTCATATCGTTGAAGTCCACCGCTCCCCTCCCTTCTTATTATTTCCGTTCTGTTGCACAATGACGGAGGGTAGTGAATATATGTTTGGACTGCGAATGTATGAGAGGGAGGGAGGCGGAGGGGGAGGAAGGGAGGGAAAAACAGAAAAGGCATAAAGGGAAAGGGAGGCGTGTGTGTGTGTGTGTGTTTGTGTGTGCGCCTGTAATAGAGAGAGAGGGGCGGGGACGAGGGGGCCTCGCAATAGATGAATTTAGGTCCCCTGTTTTCTCATTTGGCACCGTTGACGCATGGGCGCCTTTACGAAAATATGCACACACACACACACACACAGACTAACACACACACACACACACACACACACACACGCACACACACATCTAAATCCCTAAAATCAGAGAAGGGGGGGAAAGGTCCCCCATCTAACCCTCTGCCAGTCATAGCAGCCTCCTCTTGGACATGAGGAGGGGATCTCGGATGAGGTTCACACATCATGTCAGTTCCCCCGAGCTAGCTGCTGCTGATGCCGTTGCTGTCATGGACGGAGGTGAAAGGTGACCGCCATTGCCGGTGTTCATAGAGTTGGCAGGTGTGGTGGGCCTGGATGGTTGCTGCTGTTGCTTTGCACCTGTAATCAGAGGACTACATGTTGCGGTGATGGATGTCGGGCCATTGGCGGCCGCCGCGGCACCGCTCGTCGCCGGCTTGGCCGCGCCGTAGTTGTTGCTCTTGAGGTATTTGTCCGGCGCGAGTAGGCTGTACCCGAGCTGTGCTGTCTCTGCCTCTCTAAGTTCTCGATCGGACATCACAAACGTGGCCCGTGGCGTCACCGTCACCCACGATGCCACAAAGGGTGGGGTCAACTTCACAATGGGGTGGTACAGCTCGACGTACTGCTGATCCCCAACCCGAGCCTTATCGCTGGCGAAACGCTTGTACTCTTCAAATATGGACACCAGTGACCAGCCTTGAAGGTGGCGCAGGCACGCCACGACAGTGCCGGTGCGGTGCTTGCCCTTGTTGCAGTGTATGAGCAGCGGCAGGTTGCGGGTGTCGCAGATGGCACTGAGAATGCGGTGCATCAGTGGCTCAGAGATGTCACTGAAGGGTTCTTTGTTGCCCTCCGTTGGAAAGCGCAGGACATGGATTCCGTTTTCTTCACAAAATTTGAGATTACTTTCGGCGTACTCCTCTGGACAGAGGTACAAAACGCTGCGCAGCCGCAATGCACAGAGGAAGGAATAATTTTTTTTTGTTGGGTAACCGCTGCGGTACACACCAGGGCACACCATAGAAAAGTTGATCGACGGCACGAGGGGCTCTCGTGAGGAAGAGGCGGTGGTCATCCGATGGGGGGGGGGAAGGAGGTGGTTCCTTTTGAGAATCTTTGCAACACCTCCGCGTTCGTATATAATTTCCTGTGTGTATGTGTGTGTGTGTGTAAGGAGAGGAAGGAGGGATGGGGGAAGAAGGGGTTGCTGCTGCTATTATGAGTGTTTTGGAGTTCAGTTTTCTTGACACTTGTGGCGGGACGATGAGGGACTGGCTAGCACGCTGTCGTGTGCCTCCCACATGGGTGTTTTGTTGAAGAAAGATGAGGAGAAAGAGGAGGAGGAGAAGCATATGGGCATACGAAACACAACGTTCTGCTTGACAAGGAAGTGGGTGCAGCGTTTTTGTCCTTTCCCCACCCCCTTGTATCATGCGCCAACCAGGTCTACACACCTTCCTTCTCCCGTTCACGTGCTGCAGTGCTCTAGCTGTGATCACATATAGACACAAAAAATATTCTGTAGTATACGCCGTAAGCAGCAACATCAAGCAAGAGTAACCCACACGTGTATACGCACCCGCGTCCGCGCACGTTACGCAAAAAAAAAAAAAACATGGATTGATACGACCTGGTACGTTATTTTCCCCTTTGAGCTCTCCACACGTGGCTCAACCCCCCTTTTTGTGTATTCATATATATATATATATATATATTAGTTGAAGAAGTCCGTCAGGGATGGCGCTGGACGGTGGGCCGCTGCGGTCGATTGCGTTTGCTGCTCCTGTTGCTGGTTGCTTCTCTCCGCGGCCGTTGTGTGCACCGTCGAGTGTACTGGCTGCCACGCAAAGAGGTCATGGATGGCATCGCGAGGCGCGGGTTTCACTGCGGTGGTGGTGGTGGTGGTCGGGAAAGATAAAGGCTCAGTGCCAGACAAGACTGTTTTCATGTCCCCACGCATCATCGGAGGTGCGAGTGGTGCTCCAGTCGTCCAAATGCCACTTCCACTGTCACTGCAGTAGGCGTAGGCAGTGGGCTGTCCATCGGGTCGCTCGGCTTCAGTCATCCCCACTGGCCATGACTGGACACCCGCTACTGGTGGTGACCCTTGGCCGTCCCACGTGCCGCGGTGGTGCGGGGTAGCACCGCTGGTGTTTATGTCGTTGCTTGCAGCGGGGGCCATGGCCAGATTCGCCCTGTACCACAACGATGGGTCGCTGGTGGAAGTGCTCCCGGACGCCTCTGGGGGCTGCGGTCTATCTACGCCGGGGAATCGACTTGGATCGGCAAGCTTGAGGGAGGTGAAATCCTGTGGGACCCCGCTGGTGAAGACTCCCCAGGGTTCTGCCGGCAGCGTTGCCTCTGTCATCACCGGCGCGGCGGTTGGCTGTGGCGACGCTGGAACCGACCACAAGGAGGCTGGTGGCGTTGGTGTTTCCATTGGCCTCTCCCACTTCAGAGACGGTTGCAGGCGAGAGGGCACAGGTGAAGGGCGAGCATATAATGCCTCGGGTAACATTACCGGATGCAGGTTTGACTGTGGCACCGGTGCGCGCTGCGCTGCACGCCTCTCCCCCTCATGCCACACATTTACGCATGACGGACAAAGCAGCCCTACTCGCATGTAGGCCTCCGCAGACTCTGGCCTCAGTGCACCGCCCCCCTTGGAACTCACGAATACGCTTCCCGCACTGTCTGATGCGACAGGACGCAGCAGGGGCTCGTAGGCATTGAAGCTGTGTACAATATCGAATGGCAGGGCACGGCAAATATACAGGGACGTCTCAGAGAGAGTCCGTCGTACGGCTTCCTGAGACTTTGCGGCCGCACTGGTGCCCACCTCACCCCGCCCACTGCCGATAAATGTATCAGTGAGCGGCGGAATGGCGTCGAGCGTTCTCGCGTCGCTGCCCTGTCCACTCACATACCCTGCTCGACCACCGCTAAGGTCGGCTGCTCGTAGGTTGCCTTCACACTCACGTAGACTGAACTCCGTGTCCAGTGCAATGTTTTGCTGCTGCCGCTGCTGCAGGACCCACTGTTTCGGCTGGGGCCGCGGCGTGCAGATGTCGAGGCCGGCACGCGCGTCGCGGTGACGACTACTAGTTTTTTCTCTGCTGTCCTTCAGAGGGGTATTCTTCGAGTAGGTTGTGATGGCGTACGGGTTCGGGGGGACGGGCAGCCTCGAAAAAAGTGGGACACTGAACGAGTGCAAGCACGCGATAGCAGCAGGGAGGCACACTGTCAGCGCTTCACGGGCGCGCCCGCTGCTGCCGTAGCCGCTGCCGCTGTTGATGCCCTTTTTCACCGCCTTCGCCACCTTCGAGAAGAATCCACGAAGACGGCGACCACCCCCACCCCCACTGTACTCCTCAAGATCACCCCTGTTGTGGGTGGGGTGTACACCATCGGTATCAGCGCTGCCCCCGACACTGTTACCGCTGCCTTCGTAGCCACCCGCCAACAGTCGAATACGTATCGGTACAGACATGGAGAGTAGCGAGTTGCGGCGGTGTGGGAACCACTGCGTCACTGCACCCCTGTAGATGTCCCCTATGGCGTCTAGGGAGGCGATATCAACGTAGAGATTCGCGAAGTGAAGACGTGCACGGCAGCACATGAGGGCAAACAGCGACAAGGAGCGGACGTTGGTGAACAGAGGAGGGCTTCGCGGGTCTGTGCACGCGTACTGGTGTGACTTCGACTCGCCCACGCGCGATGGTGCAGCGCCCGAGAGAACGTGGCGCAGCCCTGCCTCCTCGGCAGCCAAGACGGTGCATTCAAAGTGCCTCAGCATGTGTGTTTCGGCGACACGCTCTGCCAGTGCGTAGCGCTGATCCAACCCAGGAACTAAGAACGCGGACGAGTGGAGTTTGGGGACGCGGCGCTGCCCAGTGGCACCCGCACCACCACTGCCAGATGTAGTGGCTGACAAGCCCCGGCGGTAGGCCCCTGTGAAGCGGCTCACCATGTAGTCGAACACGCCCACCTGCACTTGCCAAAGCTCACCAGAGGGGAATGCCGGGAACTGCGGAACAGGGTCAGTGGAGACGGACATCGTCATCGATGAGTCCTCCCTGCTGGAGAAAGAGTGTGAGTAGAGCCGCGTGAGAGCCTCCGTAGTGGCGCGCCGCCACGAAGTGTCGTCGTCGTCGTCGTCGCCATCATCGCTGTCGGGGGCTGTCCCCAGCCAACCGACACCCACTCTGGTGTCCCGGGAGATGGCAGCAGCTGTAGCTTTGTCGTCGCTGATGGCTTCGACAGATGTCTTGTCAGCGGCCATTGCTCGTTGAAGCCCCCGGGCCAGGCGCGCCGCCATTGATTTGAGGCTCTCCAGTCGAACCCGCTCGTGTTGCACCACCGCTTCCAGATGGTGCCGGAAAAGACGACGCTTGTCGGCGTTGGCCGGGCGACGCAGTAGGTCGTGGAGCTCGTCGCTGAAGGGGGGCAGAAGATCCAGCGGTGCCGCGCTCATCACGTTGGAAAGAGCTGCAGTGTTCAGGTTCCTGCCTAGAGCCCCGTAGAGGTCTGCAACGTTTTGGACCCTGCTGTGGTTATCGCTATAGGACTCTAAGAGACTGAGACGCACGTGCGCACGACTCGCCGAGGCGTTGGCAGCGCCTCCCGTCTCGATCCCGGTGGTCGCTGACCCCCTGGGCGAGTCGGTCGACGACGCCGAGTCGGCGCTAGAGAACCGGGCCACTGGTTCTTCCGGGCATACGCCAACGCATCCGGTTCGTGCGTCCGCAATCCAAACCCGTGAGGCGCGCGTGACGGGGCTGCGGTGACGACTGTCGTGCGCGCCTGTCTCTCCCGCGGAGGAAGAGAGGAGGATAAGGTAGGGCAAGAGAGCTGCGGTGCTACCGATCAGGAAGCCGCTGTTCCCTGCCCGCTGCGAGGCGAGCCATGGTGAGGGCGAGCAGACCGACGCATCTTTACGCGGCTTCCACTCGACGGGGGGCTTTAACAGCGAGTGCAGCAGCCCAGTCACGGCGGACAGGTGCGGTGGGAGGTATGGGACAAGCAGAGAGACCCACGTGAGGGGGCTCAGAAGCGCCAGGAGGCTAACGACACACGCCGACGCGTGCTGCGGGGTAGCTCCAAGCACCACCACCCGCTCTTCCTGCACAAGCAGGGACAGCAGAACATGCAACCCGTCGTCATTGAAACTCATTAGAAGCAGCGACAGGGGCACGTCGGCATGGGGGTAGAGCAGGTCGAGGGGACGGCGGAAGGTCCATCGATTCGAGTCGGAGGTGAGAGGGGGTGATGATGCGATAGCCGCACCACCGGTATGACTCGAGAACGCCAGGGGCACAGTGAAGGTCTCCCCAGGCAACGTGCGACTGCTGACAGAGCCGAAAGTGAGCAACTCCGTAGCCAGAGGTCGCAGAACTTCATCCTGTATCACGCCATCAAGGAGCGCTGTATACACGTCGCTGGGAAGCGGGGTGTTCGCACACGACGATGTCGTCGGCGCGACGTGCTCGTGGAAGAGACGTTGGGCTACAGAGCACATCGCTGTCACTGCCCCATGTGTGAGGGAGCGCATGAAATTAAACACTGGGGCGTCACTCAGCACACACCACAGCAGAACACTGGCTTCCTCGTCGCCGGCGTTCACCGACGAG
The DNA here is from genome assembly GCA_000333855.2 of Endotrypanum monterogeii. Classification (NCBI taxonomy): domain Eukaryota; phylum Euglenozoa; class Kinetoplastea; order Trypanosomatida; family Trypanosomatidae; genus Endotrypanum; species Endotrypanum monterogeii. The sequence goes on from CM007324.1 coordinate 211,221, forward strand.
GCCTCCGAGCCCTGGCGGTTCATGGCAGACACGGCAGTGGCCGCCGCCGCCGTTGTGGCCACTTCGATCCCGCTTGGGCCCGTGAATACATCTCCCTCCATAACGAACGTGTAGCCATGCATGTAAACACCCTCCTCTCCAGCGCTTGGGTAGTGGGCGATGTCGTTATGCCGCATTGGGCGACTGTCAATGTGGGCTTCAGAGGAATATATGGGGCGATTATCGGGAAAGCAGTGCATTGCCTGCTTGTGGCACCAATTTATAAACGGTGGTGATGGTACTGTGAGGTAACAGCCCTCTGCAGAGACGGGGAGGAGACACCACGGGTTTGGCTGCTGGCAGCGCGATGATGACATGCTGCTCCATGAGGTGTCCTCGACGAAGGTCGCCGCCGCCGCAGCGACAACGCCGGGCAGCTGACTGGTGCCAGCCCTCCTACTGCTGTCGTTCTGCAACGCAGAAAACCCCTCAGTCGGGGAGGCCAGTGCCGTTAGCTGCGTCAGCTTCACAACAGTTTGCACAACGTTTGTCTGAAGGCGGCGCAGTCTTATGCGATGCGTGAGATGCTCTGCAGCAAGAGAGCTGAGCAGGCCACTCAGCGATGGGTGCGCTTCTAAAAACTGTGCTTCTTCTTTGGGGGTGCGCGTCACTGGCTGCTGCTGCTGCTGCTGCTGTGTGTACAGTGATACAATGCGGAGTTGCGGCGTCAGCAGAGCAGCATCGACATCCGAGACCGTCGACGCAGTAGAGGGTTCGAGGCTAAAGCGCACGGAAGCACGGAGCAGGAGAAGGTGCGTGATGAGCGGAACGCCATCGACTGTTCCAGCACCATCACAACCAGCACCGCTGAGCATCCTGTACAATTGCCGGCGATACAAATAAATTGGAAGAGCAAGGAAAAATACACACCACCCCCGTCGGAAAAAAAAAAATGCCTGTAACGGTGTGTGTGTTGCACACACCTGAGAGCGGGTGTGTGGTGGCTGTTGGGAGAGGGAGAGAGGGGGCAGGCGAGTGCGCCTTTGTGAAAACTTGCCGGTAGGCAACTTAGTTATTGTATGATAGGATGTATAGAGACCGAGGCTAAAATTGCTCTGCACATACGAGTGCGCTTCTTGGGGTGCAGATGGCGTACACACGGCAGGCGCAGTGTGGGACAGTATTACGGGATGGAGAAGGGGGGGGGAGGAGGGGGGGGATAGAGGGGCCTGTCCTTGAAGACTATAAATGCGTGGTCGTGGACAACAGCGTGTATAAAAAGTGGTCTTATAATCTGCAGAAAAACGGATCCAAACTAAAAAAAAAAAGAAGGAAAAATAAGCACACACACACACACACACAATACGCTACAACAGTACCAACGATAAGGATGGAAGAAGGCAGTTGGTTAGGGTGCTAGAAAAAAAAAAGAAAAAAAGGAGTAGCGTAACGCGTAAGGAGAAGGCGTGAGGCAGGGTGAACGGTGAAAAACGAAAATAAGGGAGACGCAGATAGCACACACGCACATATACATACCCATATATACATGTGTGCGTATGTCCCTTTCCCTCTCTCTCTCTCTCTATATATATATATAACAGCAGACTTGCGAGAAAAAAAAAATGAAGAAAAGTTTTTTTTCCCGTCAGTGACGCACACGTATGCCACCCACTCCCCGCCTCACTCCACACACACACACACACACACGAGATGGCGTGTTGTTAAACGGATATTGGCTTAGGTGGTGCCAAGCACGTCAGCTGCGTCCGTGATATTATCGGATTGCTTCACAGAACTTCAAAAAGGGGTTTGGAAGAGGAGAAAAGGGAGTGAGTGACGAACAACCAAGTGAGGGCAGTTAAAGAGTTGAGTAGGGAGACGCATCGCAGCAAATATAAAAAAAAAGGAGTCGGGCTGATGAGTTGAGGGGACGCGCGCGGGGTAAAGAAGACAGGCGAACCGCGGCGCAAGCACATGGTTTTCACCTCCTGATCGCTGCACGCATCTATGCACCTGTTTAACCTCACGTGCAGCGTTCACTTGTATTTCAAGGGAACGGGCATTTCTCGACACAAACGACGTTTTATATCCAATGATTTCTCTGACGTTAAGATGCGAACGACACATATTGCTGTTGATATTGCCTCCTCCCCACCCCCGCCCCGCGCGGGGCGGGGGTGGTGGTAGTGCACTCTCCCCCCCTTCCCTCGCGTTTCATAGGGGGGTGGGGAGAGAGTGGCCATGACTTTCTCATTCATTCAAACACACACCTCCACACACAAGTAGGCCAACAGAAAGTGAGAAAACACACGCGATGCGGGGTATAGAGGGGTCCCTATGGGCCAATATATATATATATATTCGTCTATCGTGTGGGAGGGCAAGAGAGGAGACCACCTGGTGGGTCAGAGAGGGGAAGGTATTTCACTGATGCGACGGCCGGAGAGGTGTGCAACACAAGCGACACTGCGCATTTGCCTTCCTTCCGCCGCCCTCCTTTCCCCCTCCCCATACTTCCTCAGTTTTTTTTTTTCCCCCTTGATCTCCCACCACATCTACTCGTTCAGGTACGCAGCGAAGCGCGGGAGTACGAACGCTGCCTTGTGCATGTCACTGCTGTAGTACTTGAGTTTATCTGCGAACCCGAGCGATTCCACAGGTCGCATCGGCACTGTTGGGTCGACGTCGGGTGACTTGGCGCAGACCAGTGTGCCAATGCTGCCACACGGGTAGGTTGGGATGTAGATCAGCGCGTACTTGACCGTGGCGAACCCAATCTCATTCTTTAGGAAGCGCATCATCTTCTCGATCAGTGGGCGGTGGAGCCATATGGACTCGCCTTGATTGCAGACGATCCCACCAGGTCGTAAAACTCGGAGCACATTCTTGTAGAAGTCGGCACCGAACAGCTCCGACGCCGGTCCCTCCGGGTCGGTTGTGTCGATGATGACGACATCGTAGGTGCTGTCCGCCGCATTCTTGACGAAGGCAACGCCGTCGCCAACAGTTACCGTCACACGTGGATGCTCGAGGCCGCATGCGATTTGCGGGAAGTACTTCTTGCTCTGCTCAATCACTGCACCGTCGATGTCGACCAGCTCGATGGACTGCACAATGCCCTCCTCCTCGTTTCGGTGGCGCAGCACCTCGCGCACCACCCCACCGTCCCCCCCGCCGATGACGAGCACGCGCTCCGGCTTGCGGTGGCACGTTAGCGAGAGGTTGGCAAGCATCTCATGGTAAACAAACTCGTCATAGTCTGTGAATTGGATGGCGCCATCAAGGGTCATGACGGTGCCCCAGGGACCCACCGGGTCTGACTCGAAGACGGTCAGGTGCTGAAATTCGGTGGGCTCGTCATATAACACCGTACCCACCTTGAGACCCTGCGCCTGCCCAGGCCAGAAGCTGCTCTCCTCACGAAACCACCCATCCGGCAGAAGACCAGGACCCGGCATCTTTGTAGGATAATGTAAATATTATATATATAATATATATATATATATATATAATATATATAATTGCCGAGGTATTTCTTACGAGTTGGGTAACGCCGAGCGCACAACGAAATAAGGGCGTGGGTAATCCGTCTTTTGTATTTGTGAGTGCTTGTGTGGGTCTGTCGGGGAGGGAGGAGGGGGAGGAGGAGGAGATGTTGGCAGTGGTGGGGTGTCACACAGGTTCGCGCACGAGCTGCGTATGCGTGTATCATGCGAGTATGCTTGGTTATGCAACCGAGAAGAGATAGTGTGCCCATACAGACCTGCGTTCACACACTGTCATGTATGTGGGTCACCTTCACGAGTTGAAAAAAAAAAGGGGGCTGAGGCCCAACACGACACCCCCCCCCCAAAAAAAAAGAAAAAAAAATAAAATAAAATAAATCACTTTCCCTTCCTCCTCTACGCCCCACTCTCAAGAATGACCAGTTGTCTGTTGGAGATGCATCTCCTAGCTCGCATCCATGCTGGATGGAACAAGGTAGTGGTAGCGGTAGTGGTGGGGAGGGGAGCGTGTGGCACCCTTTCCTTCAAAATGTAGATGGAGGGACAGCGTCGATGATGCCTACTGGAATTGTGCGGTTGTGGCTGTGTGTGTGTATGTCCTTGGAGATGCGAGGCCCCTACTGATACAAAGTTGACAGCAGTTTCTGTGTGAATAAAGATATGAGGCAACAACACGCGGTGCTTCCATTCGTTTTTTTTTTAAATATTTCTGGGCACAGAATATGTCTCCCACCCCCTCCCCATTTTGCACACACTGGGGACTACAAAAGTTCTGGTACAAGTGCATCACTCCGCTGATCACTCGGCCAGCACGCTTGCGCGGGCGAGTAGCACCAGCATTGAGATGAGACAGATCAGATTAATGTAGTTACAGTAGCTACGCATGCTGGTGAGGTAACGGTCCAGTCCACACACAATAAGGCCCCCGGATAAGACAATCAGCATCGATATGATCCCGACACCCTGGATCAGGTTCGGCTGTTGTGTGAAGATCGAGACGACGACTCCCAGGCTGATCGCAACTAATACAGCAACGATAATGTTTGTCATTACTTCATCTGCCATGACGTCAAGTTTCTTGATGCGCTCGCGACGCGTGGTCTGGCCAGCAGTGCGACGCTCGTCGTTCGCTTGCCACAGCTTTATTCTCTCGGCGAGTTCCTGCGCGTCCTTCGCCAGACGATCTTTTCGCGTCTCCGGGTTCGAGACGGCCGCCAGCCACTCCGCCTCCGCCTCGTGCTCAAGACGCCGTTGCTCCTTCGCTAAGCCACGGCTACACGCAGCGAGGAAGCTGTTCGTGGCGAGGGTGCACAACACTACCGTGAGCATGTCAAAGCTGATGGACAGCGGAGGGTCCGGTAGCAGCTCCGCCTCACGACTTTGCATGCGTGCACGGCTTTTGCGACCGAACGTCCGCCAGAGGCCCTGTGGGCCGTCCAGTGGGGTGCTCCCGGTGATTCCAGCGAGAAAAAAGTAGCTGATGGCCATCAAAAGCATGCTGATCAACGCCTCTGGAGACGTGAGGATGTGTGGAATAGATGGGCGATGTGGGTCAGGAACATAGATGGGCGTCACTGGCGCCTTGGACTTGGACTTGGGCCAACTCATTTTTGTTTTGTTGATGTGTGTCTACGTTTTTTTTTTTTTTGGAGGGGGTAAGGTGTAGTGATGACTCAAAAAGATTCTTATGTTCGTCTTCTTTAAATATATATATATATATATATATATATATATTTATATATTTGATGTATCGCTTTTTCTCTGGTGGACGTATACGACTTAGAGCGAGAGGGGGAAAAGAAGGGGTGGAAGCGCCAAGGAGGGTGAGGACGCGAGTGTGCCATAGCGACCAGGAGAAGGTGTGTGTATGGGTATTGCATCTTCGCGTATACGGTTTGGGTGAGACGGGGAGGGTTGAGGAAAGGAAAGCCTTTTTTTTTTGTAGGAGGAGGAGGGGGGAGGGGGGGGGGGCGGAGTTCTTCGTTGTGTTACAAAGTCAAATCCCCCCTCCCCTCCAAAAAAAAAAAAGGAGGGGAGAATATTATTCGTTTTGATGTGTGCATTCACTTCCAACACACATCCCTTCAACCTCATGTGGCTGCCTCCTCTCTGCTTTTGTGCCACTGCCTTCTACATATGTTCGCCAGAGGTGACAGCGTCCAGGAGAAGGGAGCGCAGGACTGTCCCTCCCATCGCTGCACGCATCACTCACGACGCCACCGATGTGTTCCGCACTACGTGCGGGGAAAATACATCACGTGGTCCCATAGGTGCATGTGTTCGACAGAAGCGGCGGTAGACGCATTCGGACTGAGGGGGTCAGAGATTGGCACGTCCACAGCAGCCGCGGGCGTCGGGACGGCTCATCAGCTACTGCGCTTGTTCTCCTCGTCGTTGGCCTCACCCAGCCTCAGGCTTGCGGTGGGGTTAGAATGTATGCACTGAAGGGTGTGTGCGAAGGAAAACAGTATGGACTTCACCACTGCCTTTGATGTTGCTGGTGTTTATGGTATGGCCCGCTATCGCCGACTGGAGTTCTTCGATGTCCTCGGGGATGAGTCGTGACCGCAGTTGCCGTGAAATACCTTCTTCCTGGCAGTGACGCATCCAGAAATACGGGGGTTGTCATCAACAACTATATACATATATATATATATATATTCTGGCCCGGTCAGATCTATCCACGGTACTCGGGGCTGCTGTGATGGATTCCAGCTCGAATACCACTCGCTGTACCAGGCGACTGTTCATGGTACAGGTCAGACGCTGGCACCGTTCTCGTCGCAAGGAGCAGCTGGTACTTCTGTCCAAGAACTTCTTTTTGTAGAGCTCCGCGTGCGGTAGCGGTGGTGGTGATGCGGCAGGCGATGATTCGCGAATAGCAGCACCCCTTTGCAGAAGTGTGTGGTTTGGGGGGGGGGGGGAGGGGGCGTAGTGCTGCGCTGGTGGAGTCTTTCCAAAGGGTCTTCGCACCCTTCCCCCCCCCCCCGCCACCCTCTACCTGTACAGAGCTTGGGGTGTAAGGAGCTTTGCCAGAGTTCCATGCGCGCCGTTGCAGCTTTGAAGGCAACTCGTGACGCTGCTGCTGCTGCTGCGCTTCTCGTCGTGTACATTGCCCATGTAACGCGGGTGTGGTGGTGGCAGCGGCAGAGGGCATGCATGAGGGTCTTCTGCATTGCTCGTACGCGTCGCGGTTGCCTCATGTGAGGATGTGCGGGTTGCGTTGACGGCCTCATCGTTTTTTTTTTTTTCAGGAGAATGTCTGTTGGCATGCTGGAACATGCGTATAGAGTCCCCGACAACCGGTGCAGCGCTGCTGCGATCTTTGCGGGTGCAGCCACTCATCGAGGCCGCAGCAAGCAGAGAAGACGATGGGTCGCATACGCCGACCGGATCACCAAGTTTTTTTTCCTCGACAAGGTCTCCGGGATTCGCTGCGGTGGCACTGCATGGGTAATAAATAGATCGGGGATACGAGGGGGTGGAGTGGCTGGGACGACTCTGTCATACGTGATACCAACCCACGGACGGAGACCTGGGTCGACTTCCTGGCTGCTGTACATTGTCGGGGTAAGCATGGGTAGGTGCTTCTGCGATGGCGGCCACCGATGCCGGCAGCAGTAGCGTCATGGAGGCCTCTTCGGGAATGCTATCCGCTGGCAGGGGCACCACCGACGCAGAGGAGGCGCCGGTGAGCGGTACGGTAGAGGTGGAGAGGCCGAGGGAGGGGAGGGAGGCGGAGTGCCCCGTGTGGGCACAGCTGCCCTTTCCGGCTTCGACAGGCAGGAGTGCCAACAGCGGGAGGTGGTGCGGTTGCGATGCCGGTGAGACGCTTGTAGTGGATGCTATCTCAGCCGGTGAGGTGGATCCCAGGGATTCGGGTAGGAGCGCCGGTATTGACCATTCCTTCAGAAGGGCGACAGAGACCATACTAGATGAAGACCCGGGTGCCACCTGGGTGTTGCTGGCCTGCAAAGGGGTGTGGCACAACATATTGGCTACCGCCGAGTCGTCATCCAACCCTACAGCCAATATCAGCGATGTCTTACGCTGCCCTTGGGTAATGGTGTGACTCGCTTTCGTGATCAGCACGTCTACCCAATCGCGGTGCTCCACAGCAGCACTGTCGGCATGTTCCACCTCCCCTCTCACCTCATCGCTATCACTGTGGCTCTCGCGCCACGCGGCGATCTTCACAAGCGAGGGGGGCGACATCGTCTCGCTCTCAAATCTCATAACTGGTTTTGCAGCGTTACACAGAAGCGTGCTGGAACACCCTGAAGGCATCTGAATCAGAGCCAGCTGCAGCGCCGTCAGATCCATTGCGGCGGAGGCGGCGGTCGCCGCCTCCGACGGGCAAATGGTGTCCGTTGATGGCGGCGAGGCGATGGGCGAGTTGATGGGCATATGCATGAGAGTCAAGATGTCTAGAGAGCGCTGGTTTTTCTCTCCAACTATGGTTCCCGTAAGCGTCACGGCGCTGACGTCGGCAACCATGCTCTCCATGGGGGTTATCTCATATGGACTCCTGCCACGGTTGCGGCGCCCCCCTGCACACCCGGTTGCCCCACTGCCTGCAGAATAGATGACTTGCCTTGGTGTGGCAGCTACAATCCTCAGGCTCAGGGCATGCAGCCTCGCCTCCGTTGCACGGCTCGGCAACGGGAACGAAATGCGCGGGAAGGGACGACATGGGGTGTCGTGAAGGATGGCGGAGTGCAGTGGCGCGTTGCCTGCCTTACCCAGAACACCGAGCTGAGTACGGATGCGGCTTAGGAGGGCTGTCATGTGCATGCGCCTGCCCACGACGGTCGAGTGAAGGGCAACGGAATCCATGACGTCTATCCACCTGTCATTTAGCTGATGATCAGTTGGTAACGCGCCTTGTGAGGAGGACGTTGTATCACTGTGGCGGGGTACGTAGCACAGAACCCGGTGTAAGTCAGCTCCATCCTTGACCAGCACCCGCGCTGCGGCAGTGCTGAGGATGGAGTCGTTGCTGGTAAAGGACGTGGCTGACAACGGTCGGAGAAGGTGCGGCACCGTGGGCGGAAATGTATGCTTACCGCCGCCCTCGTCTCTGCGATGGCGACGAGCGTGGTTGCGAGTCCCGGCCACGACCGCCGCCGAACGAGGGGGATCGCCCCTACACTGGGCTTCTTTTTGATCAGACAGCATCGAGCCGATCGTCTTCGCGGACGAAGCATGTCTTCGTTGTGCCCACACCGCCGCCTTTCCTTCCCAGTGCACAGCATGGTCCACCGCCAGGGAAGGCGGGTCTCCCGGGTCCAGCTTTTCCTCCTTCACCACCCCACCGACGCGCGCAACAGTCGGTAGCGTCAACAGCATCGACCCCTTTAACTTCTCGAGGGTGAAGCCGGCGTGCCCAGGGCTCAGATGCTCTAAGCCCGGCCGAGGGGAAAACACGGCCAGGGGACTGGCAAGCGGTGCGCTATAAAGCATGGCGGAGGTGGCAGCGGTGGCACTGAAAGGGTCTGGAATGCCGAAGAGACTGTTCCCCGGTGCTGTGGGGGAAGTGGTCTTAGCTGCAGCCCAGCGACTGCGGAGTCCGACTGCCCCGGCGTTGGCGCCGCCAGTGCTGTGGCACTCTCGTTCGCCAACGAGCGGAGGTCCATCACCCACCGAAGAGGGGTCCACAGCTCGTGTACATGCCTTGCCTCCACGACTGCCTGAGGAGTCAATGCCCAACCCCGCCACCTCACCTGTCGCATTGCCGAGCTGCTTCCAGACCTTCGCTGCCACTCTGTGCAAAAACTCCATGGGTGGCATTGCCCCTGCCTCCACAATGGGGCCTTCGGCGGCAACGCCGACTCGGCATGTCGCGTAGTCGCAGGCGAGTTCATTGCCTGTAACCACGCGACCAGCGCCTTCACCCAACAGTGTAGGGGACGCCGCGAGAGAGAAAGGGGATAGAGGTGCTGTGGTATCGGGAAAGCACACACCCGTGTACTGTTCCCTCCCCAGTGTGTGTGCGGCTCCCACCACCTTCATAGCACGCACATTTCGGTGAGCGTGTGGGTAATGGCGGGCACAATCACGAAAGGACGGTATCACATCAGGACTGACCTTCGCCCCGCTGGTGTGGGCTCGCTTGACCAGTCCAATACTCCTGCCCGCCTTCGCTGGCGAGTGCATCACGTGTTGGCCGTGTGCGTTGAGCAAGTCGAGCGAGAAGGGTGTAAAGGAGAGAGAAAAGAAAAGATCCCGCCACGAGCGGCTCACAAGATGGCGATACTCGGTGGATATCCATTTTAACGGATCCACCACTGCGTCGACGAGACTGGCCAATCCACACCCTGCGGTTAGCAGCACCGCCACCGCCCACGTCCACGCAGCATCGGGAAAAAACTGTAGTATAATCATCAGTAGAGTCACCGTCAGCACATGACGGAAGCGAATCATCGGCACGGCGGCGGCGGCGGCGGCGGCTGTGGCAGTCGACCCCACCACGGCGGTCTCAGCAGACTCCGCGCCGCTCGCTTGGCTCGAGAAAACATTACATGAGGGGTCAAGGCTGCTGTGAGATTCTAGGCCGCTTGGCATCCGCAAGGAACGGCGCACCGGGCGGTGTGGATCGCGGACAGCGAAGGAATTGCTGCCGGCATCGAGGGTGGTGCCTGGCGCCACTGCTGCGGGCTCGGAAACCGAGGCAAGCAGCTGCCCAGACAGTTGTTCCCAACGCCGCAGAGCGCACCACTCCACCGTAAGCAGTAGCAGTCCAAGCAGTCCCACAAATCCCTCCGTAGGGCATGAAGCAGCTGCAGCGGCGGCTGTGGCAGTCCACCATTGCCCACCATTGCTACATTGTTCACCCATCAGCATTTCATTTCTGTGCGCAACCGCACCTTCCATCGCCATCCACGAAGAGGCCGCCCCCAGAGCGATGGTGACGCGAACGATTGCGAGCAGAGCGAAGAGGATGAACGTCATCAGTACGACAACAGAGTCACTCAGCCACAGGGCGAACTGCAGCTGCTGGAGGCAGCGGTGATGCACATTAAAGAGGTGAGCATCAGAGGCGTCGCACTTGAGCTGTAGAGGTACACACCGCTCGTTGCCCTCTTCGGCGATGAAGGGCTTCAGAAGCCACCCGGTACGGGGTACCAGGCGACGCCACCGACAGCCATGTTGCGTGCTACTAGGCACCCTCTCGCTGCTGTCACCCATCAAGTCATCGTCCGCGTTACTGGTCAAACATGCGAGGTGCTGTTTCGGATAGTGCAGCCGTGCATGACGTATGCTGCGTCGTCCGGGCTTGCGCCGGCTGCCACTAGCTGTTGCTTCTTCCACGAGCGGTGGGCTCCCATTTGCTGCGGTCGAGGATGCGATGCTGTGGCCGGCGGCACAGTGCTTCGGTTCGTCTGGGAATCGAGTGGTGTTGATTAGGCGAGGTTGTTCACTTGGGGCATTCATACAGGTGTTGCGGATGATGATGTTGGTGGTACCCGTCGGGCTCGCGCTAGTATTTGCCGGTTTGTCCCCACGTCCGTCGTTGTTGCCCTTACTGCCACCATCATCACACAGGCTGCCCACAAACGAGAGAAGACGTGCTCGACGTACGCACGACACGATGAGGGATCGTTGAGAAGACGAGGAAAGGGCAGAGGCGTCATATCGACGCATCTGCCCAGCTGCCTTCACCGCCGCTGACGTCGTCGTGTTAGCACCCTTTGGCGCTGCCGGTGTAGAAAAGGCGAGGGCAGTCACGACCGCTCTCCATCGTTCGGGATGTCTCTCAGCTGTGGTGGAGACAGCATAGCGCCAGCGTGCGTTGCACAGCAAGAGAAAGCTGCTGAAGAGTGCCGTGGACGCAATGACTTGCACGAGGGGCTCATAGAGATGCTGAAGGGGCAGCACCACCGTCATCGCACCCGCGAATGCAGATGGTGCTTGTGTCATTGGTGTAGGTGGACTCGGGAAAGCGTCAATCGGTATGTGGCTCAGAAGTGTACACACTTGCTGGGACCTAGACGCTGGCAGCGACGATGATGCCCCGAATGACATCCTTATCCATCGTCGCAGCGTCTGAAAGGAGGAGCTGCACCCGACGGAAGCGGCAACTCCGCCATTCCTGTCAGTGTTGCTCGACGTTTTTGAGGGCACGTTGCTCAGCAGGTAGACGAGAAAACAGCCGTAGCACGCGTAGTGCACCAAGCTGTACCACGGCTGCACCTGACGCACGCACTGCAAACGATGGAAGCGCAAAAAGAAAAATGCCCCGGCAACACCACCCAATACATAGCTAGCAAAAGCCACCAGACACACAAACATGAATTTCGCCATCTTTTTTTTTTGTCGTTCTCGCAAAGTTGACGGCACTGCGCGGCTTCGTTGGTGATTCCAACGGGGGAAAAAAAAAGAGAGAGCCAAGGCAAAGAGAAGGAGAGGGAAGCTCACCCCCTCTCTCACACACACAAAAAAAAAAAATGTGTGTAAAGACGGAGCGGGGGTGAGATGCGTGCCTTGTATGAGTCGGTCAGCAGAGAGGGTGTAGAGCCAAACCTGACAACCCTCCCAGCAACAGACAGTCAGACACACACAAATAAAAGAAAAAAGAGAGACGTGAAGGCGAGCAGAACCGAACCGGGCACCAACTCAAAGATGCACGGGAAAGGTGGGCTGACTCACAAACACACAGATACACGTAGATGTATCTACATATCCAACTCCAGAAACACACACACACACACACACACGCGCGCGCGCGTGCGGCGGGGAAATGAAATATGCGAATACCGCAGGCTCGTGATGTTTTTTTTCAAACAACAGCACCCGAGCAACGGATTCGGCGAAAATACGGAAGATGAAATACTCTGGCTCGTAACGGGCTTCTAATCAGCGGGGAGAAAAAGAGAGGGACGGAAGATGCGGACTGCATTCGTAACGATCTCCTCCCCTCTCACCGCCTCAAAAAGCTCAATAAAAAAAAAACTACCCCCACACACACACAGAATTTTTTTAGAAAAAAAAACACAAAGATGAGTCCACAGGGAAGACGATCGGAAAAATTTAGGACAGATAAATTATATATATACACACCAGAGACGCTTGACGTGTGGATTATGGGATGTGGAAAAAGAAAAAACAGATCGAGAAAACAAAACAAAAGACAGGAGGGGGAGGGGGCACAAACACAGACGAGCCGTGATGCGCAAAACAGTTTTTTTTTTTTTGGTGCTCAATCAAAATGAGAAGAGCGTACGCGTGAATCAAGGGGTACAAAGGGTACCAGAAAGAGAAGACATGTAAATATTATATATATATATATATATATATAATATTTATTTTCTTATTAATATTTAGACAGGGGAAGGGAGAGGAGTGTATGTGTGTCTTAGTGGACGTATATTCTTTTGTTGTTGGTTTTTCCACGTGCACCTTTTTTTTTTTGCGGTGGGTTTCTTTGTGCACACAGACACATACACACACACACACACACCTACACGCACAGACACTAAGGAAACAGTAGAAGGTTAAGCGCACGCAGTGTTCGCCTGAGGGGAGGAAGAGGGGGAGAGAGAAGCGGAAGAAGGGAGGTAACAGACAAGAAGAAGAAAAAAAAACAGCAGCAACAGCAGCGAGAGGAGAATGACGGCAGAGAACGCCTTTAACGTTTTCAAAATAATGTATATTTATTTATTTTACTGAGGTATTCACGCTAAACTTTTTTTTTTTTGTTGTTGTTGTTTTATTGTAGTAAAAAGGGTCAAACTATATGAAGGAGTTTCCCTGCGTATACTACTGGGTGAGGTGAGGGAAGGGAGGCCCCTATGGGTGATGGCAGTAGTAGAGTAGACGTGGGTGTTGTCTTGGTGTGCTTATGCACAGTTTGTATGCCCCCCTTTTTTCCATCCACTCCAAGAGACCCAGTACCTGGCCAGAGGGGGGGGGAGGATAGCCGTCGAGCTCGAGACACCGCTGTTGCCGCCAAAAAAAAAAAAACTGATATATATATCGAATTATTTGGTATTTGGTGTAACGCTGTTTGAAAACCGTTGGGGTCGATGGGCGAAGTAAGCAAAGGAGGGGGATGGGGGGCGGCGGCAATATACAGCTTGTGTGTGTGTGTGTGTGTCTGTGTGAGGTGGGGGAAAACGGAGAGGATGTACGCTCCAGCACCCCAGCGAGGCTGTCGACTGTTGATATAAAAAAAAAAAACAGAGGTAAAAAAAGTAGAAAGAAAAATATAACGAAGATCATTTGCGGGGTCCACATGCATACATACACACACACATATATATATATATACATTGCCTTTGATGCTGGATCCTGTGTCCTTCCTTTCCCTTGTATTGTTCACCGTTTTTTTTTTTTTTTTGAGGTGTCTTTTCTGTTTTTGTTTGCCTGACGTGATACTGTACACAAGATCCATTGGACGACGAGTTGATGTCAGCCTTAATCCTTTTTCCTTTCCTCCTCTCTCCCAAGATTCCTTCCATGCCTCTGCCCTCTCTCCCCCCCCCCTACCACACCTCCTTTTTTTTTTTTCTTTGGAGGGGCAGGGGGACCCGCCAATGCTGCTCGAGCAAAGATTTTAAATTTTCTCGGGGTTTGAGGCGCACATCAGAGATGAAAAAAAAAAAAAAACAAGGATACGGAGGGGAATTCAAAAAAAAAAAAGGCGGAGGTGATGGTGCATGCCAACACCGTTATCGTTACCCTTCAACGCGCGCAAACGGCGCATGCGTGCGTGCGTGAGGCGAAATATCTCCCCCCTTTTTTTTTCGGGGGGGGGGGGAAGGCGGTGATTGAAAGACGGCAGAATACGTACAGACCACGGATGCCCTACGCGCTCCCCCTGCCTCGCTTTCTTTCTTCTTCTCCCTCCCCTCATTTCCCAATCTACGCCGCATTCACTTCCTGTTGTGTGCGTATATATATATATATATATATATATATATATATATATTCTTTTTCTTTCTAATTCATGCGTTCGCCGCCGTCGTCGTCTGACTCACTGGGCGCCGATGATGAGGTCGAGGCTGATGCATCTGCATCGGAGTCTGAGTCCGAAACCAGACCATGACGCACTTTTTCCTCCAGTCGTCGCTTCTTCCGCATCTTCTTGGCAGCGCGGCGTTGACGCTTTTTCGCCTGTGCACTCTCTACTTTCTTGAGCTTGTCCTGGTGCACCTGACGTCGCTGCTGCTGCTCTGCCGCTGCTGCGGCTGCTGTGCGGAGGTGCTGCTGACGCACCTCCTCACGTTCTTCTGCTATACGTGTGTTTGTATTCGTCTTACCACCCGCACCGGCAATGGTAGAGCGAAGGCGCGGCAGTGATCGCATCGTTGCGATACCGCGAATATATGACTCATGCTCACGCTGCAGACGCGCATCTCGTGCGGCCTTCTCCTCTGGTGTCAGAGGCGGCGGCATCGCGTTGCCGCCACGATTATTGCCGCTGGCCGCAGGCTCGGTCATGCTTCACTAAGGAGAGAAAAAAGGAGGGTCAGTGACGCTAACACACGTATTTGTACGTGCAGGGCCTAGCAGACATGCATATACACATGTACGTGTGTGTGTGTGTGTGTGTGTGTGTGTGTGGTGGTGGTGGTGGTGGGGAGGTTAGGGAGAATGCAGGCGGAGATGAAACATCGGTGAGGGTGTGCTGGATCAGCAAATAGCATATGCCCTCACTCATTTCAATCTACTTCCCTTGGCGCTTGCGCATGTGCCGCTATCAAGCTGCGGAACGTTCGCCGACTGTTTGTGCGGCGGGAAAGGGACCAGGGCGGAGGGCGGCGAAGGGGGTGGAGGGCGAGACAGTCTCCTCCCCCCCCCCCATCCCCTCACAAGAAAAAGAAATCCACAAGGAATAATGACAGCACCAGCGCCCCCTCTTTTTTTTTTTTCAAGAATTGGATACGTTTGTTTGTACGTCTACGAAATCCATGAGTGAAGTGTGTGCATCTAATCTGCCAGGGGCATACATTGTTCTACTAAATCAAAAAAAAAAGAAAAAAGGGGAAAGGGGCAACGCATGTATGTGCACCAAAAAAAAAAAAAGAAAAAGGGCCGGTGAAATCCACACTGCTGCCTTTCTCCTTATCATTCACACACACACACACACACACACACACTTAGGTAAAGATGTACGGCAGAGGTGCTCGAAGTCCTGCAGCGATACTCAATCTTGTGTTGTGAGCCGCAGTACGGTACAGCCCACAGGTGTCCTCGGGGAAACATTTTTTTTTTCTTAATTCGCCTAACCTGCTCCCTTTCTTCCCCACGGGTACTACCGGCGCCGTTGGTGTTTACCTTCCTGTCTGTGCGACGTCAGGAAGGGAGAGGCGTGACGCACAACATTTCCCCTTGTCTTGTGTGAACTCGTGTTTAGATTTTCGCTGGGTGTGGGTGTTGCAGCAGTGATGACAGGTGATGTAGCGCCGATGTGAGTGGCCTTTCCCTTGGTGATCTTGTGTGGGTGCGTAGCTGATGAGTTGGCGTTGGCGCAGTTCGCCGCGCGCGGTCGTATCGGCAGAGGCGGCGGCAGACGTGGGCTAGTGGATGACGGGGAAGCGGTAGATAGCCCAGGGTCTGCAGGGATGGACCGCGGAAGCGCAAACGCAGTCGTTGGTGAGGTGATCGGCACTGCCCTTGCCGTCGGTTTCGCGGACGTGTCTTCTCGAACTTGCTGACGTCGGCGAGCGAATTTTCTGGTGTGGTGCCGTCGATCGACGTGCTGAGTGTCTCTGTTGTCATCATCCCTGGCATTGCTCTCACGCAGGCGCTTCAGAGTAGTATGGAGTGGCGACGAGTACTGCTTGTGGAGGCGATCTGTACGCCCCCCGGGTGCGCCATCTGCTGCCGCTACTGACGCCAGCGGCGGTTGCCGGGGGCGAGTCGCTGGTGAGGGGAAGACGTGCGAAGAGGCAAGCGCGACTGTCGCCTGTTCGTCGTCGCCGCCACCACACCCCACGCTGCAACACGGTAGTTCTTCGTTGCTTCCAGCGCAACGGGAGGAGAGGTCGATGCCCGTTGCCTCTGCCGCAAGGCCGCTGCCGTTGGTGTGCGGCGCTGCCACTACCGGCACGTTCCCCCGTGGCCTCGTCACGGCTCTGTCGGGAGAGTGATGCACCCTGGGGTCCGGTGGCTGAGGGGAGACACTAGATGATGCCTCGAGGCCTCCGTAGCAGAGCATCAATCTTGCGCTGTCGCCATCCTGGCTGTCTTGAGCACTCCCTCCATCCTGAGAAAGCATGACATAGCGGAGAGGCTCGCTGCCTGGGTTGCACTGGCTCAGACTCGGGCTTCGGAACGCATCACTGCTGGAATGTGTAACAGGTCGTACCCTTTGGAGCGAGCGGAGCCGCCACTGCTGCCGGCGTAGTACATCGTCGGCCTCATCAGCCCACCGGAAGTCCAAGGTGGAAACGGAGCGGCGTGCTGTCCCATCCTCAGACGGGGCACCGTGCTGTTGCTGCTGCTGTTGCTGCTGCTGCTGCCCTCCTCCAAGATCTGAGGCGCAGAGTAAATAATTGCTGCCATGCTGTTGAGGGGAGGGAGCGGATGAGGCGAGGACAACCGGTGCGTCCGCCACGGAGGTAGGGGCTGCGCTGGTAATACGCGCTACTTCTTCTTCGGCGCCGGCGTCGCTGACGACACACTGGTGCTCAACGACAACAGTGTCAGGCGGACCTCGACTGTCCTCATCTCGTTCCACAAGACAAGTCCCATCTGCCGGTGGATCTTTTGCTTCGCTGTCTCGGGACTCTGCGATGCTCCTCCGGCTATCTTGCGTAGTGTTCCACAGGGTGCTTCTACGCGTCCTCACCGCTGGGGCCGTCCTCGCATGCCGACAGACCTCGCGCGATGGTGTGTGGGGCGTCAGCGCGACGTCACCTTCAGGGCAGTCGGCGCAGATTTCATTGGTGGAGTCTGCAGTGTAGTCCCTTTGATTTGTGTCTGGGGAAACCTCAAGGGCGGCCGGCGTTGTTGCATGTACAGGAGAGTCTGTCGACACCGGCGGGGACTGGAGGTCATCGAGAGGCCGTTCCTCCGCACGCGGTGTTGACCACCGCGACGGGGAGGAGAAAGAGGGCGGAGACGGAGGCGGCGGCGGCAACGGTGAATAAGCCGTCTGGGTGACACGCATGTGCCCCTCTCTGCTCCCTCGACTCAGCCCATCAGAGCCACGGCACTGCACCGGTGACTGCCTCCACTGCCGCTGCTCAGGGCTGAAGACGAGTCCGTCGGGGTCGGTGCGGGGGCTTACCAAGGTCGACTCCCTGGTGGCGAGTTGAGCGGGTTCCATTGGATTTAGGCCTGTCCGAGTCTCCTCATGTCTTTCGGACCTCCGCGGTTGCCCTGACGCAACGCCAGTGACGATGGCCTCGCTGTGCTGTTCCTCCACAAATCTAGCAGCTGGGGATTTTGTGAGGGAACGGAGCTTTACGTCATCATTGTCATCCCCTTCACCGCTTTCTCCTCCCCCTTCTCCAGTGCCCGGATCTCTGTCAAGTGAGAGGTGGTGGTGGTGGTGCCACGCGCGTGTTGCCGCGGTGGCGGTAGCAAGAGCTGCAGTATCCCATTCTACAAGTGAATTTCCCAACACCTCTCCCTCTCCAGCCTCGCCTACGGGAGGCCTCGAAGGGGAATCGCAGACCCCATTGTCCAAGGGACTATTGCAGTTGCTCTCTCCTTTGGGGGTGGACGCTGACGTGAGGGACGCCTGCGCGTGGGCTGCCGGGGCCGCGCCTATCAAGATCGCTTTGTCACCGCCTTCGATTTGCTCGCTCTCGCTCTTCCGGGAATTGAGGCCGTCCTGCTCCATGCTCAGAGGTTCAGCCGCTGCGGTCTTTATCATTATACCTGTCTGTGCCGCCGGGGCCCGAGATAGCGGCGACAAGGGTTGTATCGGTTGGTCCGAGGTGAATACGGCGCCTACAGAGCCGTCAGCTAGCGAGGCGGAAGACGCGGCACGCTTCGAGCAGGGAAGCAGTCGCACGGCACGGCGACCACCGCCTTCGTTGTCGTCGTCAGTGTCCGTCTCGAGGTTGCAGACGGAGCGGTGCAGCACCGACGTTTGAGGAGAGGACAGGGCAGAAGACACCACGACGGTGTCATGATGGGAGAGTGTCGACGCAGCGATAGGGGGGGACCGCGGAGGATTTTTACGGTTGGCATTACGGTCTGCGTGGGCGTTGGTGCAGGTTTGCATGCCGTACTGCTGTGCGGGCCTTGGGGATTTCGCTGGGTCCGTCGCCCACGGCGGTCGCTGAGGAGGCTCGCTTGCCTGGGAAGGCGCCTGAAGCGGCGCCGTAGCGTACACCCCGCTCTCCGGGGATGACGTTGACGACGAGCTAGGGATGGGGCAGGGGACGGGAAGCAACCTCAACGCTGATGCTCGTCCCATGTCGCCTGAAATAATTTCCTTCGTGGGTTCAACGGCGGAGAAATTTGCGTCCCGAGCCGACGGCCGCTCCTCTTCTCCCTCCTGACCCTCTACTCGGATCTCGTGTAGAGGCGTCTGCATTTCTACTGCAACGGTTGCTGCGGTTGTCACACTGGAGAAGTGTGCTGCTGGTGAAACAGCGGCCACTTGTGCCATCGGCGGAGGCGAGAAGGCCCCGGGCTGTGTCTTCCCTTCCTCAGAATGCGTCACTGCCCACCGCAGGTCATGAGCACTGTAGCGAGAGCCATGTGCTTTGTTGCTCTCGGTGTTGCTCTTATCGGACACGCAGAGGTACAGAAGACGCTCCACCGTGAGTGACATCCTAGCTGGTGTGTACAGCTGCTCCCAAAGCGCGTACATGCTCGCCCGTATCACGTTCTCCTCGGCAGCGCTCGGTGTGCCGCCACCCTGCATATTTTTTTCGCTACGCTTGCTATCTAAACGACACTTATTATCCTCAGCCTCAGCTGGTCTCCTCCGTGGAGAGGGCATTGCCGCATATACGAACACACGGGTGTATATGTATGTGTGTGTGTGCAGAGGGAGAGGACGAGAAGCAGCGAGAAAAGCAAACAACGTCTAAGAAAAATGCGGAGGAGGAGGAGGAGGAGGGGCAGATGATCGCTTCCCTCCTATCCCCCCTATCAGGGCACACAGGCCACCAATAAAGCGTCACCTGTAATCGAGTACCTCTTCCCTCCGCCTGTGTGTCCGAGAAGATGCGGAGGAGGAATGGCCGTGGTGGTGGTGGGATGTGTGCCCTCTAACGGCCAGAATGGATCTATTCGAAAAAAGAAAAAGTATCGCTCTAGGGAAAAAAGAATGTGTATCTGTGTAAGTTACAGTGCATGCAAATACGAGCACCCAGCGGTTCAGCTTGCAAGTGATCAGCAAAATCTAGGAAACAACTCCGGGAGAGGTGGCGTGTGCAAGTTGTAGACTTCAGGAGCGTCACGCAAACGGCTACAGGAATGTGTGTGTGTGTGTTGAGAGAGGAGCAGGGAGAAGTCAACAAAGATTTTTGATGGGTGAGGAATAGACATGGGGCAAAAGAAAAAGATGACTTCACCGCTGCAGTGGCGGTGGTGGTGTACGCGCTGCTAGACGGCGCGGGGAGGAGGAAGTCGGTGGATGAATAATAGGGGCCGTTATTGAGAGTGTAGAAACGGAAGAAATGTCCTCAAATGCAGCAGCAGCAACATAGCGTGGATGTAAGGAAATCAAAAGAACATACACACACACAAAGAATAAATAAATAAATATATATATATACATAAATGTAAATGTCTTCTCCCGTCTTCAATGTGCCACGGTACCATAAACATTTGTTTGTTTTTGTAGATGTATACGGGTAGACGCGTGTGTGCTTATGGGTGTACCACTACGACGACACCCTCTTATTATTATTACTCAGCAAGTGTGTGCATGTGCGTGTGTTAACTGGAGCAGAAGAAGGAAAGGGCATCAGCCAGCTGTACGTGTGAACACGGCTTAGGAGAGTCGCAAGACACTCGGCTAACAGCAGCTAATGCGGGTGCAGGCTTTGCCTCGATTGTGTCATCCTTCTGTTGGAGACCCTTGAAGGGGACGGTATTCGTGCAACCTTCCGCTCACAATGTATCCCGTGTTCATGTGCGCGGTCTATGCAGGAGCTACACCTTTTTGTTGTTGTTGTGTCGCAGTGGGCAGTATCCCCAGCTTCGCCGCCGCCGCCGCCACGTAAAAGGGGAGTACTCCCAGACGTAAAGACAAAATGAAGAAGTGAATCCCAGCATGCAACATCTCCTGTCACCAAGGAAGGGTGATACTCTCCTGATTCCTATCCCGTCTGGTGGGGAAAGTCAGGTGATCAGTCACCCGCCCAGTCGAGTTCCGTCTGCTAGAGTTGATTTGTGTCGGTGATTCCGCCTTTTTTTTTTGTGCCTTCACTTTAGGGGCAACAGCCCTTCTAAATCAGTGGGCCAACATGACCGATGCCGCGTCAGTTGTCGTCATTCTCATCATCATCCCAGGGAGGGATTCGCAGTGCACCAAATAAATGAAGTGCCGAATGTCGTGTTCGCTGCCGTTGGTCCAAGGAAAAACGCGGTCGACTTCCGTGCCTTGGAACGATTCTCGACGAGGATTGACAGGACTGCGCTCTCCCTGCATGGTAGAACAAGACGTCTTCTGCTGTGTCGGCAGCGGGCGAAACAGGGCGCCACATCAGGGGGTTCGGAGAGTTTGGAAAAGGTGTGTGTGCTGGAGGAAAGGTCGATGGCGGTGCATTTCAGGTTACAGCTCCTTTTTAAAGAAGTATACCAAGGAGGTGATGGCTTGAGTGAGAAACAAAACGTATGGCGTCGCTTCTAACGCCAGCGTTGAGAGATTTTTGCTCTATCCTGTCAAACAAAGTTGTTCAATTGCGTTAGATTCACTTTCACATCTCTGGGGCAGCTTACAAGAAGAATCTTGCAGCTGCGAGGTTGCCATGTGCAGCTGGTAGAGAGAGAGAGCTCAACCGGAGTGAACAGAAGCAACTGTTTCAAAGCCGTGACGGTATATTGTTTTCAAAGGCACGAAGTTGCATTGCCGCATCCATAATCTAGTCACTATGCATATACTGCCACATATAGAGCGTGACGTGCCGCCATCTGCTGTGGTCATGGGTATTGAGGGGTGAAAATAGACTGCAGGTCGACGTGTAGAGAGCACATAGAGTTGCAAAAAATAAGGGAAGGGCGATATGAGATATATCATTAGCCTGACCGAAAGGATAAGGCGCTTGCCATCTCGGATCTTCTAGATCCCTCCTCTGGTTTGCCATCCAGAAGAGAAATCAATTGGTTGTGTGGTGATCCGGTCTCTAGTTTCTCTACTGGTTTCAATACACAGCAGCTTTGCAGATGCTCACATCTGCTTGTTTGTTTTTTGCGAAACATGTTCATCAGTAGTGCCCAGAGTAGCCGGTGTAAAGGCAAAGCTAAAAAAAAAAACATTCTCGGAGGCTTAGAAGACAAAAACAAAGAGAAAAAGCAGTGGGGATATACATCGATATATATATATATATATATATATATATACATATATGCGTGTGAGAGCAAAAAAGCGATTGTATTATTAAAAAAAAAAGTATATGAGCTCTTCCAAGTGGTTCAACGGAGCTTTTCCCTCTTGCTATTGCGATGTAAATGATCTTCACAGGCACCACCAAAACTGGAAAAAAAAAAGAGCTGCAAAAATAGATTTATCGAAATGAAATTCAACCTTCATAGCCCGGGTAGACGTTGCTTTCCACCTGAGGTGGTGTCCACTGCTGAGGTTTGTTGCTTGTGGCTGGGTTGCCTTGTGTATGCTGCAGAGCTCAATGGACGCATTATGTAAAGCGGTAGTCCAGGCTGAAGATGCGCAGGTCGGTAGGTACTAGCTTCGGAGAAAGTCGTTCTCGTTGCACTAGGAGGAGCTCTACGCACTGAGGTAAAAATTGATTTATGTGCATGCCTTTTGTGGTGGTCAAGCCCAGGAGCTGTCTGTGGTCTTGATGCAATAACTTTGTACTTTTCCGTGTATTTTCTTTTTTCATTGGTTAGCAATACATTACCATTTGGGTGAGGTTCGGATTGCTTTCGGCTTTGATTATTCAATGATGCTATGAGAACATCAGAACGAGGAAAATCGATTTGGTGCTTGGGCTCGCTCCGATCCACCAAAATACTGAGGATAATCTGTGAGGAGCACCAAAACCGTAGCTTCCTATCTACTAAACTTGTCACTTCTGTGGTCCACCCTGTAACCCATCTTCTCACTGCGTCACACAAGTGTTCAAAATGGGGTGCGTATTGATCGCTTTCAGATACTTCGGTAACCTCCTCTGGATAGCATGTCTGTGTAGCAACTGCGACGCGCAGATGTGCACACGAGGCCGGTTGTGAGGCTATTTTTTGGGGAGTCGATATTTCTTTCCCATTGCCTCCGAAAAGAGCTATCTTTTTCCACATGTTTGCCTCTTTCTCAGCCTCGACCAGTTTTGATCGCAGTAACTGTGCGTGTGCATCAAATATATGCTCAATAACGTTGTTGGCAAGCTGCTCATGGTCAACACGCAGAGGCTGCATCACATTTGAGGTGAGTCCTGCAGGCTCGGCGCTCAGAACAGCTAATGATTTCTCAAGAACTTCATTTTGATACGCCAGGTAAGTGAGTGCCTCACCGCTGTCGACAAACCTTGGAGCCTTTGTTGCTCTAAATTCTCGTATCAACGCTATAACCTGCTCTCTCGCACCAGACATTATTGGAACCACCAGGTGATTTTGAAGAAATGCAAGTGGTCTTGGAGTAGAGGTGCATTATTGTTGGCAGTAGGCAATGTGAAGGAATTCATCAGATGAAGCACGAGTTTTCAAGGGAAGTGACAAAGGTAAATGTTTGAGCAAACATTTGAAGCTGTGTCCCAGTACGCAACAAAAATAATCGTAGCTGCGATTCAAAATACAAAAATGAAATGTGGCTATCAGAGGGCGTCTGGTTCTCAATAGCCAGCCCTCCATTGGGTATATATGACATGTGTTTGCAGCCGGCTGCTCACCACTTTGTCCGGGGTTAGTCTATTTCCTCGAAGAAATCCCAACTTTTTTTCTGTCATTATATAAATATATATAAAAATATATATATATATATATATATATATATGTATACAATTTTTTTTTTTGATATCGCCAAGCTAAGGAACTGACTAGGAAAACAAATAGGTGTCAGAAATAACAGATGGTCTTCAACGGAATGCTGATCAAGAGTCGCATTGCACTGACTTCCTGATTGCATATGCTGCTCGTGTTCTGACAACGAAAAGCCATAGAAGCTTTTGTAATTTTCTACTTGCTAAGATTCATGAGCTAAAAAAAGAGAAAAACCTGGAAAAGTACTCTGTGTGTGTGGATGACAATACGTGGTATCAATTACTTGAACTCAGCGTACTGAGGGGCTTGGCCGTAGCGGTACCACCAGATGATCAGGGTCATGACAAATGCCAGCATCGTTGTAGCAAAGCTGCAATACCAAATCAGAGACATGAATTCTTCATCCGTACCGGGGCGAGAGTTCTGATTCATTGCGTTCTCGGTAACGCCGACAAGATTTGTCGACTCACAGACGAACAAGACACGTGTCCATAGTTCCTGCATATGCTTCTTGTAGTCATTGCTCATCTTCTTGCTGGTCATGTAGCTGGTTAGGCGCTTTACCTCGTACTCGTCCTTTGGGATAATGCTGCCCATGTGGTCCAGTTCTACGGTGTTTGTAATGGTCGCAGCATAGCAGCCATTTTTGAAGGTCATCTTATTCTTCATGTAGCGCTTTACGATCTCGTGAAAGCGGAGCTCGGCGGCAGTACGAACTTTGGTGCGGAAAACGTGACGGCGAAGCGGGTAGTACACCTTATTCACTTCCTTGTACACAAACTTCTTGGCCAAAGGGCTAGTGTAGTTGCACATGGGGTTAGACTGGCCACCGAAGGTGGCCATGGCACCCCCGAGGGTCATATTACCGAAGTTCATCGTCATTTTGCCGGGTGAGGAATAATATTGGGTTCTAGTTGACGCGTAGCAAATTCTTTTTTTTCAAATTTTGTGTTGAGAGGTGCAGAGAGGGAAAAGATGATGGTAGGTACTCATAAAGCGCACAGGCGGCGTAATCGCTCGAATTATTTAGCTTCGTGCATGTGGGGCAGCAGCTGCAAAGGAAGAGAGAATAAGCACATATGGTTCGATCAATCAATACACATGTTTATGTGTATAAGTATTTATTACAGAAATTTGCTCGGCAGCAGCTTTTAGAAAATTCAAGTTTTGATATATATATATTTCTCGAAAAGACAAAAGGAGTTCGTTTGAAGTACTTTACACGAAGCTGCAGCGAGATTTGCAAGGAATTACTGTCACCGTTGCAAGTGTGAGGGCGGGTGGGGTAAGGGGGTGTGCAGACACGGCGCCTAGTTTAGCGGGGAGGCGTAGTTGGATATTGGGAACGTGTGGGTTATCTTCCGGCCCGGTCGCTTTGTGGCGTGCCTGGGCGATGCCGGCTGTTTTTTTTTTTCCGCGGCGGGCGTGCGGGGGGGGGGTGGTGGTGCGGCCCCCCGCAGGCGGGGTGAGCCCGGATGGCAGGCGACCCCCAACCAGGCCGCGCCCCCGTTTTCCCCCTGATGGGGTGCTGGCGCCGGCATTTAGGCGTGGGCGGGGTGGGAGGGCGGTGTTGTTTTCGGGCGGGGGGGTGCATGGGCGCTGGCCCCCCCGCTTGGGGCTAGGGGGGCTGCGGTGGGGGGGGGGGGGGCGAAAGCATACCCCCCATAGAAAAGGAGGGTTGGGTGGGCGAGGTTTTTTTATTTTGTGGGTTTCCGGGGTGTTGGGTAGGGGACGGGCCCCCACCGTCCTAAAACAAGGGTGCGCATGTCTTTCGCTCCGCCTTTTGGCGGCGGGGTGGGCAGCTGACCCGCCCCGCGCCAATTTTCTTGGCACGTGCGTGGGGTAGAGTTGGGTGGGTGAACTGGCCGTAAAGCAGGCGAAGGCACCTACGCGCTGGGTGCTCGTCGGGGTGACTTGTGGTGGTGGGAGGGCATACATTTTGCATACACGCTCGCTTCTCCTTTCCCCTTTTCACCCTCCCCCCATGCCTTCCTTTCCGCACCGTCGGCGCTTAGAGTTCGAGATCTTGGAAGAGGGCACTCTGCAGGAAGTGTCCCGTGAGAATGATGCTGGCTGCTGCGAGGCAGATGTCATCTGCATACGTCGCTGCGGTGTACACTACAGTGGTCAAGGCCTCCACTGCACTGGCGCACGCTGTTGAGAGAGCCGACGGGGACGCGCCGAGCTTGACAGCCTGCTGATGCTGTGCGACTGTTCCAACCACCTCGGTTAAGCTGATCGGCCTGAGCATGTAGGTGAACATGGTGATGTGGAGAACGGCAATACGGAACCCGATAACTATGGGTAGCAGACGCGCGTGCGTCATGGCGCGCAGCCGCAGCACGCAGCGGTCCAGCAGCGACAGTTTCTTTGCACCACAGAAGCCCACATTGTACTTGTGCATGAGCACCACATCATCTACAGAGGGCTTCGACCCGACGACAGGCACGGGGTACATTAGCTCTACCAGCTTACGACACAAAGGACACCGCAGCTGCCGATACATTCCCAAACACCGCCATAGTTCAACGAGACAGTTAGCACAGAACTGCTGATGACCACACGGCAGTAGCTCTACCGGATGGTCTATGGTGGTGGCAAGGCAGATACTGCACCGGGTGTCCTCTAGGGCCTCGCTGACGACTGTGGATGCTATAGGCATCATATCCTTTGTTGCCACCTGCGGTGGAGTTTGGCGCTTGGGTCGCAACGTGGCTGCCACAGCTTGGACTTCCGTGAAGCGCGGCAGCGTTCCCCAGTGGGTCGCGTAGCGCCGCATTCGGTTTGCTTCGAGGAACATCACAACAAACCGCGCCAACCACAAGGTAAGCATCACCAACGCCAACGTGGGTAGTGCGACGTGCAAGAAGCTCATCGCTACAGAGCCGCCACTCGACAGGTTCGCGAGGTAATGAAAGCCGGCGGGGAACGTGGACGTCGTTGGGTGAGACATGTTGGCGTATCTTGCCTGCGCAAACGTCATCTCTGGTCGCAGCCGATGATCCATTTTGCTCACTTGAGTTACTCTACGTTTCTATGCGCGCGCGCGTGCGCGTGTGGAGAGACCACTGCAAACGGGTCGGGGGGTTGGGGTTGGGCAAACAAGCGAGGTGGAAGCAGAACTGAGGGGGGAGGGGTTAAGAAAACACACAACACGCGTTCCACACAATCACACACACGCAGAAAAAAAAAAAAAACAAGCAACAAAAGCCAAGGAGGCTTACAACAACAGCAAAGAAACCCCACAACAGTGGCGAAGGTTTTTTTTTTCGCGGGGGGGGGGGGGAGGACAGAAAGAAAAAAAAAACAGAAGTAGTTAATTGTAGCAGACACTGAAATGCCCTGAGGCACTGCAGATGAATGCAGGAGGGACAAGGGAGGAAGACTGTTTTATAAACTATAGAGGACCACGCAATAACACTGAAACGTCGCGCAACGGTGCCTCTTGCGGCGATTGTTGGCGCCGCTTAAAATCGCGCGCACACACACACACACACACGGAGGAAAAACGAAAAGAAGAAACGAGCCCGTTGATCTCGCAAATGCGTAGCGTCGTCGCCACCGGTGTGTGTAGGTGAATGTTGATCTCAGTTGTACGTCGAGGGAAAGCAGACAGAGAGACGAGGTGGGGGTGGAAAGGAAAGGCCGCGCGGAACCAAAACCGTCTCAGTTGTTAAAAGCGATGATTCACAAAGTGTGCGTCATGTGTCCGCGCGTATACAAACGTACACGACTTGTGTACCGATATTTTTATCTCACACCCAATGGATGGTGGGATAATAAAATGTAGTTGCCGGAACTGGTTTTTGGTGGTACTCGACTTCAACAGCGACAGAGCTCTTTAAGTCCCGTTCTTGACCACGTCAGATACACCAGCAGCTCAAGATGGGAAGGGGGCGACGGAAGGGGAGGGGTGTGTGCGTGTGTGGAGAAATCATAAAATATGCGGCACACACACAATATATATATACATATATATTTTTGTCTGTGGGAGTGAGTGAGTGTGGCAGAGAGGAGTCAGCTCACCGAAGACTTCCGTAGGGACAGTAGCTTGTGTACGTGTGTAGCGGTTTTGATGCGCACCGCAGAAGAAGGGGTGGGTGGTGGTGGTGGTGGTGGTGGTGGGGGGCAAGAACAGAAGGTGGGCGGGAGGAGGACTTGACCCCACCTCTCTCCCTCTCTCGCCTGCTGAGCAACTTTTTTTATTCATTACCTGCTGGAGAGTGCGGGATGGCAGGAGGGGGATGGAAGAGGAGAGGCATGACGTGGGGGACGACGGTTCGAAAACAGTGACAATATGGTTCACTTTTTTTTTTTGTTGATATCTTTTTTTTTTTTCTTCGGAATTCCCCCTTAGAGATTTGAGAGAGAGAGAGAGCGAGAGATGGGGTGGGGACGTAGGACAACAACACGACGGGTGGGTGGTGGTTGCTTTCCTCGCGTCATGTTATCACACGCATTCACGCAGCCACGGGTGCTGCAGCGCTTCGTAAGCTGTCATCCGTCTCGACGGGTACTTGTCGAGAAGACCTCGAAGAAAGGAGGAGCCGAGCTCCGAGATGTGTGGCAGTGACACACCCATGACGTGCCCATCAGGTGCCATCACCCGACCCACAGAGGCATTGGTGCCCATGTCCTTCGCGGCTGCATCTGTAGAGACATATACAAAGCGATCCAGATCCACCTCCATTCCCTCCGATGCACACACGTTTGCATAGCTGGTCAGTGACGCCATCAGCTGCTCTACTGTGGAGTCAAACAGATCGACGGTCGGCTTGGCTGTGTTGCTGTGGCCGACACTCCTTTTCGCAGGCGCTCGCTCCTGCCCTGGACACCGCACACAGGTTGCCATGGCCTCGATGTGTCGGTACCACTGACGGGTTTCCTTGGAGGCGGCAGATGGTAGGGCTGACGTCTCCGCGGGTAGGTGTGGCAGGGCAGCACGTACGCTCTCTACCACCGACAGCGAGGGTAGACACACATACGGGGGAGGAGGGTATTCGAGAGAGTTCGTCACTTGTGGTGGTCGAGGCGGAGGCACAGTGTTGCCTGGGGCACTTGGAGGCTCCGCTCGGCGGGGGCGGCGGCGGCGGTGTCGGTCGAAGCGGAGAGGGGCGTCATAGTCTACCACAGGTGGCCCGTGCGGTCGCCGCGGGTGCTTCGCTGACGGAAATGGCGCTCGCCCCGTTAGGAGTGCATATGCAATGACACCAACGGAGTACAGGTCTACTGCCGCGCTGTACCCCATCTTGTCTGGGCGCAGGGCCGGTATGGTGACTTCAGGGGCTGCATAGATAGGGGTGCCGCAGCTTGTCGTGGCGTCGTGGCGAGAGTAGATGCGCATCACCTTCTGCGGCGTCGCAGCTGTGTCCGCTGCGGCTGCGGATTCCAACGGACGTGTCTGCAGCTGGTCAAGCACACGCGATAGTCCAAAATCCATGACCTTGACCACTGGCCACAGGTGCCTTGGTATATGCACGGTGTGGAGCACCGATAGCGGATTGGTGAATTGGAGTGCCTCGCTTTCATTTCCAGGCGTGTGGTGTGCAGCAGCGATGGATCCACCGCCACTTGCACGACGCGAGGAGGCGTAGCTGCGGAGCTGATGCAGCAACAAATGCATCTGCAGCGCGTTAAGGGCGTAGCGGTCGCAGGGGCGGTGTAACATAAGATTTTCGAGTTTCAAGTCCCGGTGGATGATGCCCATGGAGTGCAGGTACAGCACGGCTTCAATAATTTGAACGACGATTATCTTCACAAGGAACTCCGGCAGTGGGCCACCGACCGAGAGGAGATCGCTGTCGGGGTCGATCTCACAGTGGTCGTCCATGACGGCGGCCGTCGCTGTGTCGTACTGAGCAGAACCCGACCGTGTTGCTCTGGCGCCAGGACAGTGATCCCCACGGCGCTCGCTCTTATGGACACCGACTTGACGTCGGTGCTCCCGTTGCTGGTAGGCTTGCAGCAGGTCCCACACTTCTCCTCCCGTTGCCTGCTCCATCACCAGCGCCAGGTGATCTGGCTGGTCGAACACCTCGTACAAGGCAGTTATATTGAGGTGGCGCACTGCTAGGAGAATGTTGATCTCACACTGCTGACGGCGTCGGTGCTGTAGTTCACTCATGTATGTCTGGCGGAGTGCTTCAGGAAGGCAGCGGATCAGTTCGCGACGCCGTTGCTCGCGATCTTGTAGCTGCAGTGAAACCTGGGCTTTCCCTTCCTTGTTTGGGACGTCGTCGTTTGGTGGCTTGTCCTGCGGCTGGCAGCATGCGCTGCATGAGGACGACGGTGTTGCGATATCGGGAGCGGAATCAGCGAGCTGAAGGCTGGCAAGTGCACCCGCCGTCCACTCCGTTCGTCTTTGTTCAGCCAGATCGTCAGGCTGCGTCTCCAAGAGCAACAGTTGCTCAATCACAGCAGCTTCTGCATGCGATACTGGCCGTGCTGAGGCTTTTGCAGTACTCGGTGTGGAGACAGCTTTAGTGTGAATGTCCGATGCGGATGCTTCCTCTCCAACTCCTTCATCTTTCCCTCTATAGAGTACCTGCTGCTGGTGCTGCCGAAGGGCTTCCACCAGCATGCGCTGCTTTAGGATAACTTTGACAGCGAACACTTGCGATTCCGAATCTGTCTTTGTTGCTTCCAGCATTGCTCTTGCCTTCGACGCGGAGATGCGCCGCACTGTGGCCGGCGCCTGTTTTTCTCTCTCTCGGATATAGGCTTCCCGAAGCGCTTCCACATCTGTCCACTTGTCCGTGCGGGCACTCACGCTGGGATCGCTGAAGATATCCTCCCAATTCGGCGGCGCTCCTTCCGCGTCAGCGCCCCGCGAGTGTGGGAGCACTGCCGGCTGTGATGAGGTCGACGCATCGGTGCGCAAGGCAGCGCGATACACGGTACCGAAGGTGCCTCGACCTAGCGGGTGCGCACGATCAATCGAGTAATACTCGTCCACACGGCGACTGTACATGCGCCTTATCTGCGCCTCGACGTTCCACTGGGCTCGGCAGAGCAGTGCACGCCGGCGAGAGGCTGATCGCGCTTCGTGGTGTTTCGACTGCGTCTCCCTCGGTGTTTTCTCTGCGGCGGCGGTGGCACCACCACCACCACCACTGCGCTCCACAGAGTTCACCTTGTGCTGTTGCTCGGATGCCCAACGCACAAATGCGTCCGCGGTGAGGAATATAAAGGAAAGGTTATAGTCAGCTGTGTGTCGCGGGCCAGCATTGACAAGATCCACCACATCGCCGTTGTATAGGCGGACCGATGCACCTTTGCCTACTCGCTTCCCATTGACGATGCACCCGTTGGTGCTGTAGTCGGAAAGCACGACGTGGGGATGGGCCGATGGTTCTCGCTGCTTCTGCTCGACGGCTGAGGTGCGGCCCGTGGCACTGGTGCCTCGCTGTGGCGTAGACCGAGCTGCCTTTATTGGTAGAGGGCTGCGATGTCGATTTGCCGCGGCCCTTCCCAGCGTAACCGTGGAATCAAGGAAGACGTCATCTGCCTCCTCTTTTTTTTTGCTGCTACTGCAGTCACAGCAGCGCCATCGCCGCGGCGGTCGCTTCCCGGCTGAAGGGCAATAATGCAGTGCACACTGCTGACACAAAGGTTTGTGGTGAACACGATATCGTTGATGGCGAGGCGACCGATGCTGACGGCGCCGTTGTTGCTCCGAGTGCCACAGAGAGGCAGAAGGAGGCGGGGTGGTGTGTCGAGAGACCACTGGTTCCCTCCTGGCAGTGAGGCGGTCTTATTCGTTTTATTATGCTTTTCGGCGGTCGGTGCGCAGGGGCACGTGGGGGTGTTGCTGAGGCATGCGGGACAGTAGAGATGCCGCAAGGTTGGAGGAAGACGCTGCGACAACCATTCTTGTGCATGGTGGCACCAATACGATACGCTTCCCATGTTTTCAGTACAGTCCTCCTTCGGCGTGTCTTCGTTTTCCACAGCGCGGCTGCAACGTGGCACGTACGACAGCAGTCCGTTTTCTCTTGAAGGTGTGTTTTGTGCAACGAGCACGGCCCAAACATGTACATCATTCATGCCTTCATCTCCAACTTCCTTGACACCATCCGCGTCATGATCGCAATACCTCGGGTGCATCGCTTGTGTGCCACAGCTGCTTGTGTCGCCGCACTCATGCACAGATCCGCTCATCGAGAGCAGCATAAATACGAAGAGAGAGAGAGTTGGGCAGATTTCTACTGATCCATATAGTTAGAGACGCCCGCCTACCCCTCTCCGACCGCGTGTGTGTGTGCGTGGGTGGGAGGGAGAAGGGGGGCAGGTAACCGAACACTTTCTTCTATGCAAATGTGTGCGCATATTTTGTCAGTGAATATATGTAAGTATGAAGTGAGGGATTGCGGCCAAATGGTGCCCGAGAGGGAGGGAGTGTGTGGTCGACGAGGCCTTCAGGCAGACATAACGTCTGCAGTTATGGAGAGGAGCAGTAGGGGACTTCGGTAGCAAGGAGAGGTGAAAGAGAGGGGTGTTGTGGTTGATTTCTATAATGTATAAATTATATATATATATATATATTTTTTTTTTTATAGTTATATATTTTACATATTATAGGGGTCTCTCTCTCTCTTTCGTTTTTTTTTGGGGGGGAGTCTTAGGATGTTTCCCTCCCCGTGTACATGCGTCCCTTTGCGACACATACGTTGCACCGCAGCAGAGAAAATGGGGAATTCGATACCATAAGGGGATAGGTGCGTGGGGGTGGAAGAGGGAGAGAGAGAGAGAGAGAGAGAGAGGGAGGGGGGGGGGGGGGGGGAGAGAGAG
>CM007324.1:243943-265202 GCA_000333855.2 Endotrypanum monterogeii
GAGAGAGAGAGAGAGAGAGAGAGGGGGGGGTGAGGGGGGAAGAAAGATCGAAGAATGAGGAAGGCCATTCGCTTCAAAGGCATTGAGTAGGACACTAGAGTAAGCCCACGAGAAGAAAAATAAAAAGGAAGCATGTCGCGGGAGGGGAGTCTACGAACACCTACTCCCACCTTCGTCCTTGCTTCGCTCCAAGGGCGTGACGAGACTCCGGGGTAGGGGCCGAGGGCCAGAAACCGAGGCAGCAGATCATTGCCGATGTCCTCGTAGTGCTTCAGTGTTTTGTACCGACACATATGTACGCCGTTTCTCCCTAGAGAGCACCGTTAAAGAGGGCATTCCCCCCCCCCCCCCCCCCCCACGAATCGCGGTGACACTACGCCCGGGTAGGCTGCGGTGGGTGCTCCCTCTGGCACTGTGTGAAGTAGTCCCACGCCCATTTGCAGCTCTCGGCGGTCTCCGGGTTCGCCTCCATGCCTTTAGAGTAGCCCACAAGTTGTGGCGTGCAGACGTGTCCCAGCTGCTGCGCCTCTGCCGGCTGCGTCGGCGCTTGATTGCTCTGGCCGCAGAGGTAGTTGCTGATGCTATGCAAGTATTCCACTGGAGGAGCTTCAGTGACCACATCAAATGCAAAACCGCATTGCTCAACGCACAAGTCAGCCTGTTATAAATGTGTATATATTTCTTGTGGTATATATATCCTTGTGCAGGCAGACGAGTGCCCAAGGTACCCCATGCCAGAGGGGTGCACGATAGAAAGTCTATGCGTGCCTGTATGCGTATGCAAGGAAATAGATAGAACAATAGAAAAAAAGAAAGATGAGGGGAACGCATATTACATAGGGTCGATCACACCAATCAAAATCAATTGCTGCATTTCTTCTTGAGGCGACAGTGGTGGAGACCAGCAGTAGCCATTTGCGTGGTGGGGGTATACAAATATGGGTAGCGAACATCGCCCCGCCCCCTCTCTCCCCCCAATCGTCATTGCAACTCTAAGAGCCCATCGCACAGATGGACAAGCACGCCCGCCGAACCGCTCATTTGTGAAGCATGGCAGGCTCCCTTCACAGCGTGTATGTGTGGCCGGTATTTTATATGGTACCGAAATCTTTTTTTTTCCTTCCTTCCTCTCTCCCACCACTGTAGAGTTTTTTTTTTTTTTTGGGGTGGGGGGGTGGGGAGGGGAAGGAGGGAAGAGGGGGAGGGGCGAAGCGCTCAGGGGAGATACACTCGAGTCACGCTATCGCCTTTTTGTGTTAAATGCAGTGCACATATATGTTCGCTGTCGGAGTTTGCTACGGATGCAACAGCATCTACAGGAAGAGCGATCAATATCAGCAGCAGCGGATCACACTGGGTAGCGTACATTGCAGAGGAATGGAGGCCTTCCCCCCCTCCCCCTCTTCTCGCTCTGTCTTGCCCACCCTCTCCCTCCCAGTACTTGCTTTTACAGTGGAAGGTGTGGGCGTGTGTATGTGGGGGGGGGGGGGATATCGACAGGGGAGTCAGGAGAAACGGAGGAAAAAAAAAAGGGCGAAAGAAGAATAGAGCGGTGAAGCAATAAAAAAAAAAAATGAATGAGCGAACCTGGAAATAATAAAAAAAAAATGAGAGCCGCGACGAGACGAAACAGGAGGGGAGGATAAGTCCGAGACGGAATAGGGAAGATACAACCCCCGTCCGCCAGTTGTGGAACCCTCACAGATACGGACACAACCTCAATCCCGCCACACCGACTTACACACACACACACACACATTCTCCACCTCTCGCTCCCTTATCTTGTACCAAATTCCCCGAGTGGGGATCCCGACAGAAACAGTGTCTAGCTTTGTCGCTCTATATTTGGTGAGGGTGTGTGGGCGTGCGAGTAGGACTCGCATCCGTTGCATGAACAGTGAAAAAAAAACAAAAAATCATCAATCAACAACAATAAGACAGAGGGATGGAGAGCTCAGCATTGCCGAGTTGCGCCTACGTGGCTTGTGCGAGCGCTTCTTCGTGTCGGTCTGTTTAACGACATGGTATGTCGAGTTTTGAGGCGTAGCATGGATGTTCAGGAGACGTTGGTCTAGAGTGGAGAGGAGGGGGATGGAGGAGGGAAGAGGAGGAGGGGGGGGGGGCGCGGCATATTATGCCGTTCAAGCCGCTCTTTTCTCTCCCCCAACTTCAGCCTCCAAAGATACTGACATATACATTATAAGGTGCAACCCCACATCTACAGTCACCTTGACTCCATCCATATATCCTTGTCACCACCACGCCACTTGGAAAACGAAAAAAAAAGAAAAAAATACACCAGCACCCTCCTCCCCCCCCCCACACACATACACTCATAGCTGCGCATCTTCCTGACACTGCATGTAGCGGTCCAGGGCCCAGGTACAGTTTTTTTTCATGTCAGGGTTTACCTCTAGACACTGGCGGTAACCGACCATTTGTGGTGCGCACAGTCCTGGCTGCGTGGGTGGGGAGATGAAGCCCGTGGATATACTTGGGTGTTCATCTGTCAGCTGAGCAATTGGGCGTTTCGGAACCG
Source organism: Endotrypanum monterogeii (assembly GCA_000333855.2). Taxonomy (NCBI): domain Eukaryota; phylum Euglenozoa; class Kinetoplastea; order Trypanosomatida; family Trypanosomatidae; genus Endotrypanum; species Endotrypanum monterogeii. The sequence continues at coordinate 246,483 of CM007324.1, forward strand.
GGCGAAGCGCCAAGGCTTTGGTGTACAGATTATGCCCAGATAGTGACTTGAGAAACGACGACGATGACGTTGAAGACACGGATGCGAAGCTGCTGTTGTCTACGCCTTCTCCGATCGCTGTGGATGGAGGCGGTGAGGATCTGTGATGGGGCGGCAACCATAATGCATCACCCCCTGAGGCAGTGGCACTCTCATTCACGTGATTGGAGCTGGCCGCACTGCTGCGACGGAGAAAAGACGGAAGTGTATCGAAGGATTGGGGAAGCTGCAGCATGGGCACCGGCGTGACCGCTGAGCTGACGTCGTACTTTCCTGGGCTTCTCCCATAAAGGGTCCGTGTGGCAGCCATGTTGGGGCTTCGGCCCCTACAATGGACTCCGCTGTCCTCCGACAGCGGCGCGGGGGCAGTCACGTGTACAGGGGGCTCGAACCCACTGCTGCTTGGGTCGTTCTGGACATGTGCTGCGGTGCCTCGGAAGGGACTTAGTAGTGCCTTGAAGAAACTCTGTGAGCCCGCTTGTAGCTGAACGGGCTGCTGCTGCGGTGTGGCAGGGATCGGATTTAGTGGGGATCCCCCACGTAAGTTAGACATTGACTGAGGAAAGAGAAAACCAGAAAAGAAAAGAGGAAGGCGATAATGGAAATATATATATATACACACACACATATATATATATATATATATTGTTCTGCTTCTTTTTTGTCAAGATGAGCGAAGAGAGGCGGACATGAGGTGAACGCGCTCACCGGCGAGTTGCCGTGGCATTCCCTATGATGCAACGCGATTTGCACATCGCCTCCCTCCCAACACACACACACACACACACACACACGATTCGCTAAGTGCATGTGCGGCGTCTTCCTCTTTAAGTGTGTGTGTGCTGGCCCTGCCATTTCTTCACCTCTGTATCGTTCACGAAACATGGGACAACACGTAAAGCATCCACACAATAAGAGAAAAGCATGTGGGAGCCACACCAATGCTCAACACAGACACACACACACACACACACACATATATATATATATATATATATATATCTGTGTATATATATTGTATGCATGTATAAGTAGATAAATATATTTCTTGTTGTCCGCTACACTTTTTTTTTTGCTTTTCCCTCGTTCCTTCACTCCCTTCCTTGTTCTTACCCCTCCTCTCCTCACTCTGTCCTCGCCACGCATGCATGCATGCATGCAGTACATGGACATAGATGTTGATTGTCAAGGGTCGAGGTCGATGACTTGGGGTCTGAAGGAGCGCTTCTCCTCGGGCGGTGGGCGGGGGTGATGGGGGGAGGGGAGGAGAGAGGGGCGGACAAACCCGACGGGAAAGGGCGGAGGCCGTCTACCACGTGCGCCGCCTTCGTTACTCTGCTCTTATGGAAAAAACTGAAAAATAAAGGTGGTAAAATAAATGATAACATATATAGGAATCAGGTGCGTGTGTGGGTAGAATAAGTTGGAGGCACGCAAGCATGCCCACTACCGCTTACCTTCTGCACATCGCGGTGACACTACGCCTGGGTAGGCTGCGGTGGGTGCTCCCTCTGGCACTGTGTGAAGTAGTCCCACGCCCATTTGCAGCTCTCGGCGGTCTCCGGGTTCGCCTCCATGCATTTAGAGTAGCCCACAAGTTGTGGCGTGCAGACGTGTCCCTGCTGCTGCGCGGCCTGCGCCAGCTGCTGCGCCTCTGCCGGCTGCGTCGGCGCTTGATTGCTCTGGCCGTAGAGGTAGTTGCTGATGCCGTGGCCAAGCACGCTACCACCGGCGACGGCCGCCATCGTGCCGAGAATGCCGCTGCCACCACCGCCACCCATCGGGCGCTGAACATAGACGTTCGTAACTGCTGGCTGCTGCGGGGTTGTCGTTGAATGGTGCATGGGCTCCGCCTTCTTTGGTGGGGCGGCAGTTGTGTGGCTGCTGCCACTGCTGGTACGAGGGGCGGCACGAGAGCGAGCCATTATGATAGTGATCCGAGAGAAGAAAGCAAACAGGGAGCACGAGACAGAAGCGAAAATGGCGTGGATGTGTAAGCGTGGAGCTGCAGGTGTGTGTGTATAAATATGCGGGTGAATGCGCGCGTGTGTGTGTATATGGGAGGGGAAAGAGTGGTAAAACAGAGGGTGATCAATCACAGCTTAACTAGAGTCGTAGAGGTGAGGTGCCCGGGCACAGTCTCCGGCATAATACCTCGATTCGGAACATGGGGAAGGGGGTCACAGCGCGAGGGGTGTCAACAGACACCTCTACCCCTTAGAGTCCATATTTCATACAGAGAGACTTTCTTTTGTGTAGGGCATGGGGGGTCGGGTGTTTGCATGGAGGGTGAGTGAGTGGGTACGGGGAGTGGGGAGACTTGGTGTTGGCTATATACACATATAGTGCACGTCTTTTTCTTTTCCAAATATCAAGGGCGTGTCCGTCTGTGAGGTTATTATTTCCGACTCTTCCACGGCGGTTGCCTCCACCCCCCCCCTTATTATCGATTTTCCCTCATTTCATCCCTGCCCCTCGCACGCACTCAACACCATCCTTATCTTTTTGTCCGACTTGATACGTGTCTTCGATGGTCTCAGGAGAGGTGAACATCGCCCCCTCCCCCCCCCCTCCCCTCCCTCCCTCCCCCCTTTGCACCTCTTCACCCCAGACTCCATATCTCCAACATCACCGTCAGTCTTTGTCTACCCATCGCATCATAATCGTTTACTCTGCTACATACACACGGAGGGGGGGGGGAACGGGGGGTACATTGAATGCACGCATATATATACATACATATATATATATATATATATATATACATACATATATACATATATATAGGAAAAAGAGGGTACAGGCCGCACTCACATTGACCCTCCTCCTCCTCCTCCTCCTCCCCTTTTGTGTTCACCGACACATCCACATATCATTGAACTCATAAGAAAAAACAAAACAGGAAAAAAAAAATGCATCAAAACCGTCCACACGAACCTCACAGCCGACTGTCTCTCTGACGCATACACACACACACACACACACACACAACCACACACACACACATATATATATATATATATATACAGGTAAACACGAAGAGGGAAGGGGGAGGGGAGAGGTGATGGTGAGCGGGGGTGGGGGTACCTCTCTGCTCGATCGTCCGTCGCTCTCGTAAGTGATGCAGAGGCTAGCGAAATCGAAAAACGGATCCCCTCCCCCTTTTTTGAAGGAAAAAAAAAGCAATTGCTAGGACGCGCCCCCCCCTTCTCCTTACCCCCCATCCCTAGACTTTCAAGCACAGATGGAGATGATCTGCGGGGGAGGGGGGGGGGCAGGGGCAGGAGGAATTACTTATTTGTGTGCATCGCCCCCTTCCCTTTCTTCATCCCTCATTTCTCGCACAGCTTCATCAGTGATACTTTTTTTTTTTTCTTCTTTACGGCTTGGCGTATTTGAGTGTCCACTCGCGGGCCGTCTTCAGTGCACCCGCCTCGTCCTCTTTCCAGTGATCGGCGACGTCGTTCGCCAGCGGATCATCCGGGTTGGGGCTCGACATGAGGATTTGAATCGACAGCAGCACCTTGTTGATGAGAAGCGCGGGCGACCACTTATCCTTGATGATATCAAGGCAGATACGACCGACTTTATCTACGTTGGGGTGGTAGATGCGCGTCAGAAAGCGCACCTTGGGTGGCTTCATCGGGTATTCCTCTGGCAAGAAGAGCTCCAGGCGAAAGAGGCCCCCCTCATAGCACGACTGAGGCGGCCCCTGGATTGTCACCATAAAGTACCGCGGGTTCTCCTTCGTCGGCGTCGCTGTGATGCCGGGAGGACACTCCTTTTGGAGCTTCTCTGTTTCTTTAATAATACGTGTTGTGAGCATGATGACCCTCCCCCCCTAGCGGTTGTATGCACCTACACACACACACACACACACACAAATACAGAAACAGACACACACAAATACAGAAACACAAATACAGAAAGGGAGGGATGGGGAGAGGAGGAGGCGAGCAGGGGTGGGGTGAATAGAGAGATAAAAAGTGAAAGCCGAATAACTGTGGTCGGCTACGGCTGCTTTTTCTTTTCTATTGCTACTGCGAGTGCCTCAGACACGGAGGCGTTCGTAACATTATGAATCAAACAAGAAAAAAAAAATGGTGAATGGCGCGCATAGCCGTTTCGCCCAATGGCGGCGCAGTCGAGAGAGAGAGAGAGAGAGAGAGTGGGAAATGTGTAGTGGAAGGGCGAGGGTTGTAGAAAAGGGGGACAGAGAACAGAGTCGCATACAGTAGTGCGCGCACCTACGCCCTTGGGTAGAACGAAAAAAAAAAAAGGTTGTCAGTCCCTCCCTTAGTGCACAACTTCACCTCTGCACTTTTTTTCTTCTTCACCGGTCTTTCACTATCCTTTCCCCCCCCCCCCCCACTGGAGAGGGGAGGGGCTTGCTGTTCCCACCTGTGCTACGTCCAACTTTCCAAAGCCAGGAAACGCGAAGGGGCGGCGAGGGGGGAGCTAGAGATCAGGGAAGGGAAATGGATGGATCAAGGGGCCTTGTAGGTAGGGCGGGGGGGGGGAGGGATGGCGCGTGACGTACAAGGAGGGATGAAGGTGATGATGGGAAATGGAGGTGTGTGGTTCTTCCCTCCGCATAGCATTCGTTATCTGTTCTTGTCTAGTCTTACGCATGATTGCCACCTACAGGTAAACATCGCGGCGGCGTAGTAGGGAGAGAAAAAAAAAAGAAGAGAAGGTGTAGTGGTGGTGGGGACAGGATCAATCGGTACTCCCCCTCTCCCCTCACTCAGACGGTGTAAATGGGGCAGATGCTCATTAGTACACATGTGTTTGTGATGTATGTGAAGCAGGGAGGGGTGTGTGCAGAAAGTTAGACCAGCCTAGCACCCTTCTTTCTCACTTTCTCTATATAAATGAACAACAACAACAAAAAAAAGACTAGCCACCTGTAGTCTAGGAGGGGAGGGTGGAGTAGGGGCTATACATCAAAAAGGCGACGCTATGTGAAAAGGTGTGAATGATGTGTTTTTTAAAAAAATGTTTTGTGTGTGTGTGCTGTGCTCAGAAGAAGATATTGTCATGAGGCTCACGTGCCATCACGTGACACCACGCTGCAAAGTACCCGGCAAGCACACACACACACAAACACACGCACGTATCTACACATGGAAGCAGGCTAGCACGCAACACAGCCGCACAAGACAGCTATGTTTCCATCACATTGCAATGATTCACCAGTGCATGGGCGTGTAGATGGGAGGGAGGGATGGAAAAAAAAACAGAGGGTCTTTTGTGAGGGCAGTGGAGCGAGTACACACCAGCACCCATACTCGCGCACTAGTGTGGTTGGAGAAGAAGAGGGAATGTGTCACTGTTTGGAGAGGAGACAACCCCTCCCAGCTGTGTACACTTCGTCTGATGCGTTTAGGGTACAACAGAGGGGGAAGGGGGGGGAGGGAGGAGTCGAGAGTCGAGCTCATGAGTGAGGAACAACCACAAAAAAAACGTAACACTGCAAAGCGCTCGCGATTATGCGCTTCGGAAAGAGTGACCACATCCTCATTACCTGCCGCTTGATGTTGAGATCCCTTTATCCCCCCCTCGCTCTCTCTCTCTCTCTCTCGCGTGCGTGCGGGTGTTCTGTTGCGTGTGGAGGATCCCACGTATCATTCATTTAAGGAGCCGCGGCGCGCGGCATCCTGAGCGATTTTCACCGCTTCCGTGTGCTTCGTCAGTCGCTCTCGTAGCTTTGTCTCGAAGTGGATCCGCTCCCTACGTTCCTTTGTCTCCGCCGCCTTTTTCTCCGCAACCCATACCTTCAGTCCCGCCCGGCGCGCTGTCACGTAGGCCAGCTTCGACTGCAGTTCCACCACTTCCTTCTCGAGAGCGCCGCGTCGCGCTTCTGTCTCCTCTCGCGCGTCTTGTCCATCCAGGAGGCGCTCTTGCGTGGCCTTAAAGCGTTCACGGGCAACGATGGCCCGGGCGTTCATGGAGAGCTGCGCCTCGTCGAGGATGCGCCGAAAAAGAATTCCGCGCTCTGGAAGGTCGACAGTGACCTGCCGGAGGAGCTCCTCACCGAGCAAGTTGAGCTGAACGAGCGTCCGCTCCTTGTTCACTTCCAGTACGTTCAAGGTTGCAGCAACGGTGGCCGACCCGCCGCCACTCACTGACGTCGGCGCTGGTTGCGCTGGCAGCGGCTTCAGCGTGCGCGTGCAGACGGGGTGATCTGGTAAAGAAAGAATGCGAACGTTTTCCTTGACTTCTCGCGTCTTTCCCGTGGACGCGCGCGACGGCTTTGTTTCGCTGGAGAGAACTGAGGGCGATGCAGCGCGTTGCTGCTTCTTCTTGGCGGCGGCGGCGGCGGCGGTGGTGGTGGCGGTGGCAATTTTAAGCGGTCGACCGCAGCACCGCGCCATTATCTCTCGCAACACCTCGTCCAATGTTTGCTCTAAGCTCACGAGGTAATTGCGTGGCGAGTGTGCGTCACTCGTTCGCTGGAGGATCACCACAATTGTGCCTACCCGTCGCTCTTTTAATTCGACCGCAAGCGCCGAGCGAAGGTCCTCAACTTCTGCCCTCGCGTGGGTGTCGCTTGGGTGCTCCTCCAAATGACGACGAAGGTTCACAAGGCGAAGCTTGGCGGCCTGCCGCTGCTCTTGCACTGCCACGGCCGTATCTTGGTGAATAGAATAGTAGATAAACAACCGCGGCGGTAGGACAGCATCCAGGGTGGATCGCAGTGTCTGCGTCACCACCGGCATCCGCTGGACAGCGGCCACTGCGTTAGCAGCGTCGTACGGAATCAAGTCAAGCCCATGGGCGGTACTGTTGCTAGGGTTTCCCGGGTGGGCAGTCGTGTGCAAGGAGGTTGAAGCTTCCACGATGCACTGTGCAAGGGGGGTAGCAGGAGATGCGTTCTCAGATGACATCACCCCTACAAGTAGGTCGCGCACGTACGCTGGCAGCTGGGCCTCAGCATCCCCAACTGCACCGCTTGTCTCAGCGCCACGTTGCGCGTCGGCAAACGAGATTAACTGGCGCAGCACGTCGGCATACTCGACGGTGTCGGAGGACACTTCACGTAAGCCACTCAGACAAGTGGCGACCGTGAAGCTACGCCGGGCCTCGTCGAGGTAACCGTTACCAGAACCATTTGTCAACGCTTCAGAGGAGAAAAGATAATCGAGAAGCTTCTCCGTCGTCTGAGTGCGGTAGATCTCGTGCTCTGTCATGTGCGTCAACGCTGGTACGTCTGGCACGGCATCCCCCGCTTCCCTCAGGTCCGCCTCTCCCCTGTACGCCTCCGCCTCCGCCTCCGCTTCCGCTTCCGCCTTCGCCAACTGCTGCTGCTGCTGGTGATACTCTTTAATATTCATCGGTACTTGTGCTTCTTCTTCCTTTCCTGTGGATTCGTCCTCATTGTCGAGTGCGTGCATGAGGGACGTCTTGCAGCTGCGCGTGGAGCCGACAGCTATTGGCAGTAGTCTCATCACCATATCGGATAGGTGGGCATGCTGATACGGCGGCGATGAGTGAGGAATTTCTTCGACCGTCAGCGATGTTGGGGATGTTAATGGGTTGTCCTTACATGTGTAGTCTTCTGCGTCGATGGACGTCTGATGCATGACCTGCCGCTGCCGGAACTCGAGTTGTTGCCAGATGATGGGGAGTATGTCTTTGAAACGCAGCGGCAATCGGGCTATGACGTTTGCATTCTCGCAGGCTGTGAGGGTGAGTGGCGCATCTAGGGCGAGCGCAACGGCGAGGGGGTCCTCGGGAGCACTGTCTTTAGCTTCGACGGTATGCTTTTCTACCTTAGGCTCCGTCCGTTTTTTTTCGCCCTTGCCAGTGTGCTTGCCGGGGACACCGCCGCGATGCGCTGCTGTCGACAGGCTTGCGGCAGCAACAGCAGAAGCTCCAGCTGCTGCAGGCCTGTCGGCAGCGGGGTTCACAGCGCTACTCCCGTCGACACCGCTCTCAGGGTGAGGTTTGTCTGCCTGCTGCATTTGAACGGCCCTCATTTTTTTTTCTTTCTTCTCTGTTCGGTTTACGTGTTGAAGGATTACCGGGAGCGGTGAGGGTGGTGTGGGTGTGGGCGACGTGGCAGGGCCTTGGCTTGGTGTGCTCGACACCACTCCGAACAGTGATACGCCTCGCTGGTCTGCCTGTCGCCCTCCTCCTCAGGGTAAAATAAATAAATAAATAAATAAATAAATAAATAAATATATATATATATATATATATATGTAGCGACTGATACTGGTGGGGGTTGAAGCGTGCCTGTGAAGTGAGACCGATGGATACACACACACACACACACACACACGGGAGACAAGGGTGTGCCTCGTTATGTTTTCTTTTCGTGTCGGACTTCCGTTGTCTTTACCGTTCACTGGTGGCGTTGTACCGAACACCCGTGCACGCGTGTTTTTCTCTCGTAATCATGCAAAGTATATATCCGCATCTCAGCGTGTGCGTGTGTGTATTTGCACCACGTCACACAAACACGGAAAGAATGAGTAGAGGTAGAGGGGAAGTACAGGGTTTATATTTTCAGGTGCGAGAGTGACGGTCATTACCATTCGAGAGGGTGTGCGCCTTGCTCAGCGAGTACGGCGGTCGCGTGTGTGTGTGTGTGTTCGTATGCGGTGGAGTGGACGGGGCAAGCATACAGCTCACCTCTCCATCCGTTAGGCACTGGTCACCCCCCCTCTTCCTTCCTCTTGCCTGCCCACTTCTCTAATTCAAACTTTGTTTGATGAGTGTGTGTCGAGGGAGGAGGAGGGGGGGGGGCGAGCGAAACCACATTGAAGAGGGGCGCGAATTCACATGAAAACAACAGCAGCACATACACACACACACACATGTATATATATATATATATATATAGTTAAATCTGTAGACGCGACACACGAGGGGTATTTTGAGCAACAAACAAGAAGAAAACTAGGGGACAGAGCAGCTTGGGATGGTAGCAGAGGGTGTGTCTTCACCCATACACAAAAAACATCATAACACAAAAATAAACGAATCGATAACGTCTTTGGGTGCATGTGTGGGTACATATATATATATATATATATATATATATATGTATATTTATATACATGTACGTATGCGTGGTGTGGTCAGTGGGACACGGATGAGAGAAGTGAGCAGCGGTAAACAAAAAAAAAAAAAACTGTGAGGTCTTGACAGGTCCCCCACTCTCCACTCCTCGCCCTCTTTTCCTTTCTCCCCCCCACTTCAGGTCATGAGACCTACCGAAGTAAAAACCACGGTACAACCTACATCCTGTTCCGTCATGGACGCCCATCCGCCTCTCGCAGCCATGTGGCAATACGTTGCACCAAACCACGCAGCTCCGCTTGTGCCTCAGCGTCCGCTGCCGCCACCACTGCGAGAGAAGGGCCACCACTACATACATCCATTTTTTTGAGGTCGCAGAAATTGGTTTTTACGGGAGGGTGTGGATGAGATCGTGCGACGGCAAGAGGGCCTAAGCTCATCGCGCGCGGCGCCACACAGGCCTCGGCCCAGTGCAATGGGACCCCACCACCCACCACCGCCACAGCAACCCCGAAAAGCGGGTGCTGGTACATCACGGCAGAGAGCTGTGCCGCGCTCGCTGCAGAGAAGGAGACAGAAACGTTTGCAGTTGCCGAGGCATTGCCTGTTGCTTCCACTGAGGCGGAACTCTGGAGGTCATGGGAGGGGGAGTGCGAGTAGTCGCCTCGCTCACGACTGGCCCTCGCACCGCAGTCTACTGGAGAGGTTCGGCGCCAGCTGCGATTTTGACACGGTGGCGCTGCTGGGGATACGGTACGCTCGGCTGTCGAGACCAAGGCTGATGTATTATCGGTGAAAATACAAATCAGGGCCATGAGGCGTGTGGCCAACAACACGACTTGTTGTGCTCGACTCGAGTGCAGAGAGGACCAGGCGGCAAGGTCATTGCGGCCCACAGCTCCCCCATTCACAGCGCTTTCGTTCCTCTCCAGCAACGTACGGTTATGACGAAGCTGCTCTATATGAAGATGTAGCACCTCCACCGCCACTGCGCACCACAGCGGCAACTGGGCAATGCGACCCTCCAGCTCATTGTAGACAAAGCTCTCCATCGTGCGCAGTGATGACGCAACATCGTCATTCATACAACATGTGTCATCACCATTTCGCGATGTGGGCACCACAGAAAGAATGCGGATACGCAAGCGGGTAACCACCGTCCGCTCGAATGTCGTATCGCATGCGGTGAAGGATCGTGTGGTTGCAGCCGACACACTGTCGTAGGCGGCGTGAAGCAGCATTCCCTCCACTGCGGAGTGGTGAAGCCGCATCGACGCGGCGGCGCGTGCGAGCGGTGAGAGAGTGGTTGATCTACGTGCATGCGATGATGACGCCTGAAGCACCTCCAACCTGGGCACAAACACAGACAAGGAGACACACTGCTCCAGCTGTTTCCATGCAAGCAAGACGCTCGCCATAACTGCCCATAATCGCTCCGTCTCATCGCAGAAGTACAAGTAGTTGTCGGTGTGGTTTGCATCGGTGCTGCGGCTCTTGCTCTTGTCCCCCGGTGACGGCTGTCCCCTCGGTGGTTTTTCCATCTCCCCCTGACGTGGGGCTGCCGTTGAAGCGGATCCGAGAGGCGTGGGGGAAGAGTGACTACCACATCCCCTCGCCGCGCGTAACCCCCATCGTCGCCTCCGACGACCTATCGCCAAACTCCGACGCTTGCTCGAGGCTCCTACAAAGCTGGAGAGTGTTTGCAATGCAAGTAGCGGCAGCAGCGCCGTCGGCGAGGTAGTTTGAACACACGAGAGTCCGAAAGGTGGAAGGGAGGCAGAAGTGTGCGAGGATTCCCACTCAGGGGCTTGCTCGGCTACATGCAAGCCGTCATGGCGGGCAGGAGGGGCGCGGCGTGGGGGCTGTTCTGACTGTCTCTGCGCATGCGGCTGGCCGCGCACTGCCGCCCTCGCCTCCTCAAGAGCGTTGCGCTCACCATCGTGTCGGGCACCCCCCAGCAACAACTCCGCGACTCGGCAGTCGTCGGTGTCTTGCCGCTGCAGTGGGGAGGGGTATCGATTGTGGTGGAGGTAGTAGAGGAGGTGAAATCTATAAAGAGCTACGTCGAGCAGCTGTCCTGCAGCCAAACATCCGCACCGACACGTGGCATTGTCGACCCCCCGCACGTGCCTCGGCACAGTAGCTGGCCGCTTGACCGATGCACAGCTGGCCATCTCCCACGCCTCTTCGCAGGCGTGTATAAATGCATTGATATCTGTCGCAGTCGACGCTGCAATATCATGCAGCACAGCTGTGGGCAGCACGGGCGGTGGTTCTTCCCGCATGATGTCTAGCACCGCGCAGATGCCGTGCCCCAAGGCGAGACAGGCACTCGCATCACGTGGGTAGTGCGTAAGGAGGTTCCATAGGTGTTCATGCTGTCGTGGCGGTCGCAAGTGATGAGGGACGTACAAATCTGTGGTGCGATCGCTCGAGCTGCTGCAGTCGTGTTCCTTGAAGAGGCCGTGTGGGTGAGTGTCGTCCGCAGGGGAGAGCTGCTGTGGGGGAGCGGGGCGAGGACATGAACGAGGCGAGGGAGGGCCCCCGAGCCACGAGCGCATCTCCGTGGGCGACTGTCGGTACTTCTTCGGTCGAGACTGCGGGAGTGCCGCCGCCGTCGCCTTCTCCCCACCCCAGCGACCCCACCGGACACTGAGAAAGTGGGTACACACGCCGGCATCTGCAACAGGCAACGGCCTCCCCTCTGCTGCGGGCGATAGTGGTGGTCCCTGGGGAAGGTAACGACAGAGAAGATCTGCCAATGTCGCAGCAATATCATAGGTGTACGAGCAGTCGCTCGAGGGAGGAGTTGTCCACGGCGGATGGTGCGGTGAGGCACGTGGCGTCTCTGCTTCGATACCGAACCACACCCGACGGCCGGGCCCCCGTTTCTGCTGGGCGAGGCCACCATGATTCACGGCGTTCTGTTTGGGGTGCGCTTGTCTGTGCGGGTGCCGAGATTGTTCGGCAACGCCTCCGGCTGGACGTATCTTACCGTGGAATACAGCCGTTGCGAGGCCGGCGTTACTCTGTGCTGCCACTGTGATCGAAGGCGAGCTGACGCACGTATTTTTCAGCGCCGTGGAACTGCCGCTGCAACCACCCACGTCTGTGATACTGCTAAGGCTGACATCCGTCGGCAGTGTGTTTTCGCCGAGATCCGTGTCGACATCAGCGTGTATCTGATCGCCGCGCCGACTTCCGAGAGCAGCCCTCCGCGGCGGCGTAGGCAAGAACGTGTCTGATGCGGATGCCGAGCGCGGCCGCCGGCGAGGCTGAGACACACCCTCGAGCAAGCATGGCTCCTGTGGTGGCGCGACGTGGTGCGGTTGTTCACAGCTTTCGTTGGGGGATGAGACGCAAGTCGTAGAGCTCACAGCGTCGATCTCTTCCAGAGTATTAGTGCCTCCTGGACGGCATCTGGAGGTGTCGTCGTTGCGCGAGCAGTTGTGCATGCGACGATGACGGGGGTCCTCCACATGTTCCGACATCAGTGTGCATTTCCCTTAATGTGTATTTGCGCGTGTGGTGGGGGCGAGCGTGAGTTGAGCAAAGCAGATACAAACATATATATTGATATATTGATATATCAGATTTACACGTCTAGACGACTAGCACTTATGTCATCACCAAGAGCCCCTCTCGATGAAGAGGGGTGCGAGGGGGGCAAGGATGGAGGAAGGGGGTCGAGGGATGAGAGTGATATAGTGCACAGAATCACTGCTGATAGTAGTTTTCAAAAATATTGTGTGTGCACGTACACGCTCAGTGCGCAATAGATGGGCGCTCAGGCGCCTTTTCTGACTCTTGAACACACACACACACACACACACACACACACACACATTGACATATACACAATTCGTAGATGGCAACCAGCTTCTGCATTCGCTGGGAACCGCTTATGTTCACAATCATCTTGAGTGCCGGGAAGCACAGGCCCCATGGTGGCCCAAAGGGCCGTGCGATACCGAGCGCCTCAGTTCTTCCCTCTTCGCTGCTCGTATCTTCGCTTCTCTACTTTCTTTTATTATTCGGTGACGGGTTGGGGGAGGGGAGAACAGCAGCAAGGTGTGTCGAATCATCAGCGCTGTCGACCAGCGAGAGATCTCCTTCCCACGATCTTCAAAATATAATCGTTTGCTGCATCTACGCTATGAGCTCACCTCTCTAAACTCTTTTTTTTTTTTTTTGAGTGTGCGTGTGTGTGTGTGTGTGAAGTAATTGTAATGGTGAAAAGCACCATAGCTGCGTCGAAGCAGACCTCTTCTTCTCCCCCCTCCCCCCCCCATACACACACCGCAGGGCAACGCAGCGCGCCGTCGTTTTCGGAGGGGAGGGGGGGGGGAGGGTGTTGATGTATGGATGTGCGATATAAAAAGATGGTGTGTGTGGGACGATACTGCTCAGTCGTGGTTGCTGGCATCACAATCGATACAGTATTGTGGCACTGAAGTAGCCAGTGGCGGTGGCTACTGGTGTGTCACCTCTATCATCGGTGTTCCGCTCACCCTCTCTCCCCCATTCTCTAGCATACTCCACGTGCTCCTTTTCGGAACTCTCCCACAGTCTGCGCTGTGCCGCATCGCTACGGCGACCGCGCTTCTTCTGCGCGTATGGTCACAACCATTGACAAACCACCCCGATTGATGCGCACCGGGACAAGCATTCCTGGCGTCAGTTGCTCCTCGATAACACGGCGGAAGTCGCTCACATTTCGGATGCGCACACAGTTTAACTCTTCAATAAAGTCGTTCGGTTGCACACCGGCAAGTGCTGCGGGGCCGGCGGTGTTCACCACGAGGACTCCGTCCGTGTAGCGCGTCGGCACCCCGTTGACTAGCACCGTGCCTGTCACTTCCAGTCCCAACACCGGAGTCGCACGCGTGAGGCTGCTTTTAGATGATTCCACATACGGCGCCATCGATTGGGAGTCCTGTGACCGAGAGGGTGAGGTTGCGGAGCTTCTCGGGTGGGTGGCAAGAACACGGATCGGCGGTGATCCATGGTGGTGTGCGCTGTGGGCCATGGGGGGCGATGTACTGTGCGCGGTAGGGCTGCGTAGATGCTGCATCGGGGTTTGTGGTGACACCTCTGGCGGTGCTGGTGCGGCGGAACTGCTACCAGCGCACTGTGCGTAGCCCTCTTCAGCCTCCAAGGTCTGCAAAAATTCGGCCAGCTTCATGCGCCAATGTCGGAGACAGTCTAGGAACTGGGGCACCAGTGTGCACAGCGACCAGGGCTGGCTCGTTGGCATGTACAGGCTAGCGGACATGAGGACAAAATTATTTCGAATAGAGGCACCGACGCCACCGCCGCACATTTCGCGGCCCAGGAGCGACGCCTCCAGGAGGAACTCGTACATTTTCAGACGGCCCTCCACCGTGTCCTGCACCACCGGCGGCAGGGACGCCAGCAGGGTGGAGTAGAGGTAAAGCCTTTCGGACGCGGCGTCGTAAGTGATGAGAAGTGTGTACTCTCCATCGATGCCGATGATGCAGGTGTTGGCATCATCGAACTCCAAACGCTCGTGAAGGCCCAGATCGCTGCTGAGGCGACAAAGATTCGCATCTGCATTTTCGCGTGCATTGTAGAGGCTGCCATCCGGCGCTGCCACCACAGCTTCAGCGCCATTGCGGGCGTGCAGCGGTGAGGACGAGGGTGATCGGTGCTTATGCACAAGGTCACTGACGTTTGTAGCTCGAACATTCTCTGCTAAACTCTTCGCTGGCGCTTTGAGCCTAGTGGCGCTCGGCGTAGCGTCGGGATGATACCCTTGGCTCCCTAGCAATTGATGACCGCTGTCGCCGTCATGATCCTCTTCTTCACACAGGAACAGCGCTTTCGCCTCGTGCTGCAGCGACGGCGGTGCCTCGACTCCAAGCTGGGCGTAATATCGAAGTCGCTGTTGGACAGCCAGGCGACGGTCCATATCCAGAGCTCGCGCTTCACGAATACGAGCGAGCCGCTGGTGCTCTAGATCGATCTCGCGCGCCCGAAGCTGCAGCTCGCGTGCTTTCGTCGTAGCTTCAAAGGACTCTTGTTCCAGCTGCACGCGCTTTTTTTCGGCCTCGAAGAGCTCTTGCTGTTGCGCCAAGAGGGACTTCTTCTTTTCGTTTTCGAGCTTCAGCAGTGCCACTGCACGGGCTGCCTCCTGCTCGGCGCGAAGTTGTTCGCGACGCTCTGCTAGCTGCGCCGCGCGCTCCGTCGCACGCGCCGCTTCCTGTGCATGCAGCAGCGAAAGCCGTTCCCGTTCGCGTGCTACTTCAGCCTCTTTTTCTTTCATGCACCGCAGCTCCTTCTCGGCCCTCTCGCGTTGCCGCTCGAGTTCGCCACGGCGCCGGGTCGCGTGCTCCATTTCATTATCGGCGCGATGCAGTGTGCGGCGCAGAACGTCTTCTTGCACAGCGCCGCCCTGACGTAGCATTTCGTCTTGTTGCTGAAGGGTCTGTAGCTCCAACAGCCGGCGCCGATCAGACATCGGGAACGTCAATTCATGCGAGGGTGACGAGGTGCCACTGGTGGCTGCAGCGCCGGCAAGCGATTGTGTGACGTGTTTTGTTTTTGAAGGCGAGCTCTGGCGCTGCCATACAACACCACCGTCACTGTCTTCAACGTAGTTGCATGCATTTGACCAATGCCGATCCTCCACGGAGAGGGTGGCGCCACTACTGATACCAAAGCTGGCGCAGAGGTCATCATCACTGCTTAGTGGCACTCCATTCAGATGCAACACCATATCATCTAGCGGGATAGGACACGAGCTGGCCGAAGCGAGACATTGCTTCACTCTACCTATGGTGAGACGGCCGATCGGGGTACGTACGTTGAGTTTGTAGCGCTTTGCCTCGGCGGAATGTATAATATTCAGATGCTCGCGCGTCAGCGACGGCGCAGGTGCAGCGGCGTTGACGACGCTCATGAAGCGCGATTATCGTATGGCGCGAGCACACACACACACACACACACAGACTCGCGTGCCCAGAGAGAGAGAGGGGAGGAGGGGGGGGGAAGTACGGTAAAGGGTGAGTTCTCTATGCACCTAACGTTTCCTTCGTGGCTCTGTGGACGAGGGCGGTCGCGCGTGATTGCAGCGCAGGTTTCGTTGCTCCTTTAAGCTCCAAGAAAAAAAAATCAAAAAAATTTTCACCTGGGCGTCTGTCTCGTGTGCTTGTGTGGAGGAAATGAAGGGGGTGGGAGGAGGGGTTTGGTGGAGCGAGGTGATGAGGGGAGAGGGGGGAGGGGGGCACGTACATTCTGACCTATCCCTGTCACTAAAGCTGTTGGGATGTGTTGGTGCCTCTACATTGATGACGGCACAGCAAACGTAACGCGTCCCAACACAAAGGCACACACACACACACACACACACACACACACATACACACAACGAGACAGATAAAACACTGAGACTGTGTCTCTTGCTTTCTTTTTTAAAAAAAGTGTGTGTGTGTGTATGATTTCCCAACGTACCGAGGGAACTAAGATCGTAATAAAAAATAAAGAAAAAAAGGATAGTGCTGTTCGTGGTCGCTAATGATGACGCTCCGTCGATGAGAGTCTGAGTTGTTCAGGTGACGATACTCACGAAAGAGGTTAATAACACGATATATCAAAAACCAATTTTTTTTTTTTTGAAGACGAGGCCCCACTTTGGTTGCAGTGAAATCTTTGATGGCGCTTGCCATCGGCAACGGCAAGAGTGGGTGGAGGGAAACAAGTGAAGCATGGTGTACGCGCAGTCCACCGTGACATTAATCTTAGCATTAGAAAAAAAATAATGTATACACACGCACCCAGATAAATAAATAGATATATATATATATATATATATATATTTTATACCACGTCTGTGAGACACCGTGTCACCAAAGATGTACTGCTTTCACCAAAAGAGCGAGGTCGGGGGGGGGAATATACACTCGAGTCACGCTATCGCCTTTTTTTTTTTCGTGTTAAGTGCAGTGCACATATATATGTTCGCTGTCGGAGTTTGCTACGGATGCAACAGCATCTACAGGAAGAGCGATCAATATCAGCAGCAGCGGATCACACTGGGTAGCGTACATTGCAGGGGAACGGAGGCCTTTCCCCCCTCCCTTTCTTCTCTCCCCTCTAGCTTTTTTCCCCATGTCATTCAGTGTATTTCAGGAGGTTACATAAATTAGAGCAAATATTTATTATTTTTTTTTGTTTGTTTCGCCGGAAATTTTGACTATGTTGTCCCTTTAATTCCATTGCGTGAAGCCAGGGAGGAGGGAAGGAGGGAGGCGAGGGGAGTGTGTGCTGTGCTTGTGAGGTGGTATTGAGAGATCCAAGAAGAGGAAGCGATACGTATACCACCTAACTGCCTCACTGTTCTTATCGATGGAAGGTCTTCTTTCGTTTTGTTCCGATGCGTAAATAAACACAAGCGCCTGTTTGAAAAAAAAAATTGTTTGCTCTTCTCCTCCCTTCCTTCCTTACAGAAATCAGAAAAAAAAAATATAGATCACATCGCCAAGCTAAATATACATATGATTTCTCATCAGCTCGTTTTCCCGCCCCCTCTGCCTCCGCCGCGAGTAGGCCCCTCCCCCACCCGCTATTGCACTTGTTCTATTACTCGTACATACACCTAAAGTTTTTTTTTTTCTTTGGGAGGGGGGTTGTGGGCGAGTGGTGTGTTCGATGATTGTATAAAAATTCCTTCCCTCCTCCTCTTTATCGCGTCTGTCTCAACAGACACACACCAATAAGTAGATCGGCGTACACTGACGCCGCGATGTATGTGTGCTGCGGGTAGAGGGGACGCGGAGGGAGATATTGTGGGACGGAGGGAAGAGGAGGAGGAGGCACGGCTAGCGAGGGGAAGGGGCTCAGAGATTGCGAGGGAGGCTCACTCAGGTCTCTGCAATTACGAAAGCGGGACACTCTAGCTCAGCCCAACGCAATCTTTTTTTTTCCTACGCGTGTATGCGAGTCAGTGAAAAAAAAAAAAAAGGACACTGTCCACTGCTGGAAAACAACGGAGATACAGCAAACATAAGGGGCCTGAGAAGCACCGACAGAGATCCTTCGTACGTGACGGTGGGGGGGGGGTGGTGGTGCACCGCGGCGGCAGCAGAAACGACATCAGGGAGGAGGAGGAGTTCGGAAGAAAGAGAAAAAAAGACATCACAGACGCCGACATGAAGCGATCAATATATAAGGAAGTACACGCTGTCTACGCATTTCTTTTCACGTATGCATGAATACAATACTTACGCGCGCATACACATGTATAGATTTATCATTTACATGAGGTACCCAAAAGGGGGGGGGGGAGGGGGTGGTAAGATGAGGTGAGATATGGGGGAGGTTATTTCCAAGATATCGGTGGGGGTGAAAGCGGAAGAACAAACAACAAAAAGAAACATATACGCACGTAGTCCGGGAGATCGACGTGATCTGGACGTTTGCGCGGCAGAGACGAAAAAAAAAAAAACGAAGACCCTACAACAGATACACTAAAGGGGTAGCAGCAGAGGAAGATGATGGAGCGCAGTGACGGTACGTGGTGATTCGACGGGGGAAACTGTCGTGCTCGCGTTTCCCTTCTTTCCTCCTTGTCTCCCCCTTTCCCCCCCCCCCCCCCCCCCCCTCCCTTTTTTTTTTTTGTTTGAGTGATCC
>CM007324.1:265358-283682 GCA_000333855.2 Endotrypanum monterogeii
CTCTCTCTCCCCCCCCCCTTTTTTTTTTTTTTTCGTTTTTGAGTGATCCACCCACCCACCCACCCACCCACCTGTTTCCCCTCTCTGGTCAGGTGGGTGGGTGGGTGGGGAGAAGGAGCGGCACCATCCTGGAGAGGAAACCATCAACAAAACAATCCGAGAGACGAGAACCGAATTATATACATATATATATATATATATACATATACACATATACATGTATATACATATATGTATATATATATATGTTTGTATACATGTATATATATATATATATATATACAACAAAGTAGATGACTTTCTCAGGTGTTCACTGACATCCCTCTCCTTTCCTTTTTTCTTTCCTCTCCCTCCCCCCCCCCCAAAAAAAAAAAAAATTACGACGATCAAGCATACACACGTGTATACATAAATGGAATACGCTTAGAGCTATCAACTACTGCCTTTATTGCAGACGAAGCTGTCGGGGTGACCAGATGACCTTCCGGTTCTCTGGTTCCATTGAGGATGAGTATGCAAACCATGTGTTTATTTCACAAACACATTTATGTTCCGCAGTGAGACGCTTTGCCGCCAATACGAGAGCCGGAGGGAGGGAAGGGAAAGGGGGGGGGTGCTCGCTTTATCGGTTCAGTCGTATCTCCGGTTACCACAGGGCGATACCCTGACGATGTATTCACACATGTGCACTCGAGATGCTGCAAACATTCCTCTATCAGCTGATGACGGCAGATGAACTGCTGAGGAGGCACGCAGGTGGGGGGGGTGAAGGGGGGAGAGGTTGTGCACCCCCCCGTTGTGTGGGGTTCACAATACAGCCTTGACGATTTCGGTACGTGCTCGGGGTGCTAAGGGCGGTTGGAAGGTTACCTCCTCTCTCTGCTTCTCCCTTCCCTTGAGTGTCACAGGCCTCTGGTGAGATTCTCGGGAAGCAATTCCTGTCGTGCACGTGGTGACGACGACAAGGCCATCGACTGCTCTCCCCATAGTGCGTCTCTTCTCCCTCCATTCCATCTCATCATCTTGATGGAGGCCCTGGTGCCGGAGTCGAAGATGATGGGATAGAATGGAGGGTACTTCTCCCCCCCCCCCCACACACAGACACATGCTCATATTGTTTCCTTCCCCTTTGCCCTCTTTTCTTTTTTTCAAAAAAAAAAAGAAGTTTTAGGTGGTCATTGAGTTACTCACACCGCTGTGACCGTAATGGAGAGTACTGGTGAGTGTACCGGCGGTGGGTGAGGTGGCCGACGCGGCGCACGAAGAGAGAGATCCCATCCACGTCACACCAGCCATAAGTGACGGCTCCGTATCCCCGCAAAATGAGGGTCGATCCGATACACTCGCAGCAATGGTGACATCCACCAGGCTCATCGCCGTCGCCCCGCTTTCTGCTAGTTTAGTGGCGCTGCTGCAACGATTTGGCGCGGACGTGCCACTAGGGACTCGGTAGCCGCGGGTCATCCCCCCTCCCATGGTGCTGCACGACTCCTTCATGGCACCAGCTGGGGTTGCTGCCAACCTGCCGCACGGCGTAACCAGGGCATGTGGTATGTTTGCGTAGGAAGCGTCAGTGCTGCTGGGGTTGCTGAGAATCATCGTGTTCGCAGCAGCACACCCAGAGAGGCGCCTAAAGACCGATATCGGCGCTGGTGCGTCGGAGCGGATTTTCAAAATTTGATCCTCGACCAGGTGGAGGGCTTGTTGTTGTTGTGGTGGTGGTGGGAGGACCAGCTGCGCGCTGGTGCCGGTGGTGCGCGTGCTCGTTGAGGCGACAGCGCCCCAAGCAGCTGCAGATCCCATCGAAGGGGGAGGGGAGGGAATGCGTGTGGTGGTGGTGGTGGTGGTGGTCACGACCGAGTGAGGGGCTTTTCCCGCGATGATGATGGCGCTACTGCCATAGCCCACACCCGGTGTGACAGCCTCCGTGAAGCTGGTGCCGGTGATGTCCATATTTCGATTGTAGGTGCTGAGTCGCCGCTGATTCGTCTGCCCAGTCTGCTGCGAAAATTGAGGCTTTCCACTAGTAAGTTCGATAGAGCGATCGGTGGACACTTTTATTGCGTTGCTGTTTGTTGATCGGATGCGGACACTATCTGTCACCTGTAGCGCGCCATCCGGCGGTGAACACAGCTTGCTGCTTTGCCCGCTGAAGGTGGCCGGCGAGGGGTTGCTGCTTACGATGGCGGTGCCAGGCGCTGATGGAGGTGCGTGTTGCCGTCTCATAGAAGGTGTGGTTGAGGTGCCGAAGGCAGAAGTAGCGGGAGTGGCCTTGCCACCACCCTCCACGTCGCGGATGTTCTCGTAGACGTTTGTCATGGGAAAATTTCGAGGCTGGATTGCAGCAGCGGTCGGTCGCCTCAAATCGGTTGCCTCGCGAAGGTTGCCCAGTGCGGGCATCGCGTCGTTGCTGAACAGGCATGGCGGACCGGAGTACTGCTCACAGTGATTTGCTGGGGCTGTCACTGCCAATATCCCTGAGAGTGCAATGGCGTCACCACCACCACCACCACCACCACTACAAATATTACTAACGGGGTGGAGAGTCGTGCTCGCTTTCTCGCCCTCTTTCGCCGAGCAACTCAGGTGCCCCGGCGCAATCGCCTCTGCTAACCAGCAGGGCCTTGTCGCTCTGCTACCGTCGCTCTTGTGTTCATGGAGGAGGAGGGCGACGTCGTCCTCCTCGTTCTCGTCGGCGTCGGGGTCGGCGTCGGCGTCGTTCTCGTCGTTGTGGCCCTTCGCGGCTATCGGCATCGAGTGTGCGGTTGACATCGCTTCCGCCTTGCGAGAGGAGACAGAGTCGAGGCCGCGCAGGGGACGTATGGACGACTGCAGCGTGGATGCCACCTGTGAGGCGCTTCTCGTCACATACCTTCCGGGGGACGAGGTCGATGCCGGGTGTGCGAGTTGGTCACTGTGGCGCTGTGGCGTCTGATGACTTTGCAGGAGTTTAAGCAGCCCGGGCGGCACATCTTCATCATTTGTTGTTTCTCGCACGAATTCGCTGACGACGTCATCCAGACAGTGCCACTGCGAGGCCGTCAGATGGGGCCGACTATGGGCAGGGAGGTTCGATGATGGTAGCGCGTGCCGCTGCGGAGGTGCCTCCACAACGGCAGTCGTCACCGAAGCGAGAGAAAGGGTAGTCGTGGTATCAGCGACGCTGCTTGACGTCGTCCCGTCCTTGTCTCCTTCGTTCTGCTGGCGTGGCCGCTGCTTCAGGTGTTGGGAGCCGCGGTACATATTTTTCGCGAGGAGGACTTCTGGTGCCAGGCTTCGCGCAGCTGCTTCAAATTGTGATATGAATGGAGGGTCGCTGCTGTGTGTACGTTACCACTGATGCATCGATGACGGGAGGGAGGGAGGGAGGGAGGGAGGGAGGGGGAGGTGGAAGAAAAAAAAAAAAAGAGGAGGAAGATGGGGTAAGAGTGGGAAGGAGAGAATTTCTCCCCCAAAGGTGCGCACGACTTGCCGATGATTCTGCCGTTTGCAGGCGCCGTGAGAGTGAGCGAGATTTTTGTTCTTCTTACTGGTTTAGTGCTTCTTCACTTGTGTGGAGAAATGGAGGTGGGTAGGGCAACCGCTGCAGCGACCGTGGCGACGTAATGGGGGCGAAGATGGAGAGCGTTTCACCGGTGCTGCGCGACTGTACGGTGGGTTGTATTCAGCGATGGCGCCGAGACAGGGTGCCCGCTGATAGTGGTATTGGTGTCGGTGAGGATTTTGTGGTTGTGGATGGGACTAAGCGTAAGAAACATTCGCTGTAAACTCAAGAGGGAGAGAGAGCACCACGACCAAAAAAAAAAAAAAACAATCAGTCATATATATCTCTATATATATAGATATATGCATGCATGCATACTGATCCCCTTGGCTTGTGCTTTCGACTGCATACAGGCGCACCCGCGTGCCCGTCGAATAAACAGACGTGCGTGCCATCCGTCATCAGAGAACCAACACATCGCACAGTTTGTTGCTGTCAACGGGTGCGAGGGCCTTCATTGCTACTGCCGCAATTGATGGTGCGGTTCCCATTAGGGCTACTTCACCGTTCGTGTCTCCTATGTCGCTGGTTGATGTGCCTAGAACAATTCCGTCTTCGACGGAGGCGGAATGAAGAAGGGCTTCGGAAGGCGGCGGCCAGAGAACGACACCCAATCTTCGAGCATCCGAGATCTCAATTGCTTCGCGTGCGATGTGAAGCCATCCTGCTTGCCAGGGCAGAAGTGTCACAGAAAACGTGAGACTGCTCGCGGGGCCTAGGAGGCCCAACAGGCGCAACGTCGGCCCCGTGTAGAGCCACTGCGGCGCTAGGCGCTCCACACAGATTTTCACCGCCAGGTCGTGGCGATGCACGTGGCTGTGGTTGATGATTTCAAAGTGTACCGTCGCTGGCGACCCGGCACGGAGGGGGGTAGCGCAGACGTGCTCGGGCCGCAGGTCGTGGGGATAATGACGCGCAGTCACGGTGCCGTCCTCTCCGGAGACTGACGTCGATGAGGGGTCGGCTGCCGGTCCAGGGGTGATGTCTTTCACACGCAATACCACCTCCGTCTCTGCTCGCAGTTGCTCGACGCGGAGCGGTGCACTCTTTGCCGTTCCTGTCTCGCCATTCGCGCGGCACCAGGTCCACCGCACGTGCCCTAGGAATGAAAGTCGAGAGCTAAGAAGGCGTTTCTTGGTGCCACCGCGGCTGTGGACCACCATGGACTGTCGCAGCTCATCATAGAGAAGACCAACGGTGAAGAGCAGCGAGTGCGTATCGCCTGGCATGAGAAGGATAGGTGCAGTGGCGCTGTTTAGGTGGCAGTACTTGGCAGAAAAATCGCGAAACACTGTCGCGCCGCAGTGATGGGTGAGGCGGGGCAGAGCCAGCTCAGTGGCGGTGAGAGAAATTGGGACACTTGACTTGTTTTCTAGTCCTATGCTCAGTCGGTACAGCGCGTACGAGTGAGGAGACATCGAAAGGCTCGTCGAAGCGTTTCCACTGTCGTCCGGGACGTCTACGTGGTGGTTCTGCGCCGCCCCAGTTGGCTCAAGATATCGCAGACATCTCGGCTGGGTTTCTATAATTGGTTGTTCTGTGTTGAAGGCGCTGCTCCACGTGAGCTGTCGTTGGCGTCCGCTCGGGTCCATGTAGTCCACCATCACCGCCAACACGTACTCGCTGGCATCTCTGAGTGGCACTGACACGACAGTAGTGTAGTGTGACTTGGGTACAAGTTCTGCTACAGTGTGGCGCACTACGCCACGCTGCAGCGGTGTCTGTGGCTGTGTTACCTTGGTGTGAATGTGCACTTGCGTCAAGGTGTAGTTGGCAGCGTTGTAGAAGCATAGGAGAGCGCGGAACACCTCGCTAGCAAGTAACACACCTACTCTGCGCGGCAGTGTTAGCACCGGCTGCATACACAGGGACGTGGAGAAGCATTGATTCACCGCTATCGCGGTCGACTTGCGGGCGGCCTGCTGATGTTCTTGTGGTGACGTCTGTGACGAAGAAGTGAGATGACCACACGAAGACTTCGCGCGCCGCAAGCGACACCAGGGATCGCCAAGAACAGGAAAGAGGATGTCTCCCTCTTCAGTGATGTCGCCATAATCGACACCTAATGAGGGAAAGAATGTCGGCTGAGAAAGCAGTGTTGCCTGCAGTCCGAGTGGTGCAGCGAGCATCACGGTGCCATCTGCTGCCGTGGCAACATTTGTTGTCGTCGCGCCCTTTGCAGGGCTCTGTTGTGCTGCGGACGATGCGGAAGACTCCGTCGCTGTGGTCACAACACCTGTAGCCGTTGGCATTTTCATTGCTGACGGTCTCAGGAGGGTGGTCAGGTGAAGCACTGGGGCGAGTGAGGGGGAAAGTATACTGTAACCCTAGGCCCCCCCCTCCCTGTGTACGTGGGCTATGTGCGGTTAAAATGGGAACAGGTGTATCAATGTTATGGAGAAGGAAAGGGTCGACGAGGGGTGGGAGGGTGGATGGAGATCGCACTGAACAGACACACGCCGTGTGAGTGCTCGTGGTCCAGCCGCTCAGTGGGCTTATTCTTCTTGCTACCGTTGATGTGTATATATCTACACACACATGTGTATATATATATATATATGCCGAACTGTTTGGAGAAATGTGTGTGTGTAGGGGCATAAGTTGTTTGGGTTGTTCCTGCAACATTCACTTGACTCTAGTCTCTCGCTTGCGTCCAGGTTTCTAGCACCAAAAGCAGAAATTCAGAGGGAACAGCGGCGCGGCACTCGCTTTCTCAGCGCTCCACGACCCCCTCTCTTTCCCTCTCATCTTGCTCCTTATCAGTGCGTGCACACAGTCAGAACCGTAAGCTTGTCTCCTCTCCCGCATGTCCATCCTTAAAAAAAGAAAAAGTATTTGATACACACTTGACAACTGTTGCCCAGGCCGCTCGTGACGCCCTTCACCAGTCGCTGTCACCACTAGCGGAGGAGCTGTCAGCTAGCTGTGGCGGGGGTCGCCGCCGCCGCACTCGTGGATCCAGTTCGTGATGACGTGAGGTAGCCGCGACGCGGTGAGATGAAGAAGGGAGCGAGTCACAGATGTTTGTGTGTTTTCGTCGAGCGCCACGACCCTCGGTATTGTCTACGGTGCTGTCACTGCTGCTGCTCCAGTCTTCGTCGTCGTCGCCCGCGCCATCGTGCAGGACCCTGCGGCGCTCGCCTAGCATCGTGGTGAGGGTTGCGGTTGCCGGGTCCCCGCCTGGTTTCACATTTGCAGACGGCTGCAATAGGCTGGGCGGTGGTGCTGTGGTGGAGCGTGCCACTCCTGGCGGCGGCGGCGGCGGTGGTGGAGGCGGTGGTGCTGTGGTGGAGCGTGCCACTCCTGGCGGTGGCGGCGGCGGTGGTGGAGGCGGTGGTGCTGTGGTGGAGCGTGCCACTCCTGGCGGCGGCGGAGGCGGTGGTGGAGGCGGTGGTGCTGTGGTGGAGCGTGCCACTCCTGGCGGCGGTGGAGGCGGGGGTCCTTGCGATAGGGGTGCACCAGCCAGTGCAGGTGTGGTAGTTGATGTGATGTTGACGGTGGTTTCATGCGACTGCTGCTGGCAGGATCCGGCTCGAGCGTTTTTACCTCCACGGCGATGTCCGCTAGTGTTTGCTTCGGCGTAGTCATCACCTTCCTCCGAGACCGTCCTGTCGTTGCGACGGGAACGATGTCGGCCATGCTGTCGCCTTCGCTGCTGATGACTCGGGGCAATGACCTCGAGGTCCCGCGGGCCCCGACGTAACACGTGGGGTTGCAGCCCAAGTCGGTTGTCGTGTTCCTCTACACCTTGGCCAGTGTCGTCTGAGCCAGTACTCATGGGAGTGTGGTGTCTCATATCGCTGCTGCGTTGGTCCCATCGGCGCACCGTAGCCACATATTGCAAGGGCAGATTCCGTGGCATATCCCGCAACATCGCCTGCGATGACGCCACTGCCGCTCCGCCACCTGGCACAAAAGCATATTGTTGAGTCTGGAATGGCGTGGTGAAGTCACTCTGAATGTTTACCGAGTTGGTGCTATGCAGCTGCATTGCTGTGTGCGACCGCGTCTTTGCCCCACCTTCCGTGGTACTGTACGGGTCCCGGTGAGCAAGAGCACCAGACTGTGCAGACGCTTTTATGCCATGTCCGCCGCCGCTGCTGCTGCTGCTATTGGTCGATGCAACGAGGTGCTGGTAGGCCATCTTGTGTGCCGGGAAGCTCAAAAGGGCGCTGAGTGCGTCGGGCATCTCGCTTGCATTGCGCATCACCTGCCCCCCTCGAACGGTCGGTAGAGAGCGAGGCTGCCAGGCAACAGCGGAGGAGGAGGTGGTGGGCTGCTGTACGAGGGCATTCCTCAGCTGCTCCCCCCGCCCATCAGTCGTCTTGCTGGCGATTCCGTTTTCTGCCATCATGGCGTGGTGGTCCTCCCCGTCCAGCAAAGCGGCTTCTAGCGGCATCGACTCCGCCAGTCGCATGGAAGGGACTGCGTTCACGGGCGGGGCAGGGTTGCCGAACCCACTGCTGTTGGCACTGCGACAGAATGACGAGCGGTGCTGCGAGGCGGCTGCATGCCCCGAGCCGTCGACCGCGGACACCGCTGGGATAGTACGCATCGGCATCTGATAGGAGGGTCGATGTGACTGCTGTGCGGCGTTAGGCTCGTCGTCCCAATCGTCTGTGGAGAGGTCACTACACGAGCTAGGCGCGACTGGTGGCAGCGGGGAGGAGCAACGTGGTTGCATAAATCGATAGCTGTGGGTCGTCCTGATTGCGGAGGGGACGCCGGTGATTGTGGTAGATGCCGTTTCTCCCCTCTTTTGCAAGACGCCCTTCGACCTGGTCACCCTTGATATCCGATCACTGCGGCGGGAATTGAAGGTCATGGGCTTGGGGTAGCGTGGTTTGCTTTCGAGCAACGTCGGCGCGCGTCGCCCTCGCAGGCGGTTCACCGAGTCGGCGCATGTGCGTATGCGCAGTTGAACAGCGTTAATGCGCCGCTGGTGCGCAGCCGTTGCCTTGTCCAACCGATCGAGAACTGCGTCTACGGTGTTGGCCAGCGCCTCTAGAGAGGCAATGGCAGATGCTAGAGCGGCACAGCCACCTTTTGTGGAGACGCTCGTGAGCGGCACAACAAGACCAGGTACAATGGCTATGGTGGCGCTGTCGTAGGCGCACGCGGCTGCTACAGCGTTCGTGGGGTCTGTACTGCTACTTCGACTATTCAGACTGTTACTAGTTCGCTCGCTGTCGTTCTCGCTCACGTCCATGGCGTCACTCAACGCCGCCGTCCATGCTTCTCCTGAAGCCGCCATGATAGCGAATGTGGAGCGGGAGAAGAAAACGATACCTCTGCAACGGCTACCTTCCCCTCCTCCCCCTTCCTGAAGGTCAGCAATGCTTTTTATTTACCTGCGCGTGTGTCTCCGATATAGGTGAGAGGAGAGGAAGGAATATATCCGCAACAGCAGTATTTGTAGTAGTCGTGTGAGAACGTTGTGGGAGGAGTGTTGACAGTGCGCGATATTGAGGGTGGGGTGGGAGGAGTAGGAAGAAGAACATGAGCCTACACGTGGATGCATATATATATATATATATATATGCATCCACGTATAGAGTATTGCTTTAAATGAGCGTAGGGTAGGAAAGGGAGGAGTGGAAGGGGGATACGTGCGTCACAGCGATAATCCCCTCGTCCCCTCTTCCATTCGTATAACGCCTTTCTCACGACCCCCATCAACATTTTTGACAGAGGTTGGAATATATATATATTTTTATGAACTCATGGGATCGGAAAAGAAGGGCGGAAATATGCATCACCACCACAGGAAAATAAGGCAAATCAAAATCAGCGAAAAACGAAAAAAAAAGAGGGAGGTGCAGCTACACACACACGCACACGCACACACCTAAGAGGAGACCGTGGGTTTGTATGTGTGGGAAAGGAGGTGGATCGTCTACCGGATTGCGCTGAGGAACTACTCATTTAGCGAAGCGTCGTGCCGAGGAAAGGCGAAGGGGCTGAGGTTTGCACGTATGTACCTACCGAGAAAAAAAATAATAGAGGGAGCGGGGTAGTCTTACATGGAGAAGCTGAGAGTGGTTTCATACTCGATTCTTTTCCACTGCTGCTGCACACATATCCCCCCCTCCCTTCCGCCCCGACAGTCTCCACTCTGCTGCGAGCGCTTATGCCATCACGTTGCGCATCGTGATCTTGCCCTTGGGGACAATCACCTTGCAGTGGATGCCGCGCTGCTCGAGCTTGCCGGCGTCGCGAAGAGCCTCGTACTCGGTGCGGAGGATGGTGGTGAAGCCCCAGTACTTGGACGTCACGATGATCTGGCGACCAGGGAACTTCATCTTGGCGCGGCGCAGGGCCTCGTAGGCCTGCGGCACGTACGCCTCCTTGGTGCGCATGGACAGCAGGATCTGACCAATGCGGACTCGGGCACACACACCGTTCGGCTTACCGAAGGCACCGCGCATACCGGTCTGCAGACGATCCGCACCAGCGCACGAGAGCATCTTGTTGATGCGCAGCACGTGGAAAGGGTGGGCGCGAATGCGCATGTGGAACACATCCTTGTTGGCACGCTTTACCATGTACTTGTTGGCCTGAATGCGGGCAGCCTCCAGCGCCTCGGACGCGATCTGCTCCAGCTCGCGGGACACCACGTGGATGCACACCGGGAACTCATCGACGGTGGCGCGACGGCGGCCAATGTCGAAGTTGCGGATCTTTGGATCCGGCACACCACGGCAGAAGCGCGACTTCGGGTACGGTTTGTTCTTGCAGAACCGGTAGCAGCGGGACGGACGACGGGCCATTTGCGGTGACTGCGGATATGTGCACGAGGCTTTCACAGATGAAGAGCAACGAGTGGTGGTGGTACACTATAGAGTGTATCTATCTCTTTCTATATAGAAAGAAAAAATGTGAAAGAGATGATCGATCTCTATTCCACCGGAGAAGAAAAAAAAAGGGGAAAATGGGGTTGTGGTTGTGTGTGGTTGTTGAAGGGATCAGAAGTGCATGGCGGAAGTGGGAGGTTATTAGTATTACTATTTTTTTTTATTTTTAGGAGAGGGCGCGGTAGGGCTGGAGGGCACCGGTGCGGCTTTCAATGGGGTCCAGATCGTATCGATAGGGAAAGAGGCATGTCTTGTGTTGTGTATATATGTCTGCGTTGGAAAGGCACTGCTGTGTATCCGCTGATCCGCGGCGAAGAGCGACTCCCATGTCCGACACAGTGACAGACCACATACAAGCCTCGTGCGTAGACGCTAGCCGCATGTGCTTCCCTCCCTTTCTCCTATTTTGCTGTTGTCCTCTGTGACCATCGCGCAACCTGTGACACAACACACACACACACTAGTCACCTTCAGAAGCAGTGTGATGTTGGTTACAGTGATCATGGCAACGGCGAGGGGGCATATCACGCTACAGCGGCCGCCCAAATAATAATATGTAAATAAATATCTCTCTTTTTTTAATTATTATTGCGTAGGTAAAATGAAAAAAAAAAAGACGAAAAATATCGAATCGTTTCCCCACCCACACACACATATATATACACACACACATATATATATATATATACACACATATATTTCCATGTTGTGCTTCATTGGCTTTCCCTGTTTCCACCAGTTCCATGACTTCCGGTGTAATTGCTGCTGCTGCTGTATAGTACCGTGTGCGTCCGGGATGTAGTAGCGCTCCCCAATCCGCACCAAGGGTCTGTTTCACGGCATGCATATGTGGTGATGAAGCGTGGTCTGTCATCGGGGTGCGCCGCTGCGTCACTGTAGCCTTGCTCATACACCTCTTACATTGTGAGCTCCATGATGGTGTTGACGATGTCGCTGTTGTTGTTCTTCAGCGCCCGGATGGCCTTGTTGCGCGACACGTTCGCCTGGCTCATCACCACGTTGATCTCCTTCTCGTCCAGGTCGCCAGCATCCACCTCCTCGTCGTCTTCCTCCTCCTCCTCCTTCGCGGCCGGCGCAGAAGCAGCCGCATCGCCAGGAGCCGCTGCGGCGCCAGACACGGCAGCGCGGGCCGCGGCCTCCTGCGTCAGCGCACTCATGTCCTCCAGCTGTGCCTCGCCGAAGATGACGAAGGTGTTGGTGCTGGGGAAGCGGTACACCTCCGGCTGCACCATGGCGAAGGACAGGGAGCCGATCTTGCGGATGTTGACCTTGACAATGTTGGGCTCCGGCTTGAGGCCCATCTTGGCCATGGCCTTGGCGTAGCGCTTGGACTGCTTCGCCGTCTGCGGCACCTCGGCCGCCTCCAGCATCGGGACCTCGTCGTCGGTCAGCGCCGCGGCGTTCTGGGCCTCTTCAGCGGACATGATATATGGTGTGGATGGGGTGTGTGGCGGTGCTGCGTGTAGTGTAGGCAGACAGGTAGGCAGGGGGTGGGGTGCGGGGATGTGAATATCCCACGGCGGTATTGATGTGTGCACAAACGAAACGCCACATCGAGGAGGCGAGGAAAAAAAAAGGATTATCAAAGGGCAAGTGAACATAAGAGAAAAAGAAAGGGAAGCGAGGGAAAGGGAGAGGGGTAGTCAAGAAGGGGGGTGGGTGGGTGGGTGGGATGGGGCTTGGGGAGGCACTAAACACAGTTGTGGTGGTGGTGGGGCCCGTCCTGTGCTTTGATACGAGGTGTAGAGAACAATTTTCCCCTCCTCCTCCCCATATACGGAGCAGAAGCCACCGATAGTGGTAGGGACTTCTTCATGCAGACGAGGGGCACTATGTGAAATGTTTTTTTTTTTTTTTTCATGACACCAGTGGTTCACGCGGTAGTCATTACCCCACTCCCTTCCTCCCTACTTGGCAAGCGCACCAATGAGGGGGCGGTGGCGGGACCAAAGGAGGAAGACGGGGGTGGCACAAAAAGAGAAGTGGCAAAGGCACCTGTGCCTTTAGCTCGCCCTTGGGCATTATGCTCAACAGGATGAAGGATGTGGGTTTTTTTTTTCACCTCATCCTCCCCCCCCCCCCAAAAAAAAAACGATGGTACTATCCGGAAAGAAAAAGGGAGGTGCACACAGACGTGTGTGTGTGTGTGTGTGTGTGTTGGGAGAAAGAAGAGAAGGTGTAAAGAAAGAGATGAGGCCGCTTTTTTTTTTCTTTTCTTGTGTATTCTCGCCCCTCGCTATCCCTCCTCGAAAAAAAAAAAATGCATAATATTTTGTTTTCATTTCCCTTTCTTCCTTTTCCCCCTCTCAGAATGGTTGAGGGGAGTCGAAGGCGTTGAGGAGGGCACACCTCAAGAGACAAAGAAGATGCCCACACATATACACACATATATATATATATATATATATACGCACTTATTATATGCATTAGAGGGCATCCAAACCATTGCGTTTCGCGTGTCAGGGAAGGGAACGGGAGCGGCGGCGATGAGC
Organism: Endotrypanum monterogeii; assembly: GCA_000333855.2. Classification (NCBI taxonomy): domain Eukaryota; phylum Euglenozoa; class Kinetoplastea; order Trypanosomatida; family Trypanosomatidae; genus Endotrypanum; species Endotrypanum monterogeii. The sequence goes on from CM007324.1 coordinate 278,270, forward strand.
GCAAGAAAGAGGAGAGGAGGGGCGGGGAATCCGAGAAAGCGCAAAGCCACATACACACAGACACACGCACGTACGCATCTTTTTTTTTTTTGTCCATGCACACTCACCATTACGCTCGACGATTGAGGGACAAACCAAGACAGTTGGGTGTAGTGAGAGACCGACGACTGTCTGGAGGCGCTGGAAAAAAAAACAAAAAAACGAACGAACAACAACAACAGAGGAGACATACCTTAGTTACATGACCAACACGAAACATAAAAAAAAATATATATATATATAATCGAAGAGATAAATAAAACTCAAAAGTCCCGAACAGGGGTGTAGTGTGTGCGTGAGAAACACGATAAAAGGAGGATTTGTTGTAATGGCTGAGAGCACCACATCTAAACACGCGGCGAGAACACCACGCGCAGAGGCTGCACACCGGATCAATCGCAGAAGGCTTTAAATAAACAAATAAATAAATATATACCTATTCGCATTCTTCACGCGTGTATGTAGGTGCCAAGTAGACATTGCAGTCTAGGACGGAGACGAGGGAGGAGGGAAAAAAAGGGGGGGGAGCAGCGCAGGTGTCGCTTAACCTCAGACAGTCATCCCGCCTTTGAGATAGAAAACAACAACAACAAAAAACGTTCATCGAGGGCCAAAAGGAGAGGAGGTATGGCGAGTAGAACGGTGGGAGACATGGTATGTGTGCGTATAAAGAATGGGCGACACACACAGACACACACTCATCGCACTGAGAACATATATTTTGTTGAGAACTACGCTTCTGTCGGGAGGTGTGGTTATGTTCGCGTGTCCATTTCTCGGAACTCCTTCCTGTTCCTCTCCACTCGCCCAGCATTCGTAGCCTTGCCTCCTCCCCCATCTCCGTCACGCTACGCATCTCCTCTGCAGTGAACACTACAGTTAACCAACAACAAAAACAACAGTGTGCATCTTCAGCGGGCATGCAATGGCTGTCTCATCATTTCGAAGAGATGCATCAATGAGGGTGGAAGATGTATACACGTGCCACGCGACCTCTTTGCGGCATGCATATGTGGTGATGAAGCGTGGTCTGTCATCGGGGTGCGCCGCTGCGTCACTGTAGCCTTGCTCATACACCTCTTACATTGTGAGCTCCATGATGGTGTTGACGATGTCGCTGTTGTTGTTCTTCAGCGCCCGGATGGCCTTGTTGCGCGACACGTTCGCCTGGCTCATCACCACGTTGATCTCCTTCTCGTCCAGGTCGCCAGCATCCACCTCCTCGTCGTCTTCCTCCTCCTCCTCCTTCGCGGCCGGCGCAGAAGCAGCCGCATCGCCAGGAGCCGCTGCGGCGCCAGACACGGCAGCGCGGGCCGCGGCCTCCTGCGTCAGCGCACTCATGTCCTCCAGCTGTGCCTCGCCGAAGATGACGAAGGTGTTGGTGCTGGGGAAGCGGTACACCTCCGGCTGCACCATGGCGAAGGACAGGGAGCCGATCTTGCGGATGTTGACCTTGACAATGTTGGGCTCCGGCTTGAGGCCCATCTTGGCCATGGCCTTGGCGTAGCGCTTGGACTGCTTCGCCGTCTGCGGCACCTCGGCCGCCTCCAGCATCGGGACCTCGTCGTCGGTCAGCGCCGCGGCGTTCTGGGCCTCTTCAGCGGACATGATATATGGTGTGGATGGGGTGTGTGGCGGTGCTGCGTGTAGTGTAGGCAGACAGGTAGGCAGGGGGTGGGGTGCGGGGATGTGAATATCCCACGGCGGTATTGATGTGTGCACAAACGAGAGTGTTCTCGTGATATATGGTTATCATAAATATTTTCGGAACGTTGCGTTGAGGAGGCGTCAGTAGGTGGGGCGAACAGAAGTGATATGGGACGGGTACATCAGGAAAAGAAACGGAGGAGTGTGTTGGCGGAGGTGGCGATGACGTACGAGTAATACAAGGCTGCGGCGAATGGGTGTGTGGTCACATATGTGCCCGCGACGAGGTAGCGCCGAGCTTGTCTCCACACGACCCCCCCCCTCCCCCCGAACTCAAACAAACGAATTCACAGGGGCACATGGACCAGGGAGCGTCTGCGCCGTAAGCATCGTGCGTGCTTTAGATGGGGGTGGGGGTGAGGCAAGCGATTCGGGGAGGGGAAGGCCTCATTGACGTTACCAGCTGCAGCTGACTTTGAGATTCACAGTGTGCACCAGACCACCACCACACTACTCATATTCCCAGGTCTGTCTGTCTCCCCTGTCTCGCGCTATCTAGTATCCCACACATGCACACGCGCTTACACAAAAGGAGACAGCAGATATGGAAGAAAGTAGCTCTCTGTGTGTGTGCATGTGGGAGGGGGAGGGGGTACCTTCTTCAACTTCTTCCCTCTGATCTCTCTTCGCTTCACAAGCGAAACAAAAAATTTCTCCAACGAAAAGTGTGTTTGTGCACACCCTGCTTAGAACAAGGACAGCGGTAGGAACGCAGTCCTTCACAGCGGATGTGTTGACTTGAGAAGGAGTTAATCTATTTGTTCAATCTGTGGCGCTGTCGTAGCTGTCGCTATTGGCTGCTGCTGCTGCTGCGGCGGCGGCGGCCTTCGAGAGGCGGTGCTGTTGTATCCCATGTCTCTAGTGCTACCAACTGCAGGACTGTGTACTGTGTGACGGCCGGCATCCGCAACGGCAGCATTGCTTGCGTGAGGATTGCAGCTTGACGCCTGCGCTGCCGCTGGATCGAGGGCATCCTCAGTTGGCTCTTCTGAGAAGGAAGGAGAGGTGCTGATACACATCGCCATGCACACGGCAAAGCAAATAAAGAAAGTTAAACCGCCTGAGACAAGCACAATTGGGAGAAATGCAAGGAATGCAGAAGGATCGGGGCCGTTCGTGCGACTGTTGTACTCATACTCTGCTTTTGCTGCCCACATACACGTCATGTAAAGGCCACTGGCCGCGGGGGAAATTCGGATTATGACGTTCAAGAGACGATCTTTGGTGGTTACACGGTGTCCGCTGGCGTCAAGCTGCTGCTGCAGAGACGGTGGCAACCCCGATGAGGCTGACTCGCTGCCCCTCGTGTGACTGCTGAGTGGCATCTGTGAAGACACCGCGGATGTAGAAGCCTTCGGATCTAGAGTGTAGCCCTCGAAAGCGGCGATCAGAAGACAGACACTGAAATACGTAATCAATGGAGCGAGAATCACCCAGAAGCTCATCATGGGCGGCTTCTCACCACTGCACCAGGCGTCAACGCCCCGTGACGGCGAACATCGTAAAGGAATGCGTCCCTCCTGCTGGAGGGCGCGCTGAAGCGCGAGGGCGAGAAAGGCAAAGACGCACACGGCCTCAAACAACACTTCGGCCACCGCCCGCCAGTACCGTACCGTCCTCCAAGGTCGACGGGACGGGGTGCCGTGGTCGCCGACACCGCCCTCACACACGCTGTGACTTGTTGTCTCTGACTGCGGGGCCTCAGCGTCACCCGTGCGGTGTCTCCCGGACGGCAGCAGCGGGTCTTCATCCTGGGCGCATGTGCGGTGATTTTCGCGACCGCCGGTTGCTCCCTCTTCTTCGGTGAACAGTGCGGAGTGTGTGCGAATGTAGATGGATGGCATCAGCATCACGAGGTCACTCAGTGTTCCCAGGACGCACCATACCCCCCACGGAATGAAAGCGATAATGGGGGCGATGCGATGGTCCAGCGCTGCCGCTGTTGTTGCCGCGAGGACAGCGAGAAGCAGAAGACGTGTGCTGGGGAGCAGTAGTATGTATATTCCACGAAGGACACTCGTCACCATCACTACGACACTCGCCAGCACTGGCACCGGGAGGATAAGCCAAACAGGTAAAAGCACAACACCCCACGAGGGCCAGTCGTGTGGGGAATCGATTTTGTAGCAGCTGACGAGCAGAGACGTAAACAGTGATGCAGCCGTGAGGCCAACAACGATAAAAAACATTGCGACAGCAAGACGGTTGGAGGCGAGCAGCAACGTGCCCCCCAGGATGCCCGAGCCGTAGTCCCCAATCTCGTTCATTCCTTTGCGGCCCACGGTGTCGTAAAGCCGACGCTGCCGCGGATCAATAAGAACGCGGTGCGCCTCCTCGATGCGCTGGAACTCGGCAACGTTTCTTCCAGCATTGCGATCAGGATGGTAACGCAGGGCGAGACGGCGAAACCGCTGAGACACGTCTGCTGGTGTACAATGGGCGTCGAGCCCCAGAGCGTCATAAAGCTCACCACTGCACAGTCGAGGAATCATTTCGTATCGAAGCTGGGGAGTGCCTAGCAAAAAAAAAAAACCACACTTGGGAAACAAGAACACACACACTCACACACACACACAGGCACGGATGGTGGACCTCCGCAAAGCAGAGCAACAGAGAAAAAAAAACAACAGCTAGGTATATAGCAATAAAAGGGGGAGATGATGCCCCCCTTTGTCTTACTCCGGCGTACAATATGTTTTTGACTGCCCGAGGAACGGAGAACAACAACAACAAAAAATAATGTATAATATGTATATATATATATATATTGTATATGCGCACCGTATGTTACTCCTATCGTTCTGTCGATAACAGGAAGGCTCGTTGGCTTTTCTCGACTTCACTCACCAGAACCGCCGCCACGCCCCGGGCCGAATTGGAGAACAAAAGGATGTGGAGATGCAGCAAAATTCAATTTTGCATGCACGGAGGTGGACACGTAAAAAAAAACAAAAAAAAAGAAGATGCAGGAGGTGAAAAAAGAAAAAAAAGTATCAGGTGCAGCAGCGATGAACATTCGACACACAAGAGCGCATATCTTACGTGTGTACTACCGGAACGAATCAACATACCAACAAAACACTTTCCTCTGTCCTTTTCTTTTGCGATTTCAGAGCTAACTTGTCCTTGGTTGGTGCTCCATCTCCCCCCCTTTCTTTTTTTTTTTTTCAAATTCCCGCCAGGACGTATATTTTCTTTCCCTTCACGACAACGGTGGGGTCGACCACACGCGAGTATTTTGAGCTGACGCGAAAGTTCTTGATGGCGATCTGCGTTTTCCACGTTTGGCCGCCGTCCACGCTGTACTTCACAGCCGTCTCCGTGAAAAGATAGACTGTCGAACCATCGTAGCGGGCATCCGCGATGGCGACAGTCACGCCATCCACCTCGCCAGGAGCACGACGCGACGAGGCACAGCACATTCGCAAACAAAGAAGGAGGGGGAGTGGGACAGCAAGGGAAGTGGGACGAGGCCATTGGAGGGGACACGCAGGGGCGGGGGCCACAGCCGAGGCCAGCCGCATGGCCCCGCAGCGCCATGTGGGTGACAACGGCATGCGGGCAGTTGATGAGGGCGCTGTGGTATGCGCTGAAGGACTGCTTGGTGCAGCGGGGACACCAGCCAGCGACCCATGCGGTGTTCGGTGTTATCTTTCCCGCAACCGCT
>CM007324.1:289884-300125 GCA_000333855.2 Endotrypanum monterogeii
TTACTGTGTTTGGCGGTCGTGCACACACCGGCGCTCGAGCGAGGCGGGGCGGGGATCGATTTGCGTTTACGGATACGACGATGTCTGCGAGGCGGCGCGCGCGTCGGAGGAGGGAGGAGTGGGGCAGCAGCACAGCGCAGCACACCACAGCACGGCGCGACGAGGCACAGCACATTCGCAAACAAAGGAGGAGGGGGAGTGGGACAGCAAGGGAAGTGGGACGAGGCCATTGGAGGGGACACGCAGGGGCGGGGGCCACAGCCGAGGCCAGCCGCATGGCCCCGCAGCGCCATGTGGGTGACAACGGCATGCGGGCAGTTGACGGTTGCCCGTACATGTTCTCGTGCAATGAGAGACGAATCTGCAGAGACATCGCAACACGCCTGGTGAAAAGCAAGAGGACCAGATGTGGTCCGCCGTATCGGTTCTCTGAGTTCGGTTTGGGGAGGGGAGCTGATGACGTGGATGCCGCGGGAGAAGAGTAAGGCAAACGAAAACAAAAAAAAACAAGAACACATTAATCCATGGCGATACCGTCGCGCTTGTTGTTATGTTCCCCCTCTGTATCCGACCTTGGGGAAGTAGGATACGTTGAGGAGGGCATTTCCTTGCTGTGATGATGGCGGTGTCGCCAATTGTTTCCTCGACAATGTAAAGAAGAAGACGTATTTTATTTTCTTTGCCGGAGAGAGGGAGGAGGAGGGGGGGGGGGCGAGCGCATATTCGACTGTCTGTGAGCAAGAGGACCGGTTACGACTACCGCGATCATGACCCCCCCCGCTCCCCCCGTACATGTCTGTGTATCATGTGTCTTTGAGGCATCGATAACTCCTTCCAATCCGTACACATATTTGTCCCTGAGGTGGTGGGGGGAGGAGGGGAGAATCACGTAGATCCCTTACTGTCACTATCGTGACGTGCATTAGACGACCTACAGTGTGCGGGTGCGTAGTTTCATGTGAACTAGCTCAATGCCGTTCTCGTTATACTCGGGCTCCGATACAGCTACTTCGGCGGCACGCAGCAATGTTGATGTGTATTTTGACTTCATGAGTAGGTTCACTTCGCTACTGGCGTGAGAGAGAAGCAAGTTCCACTTCCTGAGTGAGGGAGTCGCCATGCCGCCCTGCGAGGGCGAGGTCGCTGCGATCCTTGCCGCATTACATCCGCCGCTGTCGCGTTCTCGATACTGCCAAGCGGGCAGGTGTGGTTTTCGCTCTTCGAGCGAGGTGGCCGTGCCATGAAGTGCGCAGTGAGGGTGCCCCCATCTCAACTGGCGGGGGTTCTCGGGCATTGTCGCCAAGGCTGGAGTAGATCGTCTGTGATGTCGCGGTGCTGGCGAAGTTCTTGCACTGCCTGGTATCGGAGCCGCGCCGGCAGGAACTCCGTTTCGGTTTGTTGATCTTGAGAATGCTGCGCTTCTCACCCGCATCGAGGCTTCTGGTGGCGGCGATCGCGCTGCGCAGGAGAGCGAGCTGCACCCCGATTGCATTCCCGTTTTCGTACACACCGTTGGGCTAGGGTGGCGGGCTTTGGTGTGCCGCGCCGAAAGAGGGAATCTCAGCTTGCTGATGAGCCGCTCGGATGTTGGCCGTCTGGTGCGCCTCGGGTCCCGCATAATCTCCTCTGCACTGGCCGCCGTGGCGGTATTCCCCTCTGCTCTCGCGAGCTGTGCGTCATCAGGATCGCGAGAGAAGCTGTCACATGTGCGTGCGTGGTCGTAATCTTTTTCCCGCACCAAACGCGCTGGCCGTAAAGTCGACGACCGTGTCGCGGCCGCCTTCCCCGACCGCTGCGAAGCCACCCGAGTGGGACTTGCATAGGGCCTGTGTCCGCCACGCTCCCACACCGTCGGCGAGATGCCTGCAGCAGCAGCGGCAAACAACCCATCTGGGGGAGCAAGAGCTGGTATGTCGTAGCACCGCCGCCGACCCCTTATTCCAGGCTCCGGCAAGTTACCGCGACCTTGGCTTTGGGTGAGGATCTCGTCCAGCCACGGTTCCATTTCTGCGTGACCGCTGTCACTGCCGAGGTGACGCAAGCTTCGGTGAGGGTGTGAGTATGTTCGCTGCCGCGGGATGTCAACCCCCGTCCCCACCTCGCGTAGTCTGTGCACTGCACGATCCATTTCCACGAAGGACGTACGCGCGACGTTAGATGGCCCTTTCCGAGTGTTTATGCGCTGCCGGGGTGTTGTCGGATTTGATGAGGGCACCGCGAGGGGTGCTCCCCCGTTATGAGACCGCTGGGCCCTCATAACTTTGTAGGCCCGCTGTAACGCCGCCACGTCAAGAGGATGTGGGGATAGTGTCGGCTTGCGAGCGCTCGACGCACGTGGCGACTGAGGTGCCAGCGATATTACAGGCGCCCCTACTCGTGCCTTGCTGTGAGGTGAGAAGTTCTGTAGCAGGTGACCGCTGCCCTTCATGATGAAGTCACCCAGCAACCTCTCACTAGTTTTTTCGGTTGTACTCACCTTCTTAGGTTTCTCGGCTTGACTGCTCTCAGGAAAACTCTTCGGGGAGCGCACCCGGTCACCTGTTGGTCGACTCTCCAGCTGCATCCTGCGACCACCCCCTTGTCGCTTGAGAAGGAGCGTAGTTGTTTGTGCTAGCTCATGCGCTAGCAAGATACGCTGCTTGTGCTCTGTTGCGTCCTCACTTTGCCGAGGGTGCGCAGCAACAGAGTTGCTTTTGATTGGAAGGGGCTGGGACACAGTGGGGGTGGCTGCTGCACTGGGAGTGAGCGCTTCAAAAGACAAAACCTGTGACAGGGCTCCAGTGCTCAGGGACTTTGATGCAGAAGTGGTCCCTGGAGCTGTTCCACCGTGGTGGTCGCTGCCGCGCCTGGAGGTCTGCGACACGGGAAACCGCCTTGGCGACTGCTGCAACGAGGCGTGCAGATGACTGAGATTTCGAAGCGGCGAACCATTCTGAGTGGCCGTCGATGCGCATTTATGAGATATGTCTTCTCCGTTGTTACTTTCCTGTGCAGCAAGAGCAGCTGGGGAGGTATGGGGCATGGGAGCCAGGTGTGGTTTCGGAGTTGGTATAGCGCTAGACACCGACACCGTCGACAAACCCAAGGACGCTGGGTGCGTGCAGAAACTAGTCGTCTGACTATACTCATACAAGCCTGCAGCGTTGTGGTCAGTCGGTGAGACATCTGGGACCCCGTTACTTACTTTCAGGGGCCGCTGCAAGGGAGCAGTGGGTACACCCGTGCACGGCGTCGTGCTCTGGAGTATCTTGTACACCTCACTGTCGTCATATAGGTTATGACGAACATCGACGTGGTACAGCTGGGGCAGCAGGTGCGAGTGTTGGCGGGGAAAGAGGCGGTTCTGCAGGACCACCGCTGTCACTTCCTTCCATTTGTGCGCTCTGGCATCGACGCCCTGTTGCTGGAGGAGGACGTCTTGCGTGGCGTCCTCCGCCAGCAGGTTCTCCAAGACTGCCTGGACGCCCTGGAGAGACATATCGTTGTGTGCCAGCAGTACGTGTTGTAGCGATGCCCAGAGCATATCTGCCTTCACCTTGGGTGTGAAATATGACATGAAATGATCTGCACCACCGCTCCCAACCACCGCGTTCGTGCGCGCCATCACGCGTGCGTAGGGCCGCGCTCGACGGACAGCGCGCATAATCAGCGACGACGCAAACCACGGCCCACTCGTGTCGTCGAGTCGACACGATCGCGCGTCCAGATAAAGGATAAAGAGCCGCAGTGGCACCGTTCCCATCGTCGGTGCAGCAGCCGCTGCTGCCTTCACAGGAGGTTGAGCAGATGCTGTTGTTGGTGAGGGCCCTGCTTGTGCGTCGCACCCAGCGTGCTCTAAAGCACGAATTAAATGGGCAAGGAAGATGTCGCAGTACTCGGCGAAGGAGGTGTGCACCTCGCTTGTCCGCAGTCGCTCCCCAAGGCATATCGACGGGTCGAAGTTGATGCCGATTGGGCAGGCTCCCCTGCTTGCGAGGCTGCTCTCCTTCATATGGTCCTCCTCGTAGCTGAGGAAGGCGTTTACCACATTAACGTACGCACTCGGTGCAGCGAAAGCAGCGGATTCCGCGCAGCTCTCCAGGAGCACCACCGGCGGCCGCTGCTCTACAAGTGGCGGGGAGGTTGTCTTTTCCCCCGTCTCGCTCACGTTGGCTGCGATGCAGCCTCCTACAAGTTGTTGCGCTTTGTCGATAGTCATGACACTTATTCTCGGGCACCTCCTTACCACGCGCCTATTCGATGGCGACGATATCCTTCGCGACGGGATGGAAACGCTGGTGTCATCGCCGAGGTTTGAGGCGGCATAAACCTCGCGCTGAGTTGCTAGCACAGTACTCGGCACCGGCGCATCAGGGTGGAGGATAATGGAGACGTCGTTTCCCATATTACCTGTATGTGTGTGTGTGTATATATATATATATATATATATATCCGCCTACGCCAACGTGCTTGGGGGGGGGTTGGGTTGGGGTGGAGTGGAGTCCGAGAGGAGTTGGATCACAAATTGAAAAAAAAAAACGTTACGTTGCTTGTATAGGTGTCCTGCTACTCCGCACAGCCGAGGAAGACAAGAATATATAGAGTATATATATGTATATCGAGGCGTGGATTCGTAGGTGCGAGGGCCAGGGGGAGGGGGGTGGAGCGGGTGGGTGTGAGGAGGCGGAGTGCGTGATGCCCACGCCGCAGCACTTGGCAAGGCAAGGGAGGATGGTGCTCGAAGGGGGATGGAGGGGCAGAGGGAGTATTATCGATGTTTTTTTTTTTTGCGGCGGATGGAGACATACACTACTCAATGGTGCAAGACACTTATAAAGGGCAACAGAAACACACACATACAAAAAAAAAAAAAGCGTCAAGGATGCTGGATCGCAAAGGAAATATTGTGAGAGAGGATACAGGCGGAAGCGGAAGGCACCTGACGTAATCTACGATACACATAGGTGCTGTGTATGCCTTCTGTTTTTTTTTTTTCGGACGCTGGGGAAGAGGGAAGAGGCTGATGCTGCTACACAACGAAGAGACTGTGCTGAGGAGGGAGGGGGGGCCTATAAAACATCAGACACACACACGGATATATATATATATATATATATATATGCATATATGCATACGTCTGCACATATAAGGTTAGGGTGCCCGCTTTGGAACAGCTTCAAGGGGCCAGCGTAGCAACTATACACACATTTATACATACTCATAGACCCATCCCCAAACAGATAGGGAGGGAAGGAAGAGAGGGAGCGAGCAGGCGGCCAGAGGGGGTGGGGAAACAAGGACGGACATGCGTGCATACGGGTAACTGTTGTGGGGAGAATTGGGCACGAAAGACACTTCATTGAGAATGAACATCACACGGGCGTGTGTGTGTGTGGGGGGGGGCGCGAAACAACAAAAAACAGCGCAGAGAACAGTAAGCTTTACATAAACATACGCTATACACACCCAAACCGGGAGAAGTGGTGCGCGAGGGGGGGGGGTACAGGTTATGCCCCTCAGTGCCTAGTACGCATACTTGAACTCGGTGAAGTGGGTGTGCTTCGCGAAGCGTGTCGAGCTCACTGGGTCGACTGGCGTCTTGCCGTGCACCGTCATCGTCTTCCCGGTGTTTGGGTTGCCCGTATATAGGGTTATAGGCTCGTCACTAAGGTAGTCTTGCGAGAGTTCGTCCACGACTGGCAACACCTCATTTTTATCACACATGGTCGCTCGGTACTCAGATACATTAGGGCCATAGGAAAGACTCATTCCATGCATGCTCGCCTCGCATAGCAATAGCTGTTCATGACGCGCCCGCCTGTTAGCGGCCTGCATTTCCTTTGCTGCCGCTCTCGCCTGCTCCATCAAGAGCTGACTTCTCACTCCCAAATCTGGTCGTCGCTGCGACGCCACGTCACTACTTGTGCTGTTGAAGTCTACGCGATACGTTGTGTTCATGTCGCGCATGTTTGGGTGGCGTGCGTCACACGTCAGGTATGGCGTACTCAAATGGCCGCCTGAGAAGTAGCCGCTCGGCTTTTGTGTGATCACCTCTATTGTACTAGTCGGGTTCCACCCAGCCTGCAGGAGTGACTGCATCTGCTGCACCGGTGCCGAGGTCGGCAGCGGGGATTTCTCGTCTTCGCTCATTTTTTTTTGCTGTAGTTGTGCTTCCTGGATCGCTAGCAGGTCGCGCTCCAGCACATCATCTTCCTGCCAATTGCCGCAGAGCACTCGGTGCGGTCGACGGTCCGCCGATGTTAGGCTATCTGCAGTGGTCGAGAGGGTGCCGCTCGTACCAGCTTCCGCGGAGGTTCCCGTTACTGTGGGCCGCACGCGATTGTACCGGCGTTCTTCTACCCACGTCCCACCTGGACTACATGTATCGATTGGAACATAAGGCTTCCGCGCCTTTCCATAGTAGGAGTCCATCATTGGTGCAGAGGGGGGAGGGGAGGGGAGGGGAGGGGAAGGGGGACACACGGAAAGCGTGGCGAAGAAGAAAATGAAACTGTTTGGCACGCATACAAGACAGCAGGGAAAGACCAGCGTTACGTTGTTGATGATGTTGACGAGGCAGAAGAGTCGAGAAGAGAATGGTGAAGTAGTGCTGTTAGTCGTTGTTTCAACAACAACAAAAAAAAAACAAGCAGAGACAACTATGGGAGGGAGCAGCAGGAGGAGGAGGACGGGGGCTTTATATTTTGCCGCCGCCCCCCCCCCCCAATCATCTGTCCTCGCATCAGCTGTGCAGATCGTTGCCTCACGGCTTTACTGGAGGGCACGAATCTATGAAAAACGATTCCCTTCTGTCAATTTTTCAAAAATAATTCGTTTCCTAGTACGTTGTGTATGTGTGCTTGTGGAATGACTTCGAGATGAGGGAAGAAGAGAATTGTGTTTTCTTTTTTAATGAGACACGCACACAGACGATTACTGATGTTACGCACACACACACACACATAATATATATATATATATATATATATATATACGCCGTCAAAACAGTCACGTTCGTTTTTTATCTCTGGCACCTGTGTGCACACACGACACCTTCATCTCTGTGTAAGCGTCTGTGGATTTACTTAAGTGTATGCTTGCGAACAAACGGCCGAAAAGGGTTATTCATTTAGGGAGCCAAAAAAAAAAGCAGATGTTTGCAGAGGTGGAGGGGGAAGGGGGATGCGTGCGTATCGTGTATGTACAGAAATATATATATATACACACAATGGCCGAGTTCACCATCATGACCACCCATACCCCTTTCTCTCATTCTCACACCTGCATCGACAAGCCATCGTGCCGCCATCGATTTTTTTTCCCCTCCTCCTTCTCTTGGTTATCATCGTTTCGTTTCACGCCACAGGAAGACAGCTACAATACAAAGATCAAGGTATACACACACACACACATATATATATATATATATATATATATATATGTCTGTGTGTAATGGGGGGGGCGCGTAATTAAACGTTGAAGAGCACACACATTCCCAATACGTCCACCACACCGCATCGATAAGAGCCCCCAAGGGTTTGCACGTGTGCAGCGGTGATGACAGCGTTGGCGACGTTGTATAACTTTCTCTCGGGCTTTTCGGCGAGGGGATGGGGTGCAGAAGTATGGAGGCTTCTCTATTGTACCCACTTGGGCAGCTTCTTATACGGATTGTCGGCCTTCTTATTCTTCAGTTTCTTGCCCTTTGCCTCGGCTCGCTGGCGACGTGCCTCCATCCTTGTGTTGATGAGTCCCTTGCCATCATCCGTCTTCTGCAACTTACCCTCAGCGATGTGCTTCGCCTTCTCTTCTAGGGACGCTGCCTTCTTCGCCGAGCCATGAACCACACCACTGACCATCTTGTAAAAACGTGCAGCCTTCTTGCGCGCGACCTGGAGCTGCATCTTGCGCGTCACTGCCTCCTGGCGCTTCACCTCAGACATCCTTCGCTGCAGTCGTGCTTCGGAGGTCTCCGATTGGCGCTTCTTCTCCTCTTCTTTTCGCAGCGCCTGCCGCCGCCGCGCCACCACCTCATTCGTCGGCGCGTTCATCAAGTTCATCTCGCGCTGCTTTTTGACCTTCAGCGCAGAGAGCTTCGATCGCTGCACCTCCTCCGCAACCTCTTCTGCCTTCCAGGCTGGCTTCTTGCGCGCCACCGTGAGCTCGTCGCCGGAGAGAGAGACGTCATCCTCCACGTCCATCTCCGGCACCGCCACGTGAGCCTCATCGTCACTGTACTCGTCCTCCAGCTGCGCCACCTTCCCTTCTGGGTCCATGGCGGAGTAGGAAGGATCGATTAGCCTGCGAATTTCGTGAACACGCGCCGGTACGTAGCCAACAATCCGTGGGTGGTTCTTCTTGACTTCCTCGACCGCCGCATTCTCTTGGGGTGCGTTCGTGATGGAGACGGAGAAGGGCGACACGTGCGGCGGCAGCTCCTCTCCCATGCGGTAGCCCTCCACCGGGAGCATGAACCGCGCGTTCAGGCAGTCAAAGATGTACTGCGGCTGCACATACTCCAGCTGATCGTCTTTTTGTACGCCTGGCGGCAGTGAAGGGCGGTCAATGACAACGTGGGTAATGTTTGACGGTACGTACTCGGTCGCTACACGGCCGCCGCACGCACTGATAATGAGCGCAACGCGCTTTGCGGGCACCTCGCGCGAGATGAAGAAGGTAAGTCCGCGGAAAACCTCGCACGCCTTCTGCAACTCTTCCTCCTTCAATGAGCGACTCGACTCCACTTCCTTCGCTTCTTTTGTATGCGCCTGGTTCGCACCAACGTCGAGCACAGTCAGCGCTGCACCCGTCGCGAAGTCCTCTGCGTTTGCGCGCGTCACCCCCTCTTCATCCTCTATCGCCAATTTGTCTGCCTCATCGCGTGCGAGGTCCGACTCGAGTTTGAACAAGACAAACCGCATCATCTCCAGGTAGAACTCGAGGAAGCTCAGGAGCACGTACTGCTGGATGCCCGGGGGAAAGCGATGTGCGTACTCGTGCGGACACAACCACCGCACCCGCTCACCCTTGACAATCGCTTCGTAGTAGTAGCCTTTGATGGAGATGAACCCCTTCGTGAGAACATGCGCGCGCGCAACGTACTTGTCCCAGCGGTCGCACATCTCCTTGGCCCTCTCGCTCAGGCCAGAGGTGAGGGAGTGGTGTATCTCAATGGTGCTATCGGACTTGATCTCCGGGCTAAGGAAGGCGTAAAGATGAATGATCGACATGGCGTCGTCAACGTCGCGGATGGCGTCAATGAAGTACGGATAGCGCTCCTTGATTGTCGCCACTAGGCTGTGGTGCGGCTTCACGCTCGGGTTGTGCAGCGCCTTGAGGTCATCGATGAGGCCCATCGCCTCCGCCCGCTTTACCTTTTTCTCCCAGGCTCGGTATGCCATCATCTTTTCGGTGAGCTGGTCGTGCACTAACCACTTGATCTCGCGCGCGAGGTAATACTGCTTCTCATTGCCGCTTTGCTTTTGCTTGCTGCGATTGAGTGCACGGGGGTAGATGCCCTTGAGGATGCAGAGACGGCGGAACTGAATAGACTCCATCTGCAGCAACCGCGTCGCTTGCATCCGCGTGAGGTATTTTTTCTTGAAGCGCTCCTTCTTCACCCGCTTCGCCCATGCTTGCTTCTTGTGCACCATCGTGTATGTGTATATAAATATAAATATATATAGAAAGAGAGGTAAGCTGTTGTTGTTGTTTTCTGAGTGCCTGTGGAGTTGGGCACAAGAGGAGGGGGAGGGGTGGTCTTCAAGTTTAGAGGCCAAACACAGATGGACACAATCCCTTCTCGAACTGTGCACACGTGTGGGTTATTCAACGGGGGGGGGTTGCGAGGGAAGGGAGAGTAGACCAGCGGGGTACAATATATATATACATATACATATACATATATATATATATGTGTGTGTGTGCGCATGTATAGAAGGATAGAGAAGTAGAAAGGGGGTTATAGAAGAAAAGTGTTGCGTGGGGTGGTGAGAGGGAGAGAGAGAGGTGTGTGCGTGTTGGCTAGTGCTGCGTACATTATGAGGCTGTTCTGCATCGACAGTTTAACTGCTATTCCGTATTTCCTGTACTCGGACGCGTTTGCATTACAGCTGCCAGACACCCCTTACTGGCTCCTCGACTGATTCACTCCTAGTGAACAGGGGATAGTCGCAGAGAATGTGTTATATATATATATATATATATATATGTATATATATGTATATGTGTGTATATATATATATATGTGTGTGTATATATAT
>CM007324.1:300145-316192 GCA_000333855.2 Endotrypanum monterogeii
AAGGGGGTTATGGAAGAAAAGTGTTGCGTGGGGTGGTGAGAGGGAGAGAGAGAGGTGTGTGCGTGTTGGCTAGTGCTGCGTACATTATGAGGCTGTTCTGCATCGACAGTTTAACTGCTATTCCGTATTTCCTGTACTCGGACGCGTTTGCATTACAGCTGCCAGACACCCCTTACTGGCTCCTCGACTGATTCACTCCTAGTGAACAGGGGATAGTCGCAGAGAATGTGTTATATATATATATATATATATGTATATATATATATATTATTTTTTTTTTGCTACGTGTGATCCATCGTCATAGCGGCGTCCGCAACGAGGGGGAAAATAGGGAAATCGCTCAACGTGCATCATCACACATATGCTTGGCACATCCGCTGCGAGGTCCGACGACAAATTCGCTAACCGCCGCCCCCTCTCAAAAAAAAAAAAAGGAATCTTCTCCTGTGCTTCCCTGCCATTGCCGCCGCCGTTCAGCTCCCCGTCACTTCTCCTCTTTCCACACCTCTCTCTACAACTAAAAGCTTTGAAGATGTGTGGGGTGTCTTACCTGGTGTCAGCGGCGCTATTTGGCAGCATCGCTTTCAGTCCCCCTCCCCTACATCGATGTTGGGATCTCTGCTGTCTTCACTCTGCCTTTTTTTTTTCTCTTTGCGCCATGCGCTCCGCTGGATCGCATCTATCGCCGTCAGTTCGATGCGTTGTTGGCGATCTTGCTCGCAGCCCGGGTAGACACCATCCTCAAACCGTCGGTCAAGCAAGTTGCCATCAGGCACCGCACAAGAGACGAAGTCAAACGGTGGGGTGAAGATGGTGTAGAGAAATGTGCTGCGCGCCTCCAGTGAGGGGTAGTCATCGCTCCAGTCGCTCATCGTCACGAAACCCTCCATTGGGATGACGTGGTCTGTGTCGACCACGCGCCGCGTGAAAAGGACTCCCTGCAGGTGGTCCATCTCATGCAGGGCCATACGTGCATGCATCTTGTCCAATGCCACAGTGAACTCTTCCCCATGCTCGCTCAGCGCGCGTATTCGTACTGTGAGCGGACGTTCAATGTAGTGCAGCATGAACCCGCTACTCGCACAGGGCTCCCAGGCAAACCCAGTTAGCCCACGAGCGCGCAGATCGCGCATCTTCTCCTCTGAAAAGATAACCCACGGCACCCCGCGCTGGGAGGCCTCGGCTCGCCAGGCCTCCTCGTCAAGGTTGACGGGGTTAATGAACACTGAATTGTCAAACAGGGTAAACATTTGCACATTCCATCCCGTCTGCGGTGCGCTCATCGACGGGTACTGGTAATAATGTCGCGCGTCTTGGACCTGGGAGATGAGCCCTGCATATTCCCCACTTGCCACCTGACGTGCTTCCAAGGGGTACTGCCGGCACCACAGCGAGCGTGCCGGTAGCTGGATGATTGGGAACTTCTCTTGTAGCGGCTGTCCCGGCATGTACGGATGACTGCCATCGGTGGAGTTGCTGTTGCTGGAGCTGCAGGTACTGCTACAGAGGCGACTCTGTTCCTGGGCCGCTGCACAGCGACAGCAGCCTCCTTTCAGAGCGTGAGGGCTCATGGCACCAGAGGGGGTACCAGTGCGCATAAAAGAAGCCCGTGAGGGGGAAGCAGAATGCTTTGAGGGCGGAGCCGTGAGGCGTGTGCACGCGCGCGTGGCGAGCGAGGCCGTCACACGGACGTTTCCGGCGGTATCAGTGGCTATGTGGTGCGCACGCAAACTACTATGAGTCGCTGCCACCACTGCGAGCACCGGTGCTGAAGTTATAGAAACACGAATCGGGCGGCGGCGCATCGTTTTGATTGACAATAAAAGCGGTGTAGGGTGAAGGGGTGAAATGTAGAGTCGTGTGTGTGTGTGTGCCTGTAGTTGATAGCTTTTGTCAGCAGTTCTTTCCTGTACACAGCACGCAGACAGAGGCCTCCCCCTCGCTCCTTTATATATATCTAGAAGGCAAGGTCATTGGGAGGAGGAAGAAAAAAAAAAAACACACACGGTCGTATATGTTCATGGGGAGCAGAAGTGTGGAAGAGATGGGATGAGGAAAAGGCAGACGTTGGGCATAGCAAGCCGGGGATCTATACAATGCTAGGTACAAGCACACACACACACACACATATATACACACAGAGACCCATATATACTGACCCAGGGTGTGGCAAACAGTGCATTTGTCAATGCCGCTTCCTCTGTCTGTCTGTCTGTCTGTCTGTCTAGTGCTCATTTTAATCTTTGACAGGTGCGTGTATTACGCTGGCAACGTGCGAGGAGCTCGAGGGGCGAGAAGAAGGGTGAGGAGGGGAAAGGGAGGGAGGGGAGGCGTTTGCAAGTAGGGTGGGAGGGTGTCATACCGACAAGTACAACCACCACCACCAAGAAAGAAACATAGACAGTCCGAACTCACAGCTGCCTTACGAAATGTCCCTTGATTCCCCCTCCCCCTCCATCCTCCTCCCTCTGCACACACACACACACACACACACACACACACACACTTTGGAATGACCATATCCACCAAGTACTCTGCTTCCCTTTTATGCTGTTGTTGTTCACAGAAGGTGGATGACGTCGTCGACGCGCTAAAGGATCCACCGCAGGGCCTCCCGCACTCCACGGGAGTCGTTGTAAGATTGACTGCGTCGTCGTTGGGTTGGGGTGGTGCCGCTTGCAACGCCGGCGGCCCGCTGGTTCCAGTGGGTGGCTGGTCTTCCGCCTCCGGGGCCGTGTGTTTGCGCTGTGGGTGAAATCCGCGGCGTAGAGGCGGGGGTGAAGGAGGGGGAGGGCGTACTGCCGCGATCATTGTAAAGGATCTGCAGCGGCTGTTCGTAGGCCCGTGATCCTATGCGCTGCATCTCTAGGAAGAGTTGCTCTTGCTGACGCTGCAGCTGAAGGATCTGCATATTTATAAACACCTGTTCACGTTGGAGGAGCTGTAGCTGTCGCTCTTGCTGGCTGCTCAAGACCGAGTCTGTCAGGGGGCCATCTTCGATGAAGGCCGGGACTCCGCGGAGGCCGCTCAGTCCCCTTGGCGAGCCATCAACAGCACACGAGCTCGAGAAAGCAGACCGTATCGACAATGCCGGGGTGTTATCCCGTGTTGCCGAGGCGGCGCACCCCTCGTTCGCTGTGGCTGCGGCGGCATCTGGGCCGAGAAATCCACGGTACCCAGGGTTGCTGTCCCTATCCCTGTCCCTCGTCAGTGGTGCCTCCCTATAGCGCCTGGTGTTTGCAGCTGTGAGACCATCAGGTGCGTCAGCTGTCGATGTGCTGTCGGGCTCACCGTTGGGTGCGGGCACCGGGGGAGGCAGATCTTCGTCAAGTGCCAGCGTATGATGAGGTGGTGTGGAGAGGGGAAGGGATGTGTCGACCGGAGATGCATCCAGTGGCATTCGGCTTTCGGCGGGTGAGTCTCTTATCTTACTTGTAGGCCTGACTCTACTCGTGCTCGTGAATCTCCGTCTGTGCTGTAGTGGGGGAGACAAGGAAGAGAATTCCGACGCAGACGCGAATTGTGGGTCTGTGTGCTGGGACGTTACAGCGACCGGTGTCACCGGAGAGGACTCCGCAAGAGTTGTCGACGCCGCCGTGTACACCAAGAGCGATGGTGCGGTCTCGAGCATCTGTGGTGCTTCTCCTGAAGCCACGGGTGCCAGGGCTTCTGGATCGGCGAGCTGCTGCAACTTTTCCTGTTGCTGTATCGGAGATTGCTTTGAGGTTGTCAAGATCCGCCGCAAGGACTTTGGGAGCCTCTCTGAATCGCTGGGATCACCGGCAACGACAGACCTGGTCCTGCGACTGTTGTTTTTGCTGCTGCTGCTATCGCCCTCCACAGATTCCTTGGGCATAAGTGCTGTTTCCGAAGCCGAGGTCAGTGGCGTCGCTCTCTCGGCTACAGCAGTCTCACCAGTGTGCAACCGCCGTTGCTTGTCTCTAAGCCTTTCCGTCACGAACGCAAGAGGCGCCGACTCGTATGTAGACGCTGCATCAGTTTCTGCGAGAGAATTGCTACCGACTGGCGTTCGTTCTTGAGCTACGGTCAGGTTGGCCGGGACCGAGATGAGTTCATTGCTGCCGTGGCGACCGTTGGCACTTCTGCTACTGCCAGCGTCAGTACCTAGATAGGGTCGAGTGGTAGTTCTTGTTTGCACGGCAGGCGAGGGTTCGACTACAGCGGTGACATCTGCTCGATGCCTATCGTAGCTGCTCTTCGCGTCCTTACCTAACACAACCATGGGATTGTTCCCACGCTGCCTCTGATCCTGCAATGGCGTAGGTGCATCTGCCACGCGCGCCCCTGCTACCTCTACATGGTTGTAGCAGTCGGTGCCAACGCTTGTGCTGTCACTGCAGGGCTGCGATTGTGGCGCGGGTCTCAGGATGCCAAACGGAGTCGAGGTCCATGACTCTCCCTCAATCCCCAAAACATCTGACGAGGACACCGTTGCCGAAGCTGGTGGTGGACGGTCACGATCGCACGGCAAGGGAAGAGCGCCGTGCAAGTGCGACTCACACCGGCCGCTAGAGGGAAGAGCGGAACTGGCTGCCGTGTTGCGTCTGTACGGAGCGGTTATATCGCTGACGATGCGACCGCGCTGCGGGGTAAGGCCACCGCGGTTTTTCGCAGTAGCCTCCTCGCCGTACCCAGCGACGAAGCTAGAAAGACCACGGCCTGGGCGAACAACAGCCATCGCCTCTTTTCGTTTGCTAGAAGCTGATGCGCCAGAGGCTTTCCCTGACTGGTAATGGGAGGCCGGCGCCGCTGGCGGTGGCGGCGATACAGACACGTCGCTCGTGTCGTGATCGTCGTCGACACCTTGTGAGTGCACCGTGAAATTTTTCGTGTGACGCGGTGAGGCCTTTGCGTTGGGCGGCGGCACAAAGCTCAGACCTTTGAGGGGAATCGGTGCGAGGTGCTGAACGATACGTTCGCCGTTCTCGTCAGTCGTCATCGGGGGCTCTGGGTACATGCCGAATAGATCCGCCTGCTCGGGTATGTAAAACATTCGCCGCCCAGGGCGGCTGCGCAGCAGCGGGTCGACCAGGTGCGTCTGCTTGTACAACTCCTTCATGTCTTCCTCGAAGGTGATGTCAAGGCGAGAGGTGCCCAGCATGGTGTTCCCGTGATGCGGCAAGTCGAGTAGTCGCTGGCGCTCTTGCGCAGATACCTCAGACAGCGGATCGGGTGGTACATAGCTCCGTGACGCGGATTGCCACATGGTGCTGCGGCGCGCTGTGCTGAGCTGGGAAGGCTCGAATCCTGTGATCGATGAGCTTGGCACACTCACCTGTGGATGGCGCTGCCTCGACAGCGATGTGCTGCGGTGTGAGGCACTCGATGTACGCGGGGCCGCAGAGTCGTGAGCACCGCATGGTGCGGCATCGACTACGTTACACAGAGACGATTGTGTCATCGAAGCCGCAACAGAAACGGAATGGTCGACATTTCGCTGTTCCGAAGCCTTGGGCGAAGGGGCGATGGCGACAGACAGCGACGAAGTGAGCGATCGGGTGACAGCAGACGGTGGGGAGGCACCGCTGTCGTGTCGAGGGTTTTTTCTGCTGCTTATCGCGTGCCTCTCAGCTATCTGGGGGCGCTGATGCGCCGAACTCGAATCCCCTCTCGACAGACTTTTTTCGTGCTCCACTTCAACAACTGCGGGCAGCGTGGGCGAACACGCAGACGGAGATTGAGATTCGGCGGCGGCTGTCTCTGCAGTAGCAGGTACGCCGGCTAGCGAGAATGCCGCCAGTCGCTCGCACCCACATCTATCGCTACCCTTGTCCACGTCCTCCATCTCACAGCCGGGACCCTTCCCGGAGGTGTAGCTACTTGGCCTCTCCAACGTCATCTGGACTGATGCACTGACGTTGGAGGCGCGTGCCGACGATGGGGATGGCGTGGAATTTGTAGCATCTGCGCTGGAGCGGTGATAAGACGTTAGCTGCACAGTGACTGCAGGTGGAACCCGTTGTGCAGCGCTGTGAGCGGAGGAAGCATGCGATAGCGAGGAGCCCCCCGTCTCTGCGTCGATGTTTTTCTGCCAGGAGCGCACCCTGGCGTGGGGTTTTACGTCCGAAATCTCTAGCAGTGTCGCTGCGCTATGTGACGAAGGGGATGGTGGTGGTATGGCCTCCTGACGCGCCAATGGCTGCGAGGCAAAAGTACTGCCGCTCCCCCTTTTGCTACTGCTGGCGTTATGAGCCTCCTTGACTCTTCGGACCGCAGCGTCTGTTGCGCTAGCACTACTGCCTTTGGTCACCGGGCGATCCTCTGAGAGGGCCAACGACGAGGAGGACGTGCTGCCCGACGACAGAGGTGGTGGTGGTGCTGCTCCAGTAGTGTGGGGCGCGCCTCCTGCGGCGGGTGCCTCGGCGCACCGATCCCTCTGATGTGACCTGGAGTATTTAACTAGGAGCGCCGCAACCTCTTGGGACCTCTCGAGCGCTTTGTTCGTCCTCAGCGCTTCACTCGCGGCACTCGAGGGCGGCCCTGTGAAGGAGAGTTTGTGCTGCGCCCCTTGTTTTCCCCTCGGTGGCAGTCGAGTGTGGCTTTGTATCGAAGAGTGAGAGCTATGGACACTGGCGCAGCTGCTGCGCGTCAAGAGATTCAGAGAGCGCTGCTGCGCTTCCTGCGCGTCCAGTCCTCGGTTTACGTCGATCATGGTCGAGGGGGAGGGCGGATTCCCTTCTCCTTGCAGAGATCTTTCTCCAGCATATTGGGCACCCCTGGTCTCTGTTGAGGGGCGATGATGATGACGGCGCAAGCTGTGCTTGCTGTGGTGGTCATGCCCCCGACTGCTGGTGTGGCGCAGCGACGATTGCGTGTTGCAGCTCTGACTGTCGTCGTTGCGCGTGCGACGATGCGTGGAGGAGGAGTCGGTCTGTGATACGGGGCGGTGCAAACTCTCCGATGCAGCGACGTCCATCCTCGGGACTGGCAAAGGAAGACGAGAAAGCACTATTGTGTTTTCCAGAAAAAAAATCTGGCGCGGTAGGTAGGCGTTGAGGCGGGGCAGGGAAGGAACGGGAAGGAATATGAGCCAAGGTCAAAAAAAAAATGGTCGATAAATGTGGATAAATTAAAACAAAAATGCGTTGTCGTGATATATATATATATATATATTAGTACCTAGAAAGAGGGATGAGGAGGGGGGAAGGTACTCAATAGATCTACACACTCTAGTGAAACCTGAGCTGAAGGACAGAGGTGGGTGGATTAGTACGAGGCGCGCGTGCACACACACAAACACACGCACACACACGTGGTGCGTGACACAGTAGGGACGTACGGGGAAGCGTGGAGGGGTGGGGTGGGAAAGGGTGAAAAGGGGAAGTAGTGAAGATGAGAAGAAGCACTGAGAGACGCATTACACACACACATACAAGCATACAAATAAAAAACAAATAAATACACACACATATATACATATATATGTGTATTTATATGTATGTGTGTATTTGCACGCAGCTGCAGCTTCGTTTATTTGCAAGCCCCGCGTCCTTTTCTTTGAGCTACCCGAGCTCTATTCCTCCTGTGTGTGTGTGTTCCTCCATACCCTCTTTTTTCTTACTGCTTTTTTTTTCTACAACTCTTCGTTTATATTCGTTCACGAAACCCTTCATCGTATGACGGCTCGTCTTGGAGCATACGAATAGACGCACACACACACACACATATGTATATATATATATATATGTATATACGTATTCATTTTTTTTTGTCTCCTTACAGGCATATAGCAGACGTGTGACTGCGCCTCCGCTTATCGGGAGAAACTCCGCTTTGCTGTTCGCGCCGGGGGGGATGGCGAGACTGTGACTAATCCATTGACTCCGACAACAGCCCCCCCACCGGGGGCCACGCTGCTTCCACCACCAACACTAGCTGCGCCGCTACTCATGTGACCACCCCCAGGGTTACTGGCGCTACCCCCGACGGCCGCTGACGACACGTGCAACCCCGACGTCCAGAGATGGACACCAACACGACCATCCAGCAACCCACTGGCGCCAGCGGTCTTGGCGACAGAGACATCACTGGTGATAGAGGAGGAAGCTGTGTGTCGCTGGAGCCGCTGCGCTGCATCTCCAGTCGTAGTGCCTCGACAGCGATTGCCAGCGCCGACGCCCACCGTACCCCCTGCTGCCACCACCGCGACTGCAGCCGGCAGTCCCACGATGCTACTGTTTGCGCTGGTGGAGTGCGAAGAATGTGCGCTGCTTCGAGTGAGGTTAAGCCCCGCGACCGGTGTGCCGGTGCGGCCGCTGTTACCCAAGATAGAGCCCGCCATCACTGTGGTTGGGCGCTGTGTATGTGAAACCCCTGCTGGCGATGCAGTGCTGGGCGGACCCTCATTTGAGATCGGTGGAACAGGCAGGCGGTCGACATCGATGTAGTGTTGCCCGTCTGATGCTACCGCTTCGACTTGCGGTACACGCATCCACGGAGCTGTGACCTGGGGGCGAAGATCGCCACTCGCACTGCGCGTTGGCCCCTTCGGGTTGTGGGACGCCGCCGCGATTGCGGCTACTGGCAGGCCATTCGCTGGGCCACCCCCAGTAGCGGCCCCACCCGCTGTCGCAGCGCCGCCGCCCCCCGCGGGCACCGCCGTAGTCAGCCGCAGACGCATCGTGGCAGGCAGGCGCTTCTGCAAACCCGTGGCCGCGTCGTAGAGGGACCCACCCCAGAGCCACGCAGGGAGGTGAGGTGGCACCAGTAGGGGCCCGGTGTAGTCCGCGATGAAGGCCAGTTCGTCTTGCACCTCTCTGGTAAAGCGCTGGAACTCGGCGTGGGCGGCCTTTGCATCCCACTGCAGCAATTTTCTAAGGGCCATCATGATGAGACCGGTGACGTGCTTCCCATCGAGGCAGTGTATGTACAGCGGGTGCATGTCTTTGTTTATGATGAGTTGCAGCGCTTCGCTAACTTCTGAAGGCAAGAGCTGCACCTCACCCTTGGCGCGTTCGGCTCGAATGTGGTGCAGCTGTATGTGTTCTGCCTCGGCGAAGCACTTCACATCATACGTCGGGGGCTCCGGGATGAGCGAGACAATCGTGCGCAGACGAAGGCGCCGAAGGAAGGGAAAATTCCGAAGGACAGGGTAGGCGCCACGGTACACTCCAGTCTCCACGCGCGCAAAGCGAAACGGTGGGACGAGGCTCAGGTGCGGTGTTGCCCACGGCGTATGTGAAGCAGGAGCACCGCCGCTTGACGGACGATTAACGAGACACTGCTGTTGGCAAATGCTTGACAACCCATTGGCCAGGATGGTTGCACCATTAGCAGTGTTCCTCCCAGCTAGACTAGAGCTCTGCTGAGCAGCGTCCTCGTCAACCACCTTCGCAGCGTTACACCCAGGTGTGCATTCAAACATCGGCGAACTGCAGGGGTGCAGCGGCACCGCCAGAGCACTGACAACCGAGTCGCCTGTATTACGCGGGGCCCCTTCCTCGAACCCTTTGCCTGTCGCCGCTGCTGTCTGCGTCGCTACTGGAGCGGTGTTGGTCGCACAAAAGCCGCTTGCCGCCGCTTCCTGTCGTCTTCCCATGCATGCAGGAGAGTGGCCCGCCGGTAACGCGAGAGCGGAAGCTACGCCAGAGGGTTGGTGCTGAAGCGACAGTGGCATCGCGCCTGTCATCGATTTTTGGCTGTGCCACACGTACACGGGTGCCGCGGCCGGCGCCGTAGTCATGGGTGCAGGGGCGCTGCGCATGGAAGGAGGTGTGGAGACATACGATCCTGGGAGTGCGCTGGCAAGTCCAGAAGAGGGGGCTGGTGATCGCGACGCCGACACCTGCAAAGGGCCTACTCGAGGGCGGTCGGTGTCGGTACCAGTCGAGTGTGACAGACGCCGATGTGCGGCCTTCGCAGGAACCGCGGGGCATTCACCCCACAGTGACGACGGGGTGGGGGATGGTGCTGGCACCGACCCCGTTGCCCGCCCAACGCTGTCGCCCCGGTCGCGGTTGGGGCCAAGCGCGCCAGTCGCCGCACGTCGAGGGCCGAGATGACACACATAAAAGTGTGGGTTCTCCGTGGATGGAGTCGATGGAGGGGTCAGCAGCGATGGCTGCAGCATGGCAGTACATCCGTTGGAAGATGAGTTCATCGTGTTGGCCATTGTCGCAAGCGACACGCCGGCGCTGCACAGGGGCTGCGGCTGCGGGTCCTCCGCCCCGTGGCAGCCGTGACGACTGCCCCGTGTTTGTTGCACGTGGGACGCGGGCAACGCCCCAGAGCAGCCTTCTGTCCGTGCTGCGTGACTCATCTCCTCAAAAAGCGCGGCAGCGGCACCGTGTGTACTGTGAAGTCGCCGCGTTCTCATCGGCTGGGACTGCGGTGAAGAGGCCATGTGTTCTGCTCGAGATCTTTTTGGCGGTCTGTCAGTGACTAACACTCAATGTGTGTGTGTGTGTGTGTGTGTGTGTCTGGAAGGAGACGAGACGGAGAAAGCACCCCTCAGTGTTTCGGCTGGATTCCCCCCCCGTCCCACACTCCCTGAGCTCTTTGTTTCTTTTCGTCGCTATAGCGATACTGAAAGTACCTGGGGACGCGTATGCGAGCAGCCAAGGGGGTATTACATATGCATACAGGGAAAACACCAGAGACACGCGCAAGGGCCACTCCTCCCTCCTCCTCCCTCCTCCCTCCCCCCCCCCAAAAAAAAAGAATGGAGAGAGTTAAAGTCCTGCAGAAATAGGCAAAAAGAGGGGCCCGGGAGGGGGTTTGGTGAGCGATGCAAGTCAGCGAACCTCGAAGCTGTGCTGCCCACGCTTACATATACAAAGCTATATGAGTTGGTATATAACTACCACACACAAACAAACAAACAAACAAAAAAAAAAAAAAGAGCGAGGAAAAGACAGCAACAGTGTATTGCCGAGGAAGTTGGACACTGCTGATACAGCACACGAATACTGCTGCTGCTGCTACTGCTACTGCTACTGCTGCGGTCTTGTTTTGGTTGTCATGTAGCATGACGTTCCATACGAGGTGTTCAGAGAAGGAGCGCTGTCGCTCTTTCTACAGTAAAGCAGAGCGTTGGAGCATGAACATACAGGAGGGGAAAAAAAAAGAATTCGTGTATGTGCGGGGGGAGGTGGTCGAGCGCGTTTTTGTGTGGGCGGTGCACTCTCGTACGGGGTGAAGGACGGGGTGAGAGTCGAGCTGTGTAGATGATTGTACTCACCCACCCCACGAAAAAAAAAAAAAGGAGAGGGCGGCGTTGACGTAGGGAAGTGAGATGCAAGCGAAAAGGAGGGGGTGATAGTGAGAAAGATTTCTCCTGTAATGATGGGACGATACGGATACGTCCAGGACCTGCACAAACACACACATACGAACGGTTGTGCCGATGAGGGTGGGGAGGATGAGCTGCACTACCATGACGCCGTTCGATACAGCAGGTGCGCGAAGAAATCCCTCTCCCCCGCCCTCTAGTTTCTTAAATATATATATATATTTCTTTTTTTCTCCATTAGCTCAATAGTATACGTTGCACCCTCGAGGGTTTGCTTGTGTTGTTTTCGCTTCATTACGATTTTAATATTCCATCGACACGGAGGGTAGTGTACTAGCGGAGGGTGGGGATGGGGGAAAATTATGGCGGTGCAGGGGTGGGTAGTGGGAAGAGGGCACAACCTCTATATGATTATCCCACAAAACTCTAACTTCCCCTTCCCCTTCCCCCCTTCCCCTCTCCACCGCAGCCATGTTCACACACACACACAAAAAAAAGGAACAAGCAAGACACCCACACACGATGTGTCTTGGTTTTCTGCTTCCTGTGGGGTCTGGTGGCGTTCGCGCCTCGATGTTTGCATCTATGGAGTACGGGGTGCAGTCCTCCTCTCGTCAGACTCCTCCCTCCCTGCCTCCCCCAAGTCCCTCAGATCCTTTCTCGTTCCTCCTATTTGCTTATTCCACCGACTGCTGTCAAGGGTTCCCCCCCCCCCCGCACGCACTCACAGTGTGGCGGTTAGCTTGTCGAGGCCCAGCATACGCGTTGGCAGGGCCCAGAAGAGGTACGCCATGAGGGCACCACCGGTGGCCGCGCCGTGCTCCTCCGGTTTTGTCGTGAATATACGCCAGACGTCGATCACCATCACGAAGGCGGTCAGGACGAGGAAGGGCACTGGCGGCTGCTGGATAAAGTTAAGATGGCGGAAAATCAGACCCTCAATCGCTACGAGGCCCATGATGAATGGATTCGGTCCGTAGCAGCGCCCACGCACCTCGAGATCGTCCATCCCGTAGTGAAGCTCAAATTTCTGCCTCGCCACGTGAATGAGACTGCCGCCGAGCGTGCAGAGGAGCGCAAAGAAGGTCATGCGCGTGTTGCCAAGAAAACCCAGCATTGTATCCCCGAATTGCCAGAGGAGCCAGCAGTCAATCAGCAGCTGAAGGATATTTTCTTGGTAGAAGGCGTTGGTGAAGAGGGGATAAATGCGCATCCAGTTCTCGTGCGACACGGTGAAGTGCTCCACTACGAAATCACGCCAGTCGTCGTTGCCAAAGCGCATTACAAGGTAGCACAGCACGTTCGCGCAAAAGAGGAGCATGACGATATTAAAGGTGTGGAACGGGGGTGGGAAGGGAAGATAACCCGGGCCGGAGTTCACGTTGAACGGGTTCTCCTGTTCGTTGTCGTGACCATCCTTCTGTTGCTCCTCCTCCTCACCCTTGTAGCGCTCGAGGTTGTTGACGCCCTGAAGTTGGCCGCTGCCACTGCCGTCTTTCTTGGGAGGGGAGCGTGCGACGCGAGTTGCGCTGACCACACCGTAGCAACGCTGCGCCATGAACACAGGCGAGCACGTTGTCCCGATCGGGGAGACCACCGCCCTAGATAAAAAAAAAGTGCGCACCGGTAAGATGACCCCAGCAGCACCACGCATCGTGCGAGACGCGGTTAGGCACGTGGGGAGGGCTGAAAGGTTTTGCCGTGTCACCGTGGACGCCACCGGCAGCAGTGGTCCCACGCTGGGGGCGCACTTGGCGGGTCGTGATTGGTGCCCCTGGAGGGGGGCCCTCTGTGGACCACCGCAACCACTAATGAGAGCGCACCGCATGACCGCCGATGACGGCGACGCGGTTACTGAAGCTCTACTTGCCATCCGCGCCATAGGGTGCGCACTCTTGCGCAGAGCAAAGATGTGAGGATGCGGCATGTCTCGCGGGGGTGGTAGGGGGGGAAGGCGGCTGTGGGAATTTGGTGCGTCTGCAGAACGGAACGATCTCTCTCCGACCTACACACTCAGAGAAACACACACACACACACACACACACACACACACACACAGGCACAACTGAGGCGAGTGTCGGAGGTGTGTATTGAGTAAATGCGTGACAGAGACAGACAGAGACAGACAGAGAGGGGGGGGGATGGGTAAATAAGACAACACTATCGAGTGCGTGTAGGCCGGCGAGGTGTTTTTATCGAAGCGAGAAAAAGAGGCGGAAGGGGTCGTGGAGTCATGGCCACCAATGAAAACAACAGAGAGGTCTAGCAGCGTGACGTTACGGAAGTTGTCCATGGGGAGGGTGGGAAAGACGGGAAGAGGAGGATAGGGTAAGGAGACGTATCCACTCATCGGTGTGGTCGCCCCCCCCCCTCCCCCCGCCGGCCCCGCACACACAATCGCTCTACTTCTTGAAAACTCAGCATATCAAACGCAGTCACTCATGCGTCGTTTTTTTTTTTTCTTACGTGTGACGAACCCCTGTCAGGCCATGCACACACACACACACACACACACACACACGCTTGCACACACGAAAAACAGAAAGCATCGATTCACTGGAGGCGGGCCTGCACGGTTTCCACAGACACCTCAACTGGTCCAGCCTTGTTGATACACACGGTCTGCCGGCTTCGAAGGCACCCATACCGCTCCCCGAAACCACGGATATATATATATATATATATGGAGGGGAAGAGAGGAGGCAGGTTACGCTGCTTTTGTCCCTGCCTCGCCTCCTTGCTGCTGCTGCTGCTGCTGGAGTGCGTACCGCTTCTCCTCCAGGAGTCGTTTCTCAAGCTGATCGCGGTGCATGATGTCGCGTATCCGCATCCGCCGAAGTCTCATAAAGTTGACTTTGCTGCGAATGTGTGGACTGGCGACGGCGCCACCCCGGCCGAAGGTCGGTGAGATCTGCGAAGCCAAATCGCGAAACGAGATGTGCTCCGGCACTCCAATGAGAGCCTTCGCCTCGTCCAGGTCCACCTGGTCAACTCGGACGATGTGGCGCACCCGCCACAGCCGCTTCCGCACTTGCGGAATGTCTGGCACGATAGTTGTCTGGCCCATAAACTCTAGACGAAGCTCGCGTAGCATGCGATTTACCTCCCACGAAAACTTAAAGGGGTGATCAATGCAGGTGACAATAAATATATGACCCACACGGCGGAACGGTCCCGCTGCGATCGCTGTGGTTGACGTGACGGCACTAGAGGGTTCGGTGGCACTTGTCTGCCGCTGCGACTGCTGGGGAGCTGCACCAGTGACTAACATAGGCGGTGTCGAGTGAATGTTACGGCGCGAAATTGGCGCCACCGAGTAGGGGGGTTCTTGGGTCGAGGCTTGTGCGACTGCAACGCTTGGCATCACGGTGGACAACACCGCGGTGCGTCGAAGAAGGTGGAGCATTCGTTGTGTGTATGTGTGCGTGTGGGGGGGGGGGGATGTGAGAGGTAAGTGGATGGGGGACTTCTTCCTTCCCCTGTTCTACATGTGCGTACAGAGAGTGTTGCGACATCACCAATTGTGGCCAAACAAATGAATATGAACGAGAAGCACGATTATGGGCAAAACAGAGGGGAGGGATAAAGATGGGCCATTACAGAGAAAGAACGCAGGATAGAGAAGAGCCTACATGCAGCTCCATCACCCCTCCAAAAAAAAAAATCCTAGCTGCAGGTCTCCCCGTCACGTAGGTGAGTGCGTGAGGGAGGGACGAGTCTAGCGAACCGTGCAGCAGTGCTAGATATGAAGCGAGAGAGGGGAAAGGGAACAACAAAAAAAGCCCATATAACTGTCCAGCAATACCTTTGTTTTCCAAAGGCGCTCGCGGTTCTTCGGTTTGAGATGCTCCCGTTTTTTTTTTCTCACCACCCCCCCCTACCCACCATAACGACCCGTACACACAGAGCTAAGGTCATTCTTCAGCCTCCCATAGGCCAACAAAGACGTTTTCCCTCCGCCCATAATTGTGTTCGTTGAGTTCTTTTAATTTTTTTTTTTTGGAATTTCTCAAGTCTCTCGTCTTCACAATACAATGTAGTACAAGACCCGTACAGCTAACGGCACTCCCGTCCCCCCCTCCCCCTCCCCCTCCCCCCCTCCCGGCGTGCCCTTCTCTTCCTTTCGACAGACACAAGACCTGAGTAAGGAATAAACCGTGGCATAGATAGATCTTCCTTTAATCCTGAGATTCATCGGCATATCGAGTGTCACACACATACACACAGTATGGAGACGTAAAGCGATCTACTGCACACAAAGCGGTGAGGGTCAAAGTTATGAGAGGAGTACCGACATGGAAGAAGGAGCGACGAATGTGCCGAGAAAGAGCAGCGTACATTCCAAACAAAGGTATTCCCTACGACACACACACACAGCGAGAAAAAAAAATTGTTTTTTTTTGTGCGTTCTTCCTCGTTCACATCTCCCTTCTCCGTTTATGCCAATCCCACCTTTTCCCTCTCCTCTACACCCCCGCTCCCTCCCCCCCCCACACACACACTATATATATATATATAGTGTGTGTGTGCGTATGTAGTACAGTTTATATAAAACCTCCGCTGTAGTGACCATCAATAAACATCGATGGCCACCCCCGGTCGAGGTGATGGGGAGAGTCGATGTGAAAACACCTCAAAGGGGCACGCGGCGGAGGGGAGCAGGGGAGTGGGAAGAGAGAGGCTTATAAGGGGGAGGTCTCGATAGAAAGGGGGGGGGGAAGGGGGAGGCAAAACACGTGCCGCAGTGCCACACAACCACCACCACCACAACACCAACAACAACAACAAAAAAAAAA
>CM007324.1:316202-342700 GCA_000333855.2 Endotrypanum monterogeii
CCAAACCAAAACTAAAAAAACAAAACGTAAAGTTAAGGTAAGGTAGGAGGAGTAGTAGGACGGACTACACGACTACGTACGTACTACTACTATATATATATATATATATATATATATATATATATATACGGGACGTTGTGGGAGGAGCGTTAATGACATAAGGACACGGCAACCCATTTCATATACACATGCACCACCACCACCCACACACTCCTCGACGAGGGAAGCGCTCAGGTTCCTACCGCTACCTTTCAACAAGGACTGGGTGAGAAAAGCTACAGTCGCCTTGATGCTCAGTAGTAAGCCGTGTGAAATGTGAGAGATGCGCCAAGCAGAGCTGGGTGGCGCGGTATGCAACATTGCTTTACATTTTATTGAGCGTCAAAGGCGTCGAAGCAATACGGTCACCTTTTTTTTTTTTTACTGGGCGGGTTCCTCTCAGGCAGTTCCACGGCAACAGCAGCGGGGAAAAGAGGAGGGAGGGCATAGCGGAGATGCGCATCAACACAGCAAGAGCTTGCGTCTGGGTGTCGATGCCTCACCACCACCACCCTCCCCCCCCCTCCCATAACCACGATAGTTTGGACTGACCAGTAGAACGGGAGCGGAGGGGAGGGGAGGGCGGGGGGGGGGGCGAAAAAATGGAGTAGGTAACAGAACGATAGAAGAAATAATTTGTATATGTTTGTTTCTTCAGCAGGAGGTCGTAAGAAGAAAACGGGCCCACTCCCCCCCCCCTCTCGATTGGTCTCGGGGCACATGCAACATCGTGGCTGGCGGGGCGGGGGGGGGGATCGGTCGGTGTGTACATTCGTTGCCTATTGGGCCGATGGCACGCACCCCTCTCTATGGGTGCAGAGGATGCTCTGTTGGGATGTGACACACACCACACCGATGGCGGACAGTTGTATGTGCACGTGTATGTAAAAGAAGGCGCGGAACGCTCCCTTTCCCCCGCCCGTCCTTGACAGGAGTCGGGGATGTACCGAGCAAGAGAAGACGCCGCACTGGCACACACGTGCCATCGCACAACACACGCCTACTCCCGCCGCCGCTCCCTTGAAGCGAGAGAGGGGGGAGAAAAAAATTCGTGACGCAGACACAAACGGGCACAGCAAACAACCAGTAGCGACCATAGAGGATCACAAGCTTCTCCATGTCACCCCCTCATCTCGGCCCTCCACTTTTTTCTTCCTTTCCACACGGCAACTCTTCTCTAAAGAAAAAGCGATAGAGGGCGGGGGGGGGTGGTTGGGGGGTTGGAAGGGAGGGAGTCCGGCAAGTCATCATGCTCGACAAGATGTACAGCGGCTTCTCTATTTCGTTTGTTTGTTTTGCCAGTCCTCTAGAGGTGTTCGTGTGGTTGTCGTGGCTCCACCTCGTGTCAAAAAATTTCTTCCGACACAGACCAGAAGAGCTCCCAACTAGATTTTATTTTGCGCTACTACGATCATCACTCTCTTCATACGACTCTTCATAGTCGTCACTCTCCTCCACGTATTCGTAACCCTCCGGTGCAACGACTTCATCGCCAAAGATGAGCACTGGAGTCCCTTTTTTCACGAGGCTGTCGTCGTCACCGTCAGCTGAGTCGTCATCGCCGCGCTCTGACACGGCCACCGGCTGCGTGCCTGTGGTCCTCGAGCTGACGCTCGTAGCAAGCTCGTAGGGCTCCACCTGCGAGGCGATGAGGGAATCCCGAAAGTCAAGGGGGTATGCGACGGCGGCGCCGGCTGCCTGGCTCACGTTGTTGACGCCCCCACGCGAGTGTGCGGTAAAGCCAACTGCCGACTGCGGTGCCGCTGAAGGGGTCGCAGCTGGTGTGATTCGAGCTCGATGAGACATGGGCGAAGAGGACAGTTGTGTACGATAATAGGGTCGAGCTTCATGCGCCGTCCCCGCCGCTCCGGCGCGCAAAAGTCTCACGTGCTCGACTGCTTTGTGGGGCGTCGGTGTCTTGTTTAGCCTGGGTCGCGCCTCGCCTCGGCGCGTGTGGAGCGATTGACCGTGTTCACCTGTTAGTGGGGTTTCCTGCACGTACGTGGCGCGGCTGCGCTGCCCCGGATGTGGGGAGGGCGCTTGCGCCATTGTCACGTTTGCTTCCGAAGATGGAATGGCTGCAATCTGCTTCTGCAGTGCCTCGCTCTGAAACTCGATGCCGTAATTTTCGGACGTTCTGCCGGGACTGACTTTGTCGGATGGAGAGGAGGGGGAAGAGCTGTTCATGTCGCCTGCACTGCCGGCACGGTCGCCGCGCCCCTCATTTTTTCTCTTCTCCTCCTCGGGTGCGGCGTCGCCACGGACGGAGAAGGAATGGTGTGGGTGGTGGTAGTAGTGGTGATGGTGGTGCTGTGGCGCCTCGGGGTGCTTCTGCGGTTGTGAGGCGTGCGCTGGCACCGTCCGGGAGGTGTGTGCTCGCGCTGAAGGTGGAAGGCGCAGACCACTCACGTGCGAGTACCGTCGCGCCGTACTCGCTGAGGGTGTGGGTATTGTCTTGGAAATGGGGGCCGAGTGATGCAGGTTGCTGCCGCTGTTGACGGTGGAGGCGTGGTCCGCCCTGTCCACTGGGGGGTGCGGCGGCGGCAACGGTGGTGCGGAAGCGGCGTCGTTGTACTTGCGAGGGCGGTCAGACGTGACGCCAGACGCTGGGTTACCTTTTTGAGACGTAGTCGTTGTCGGAGTGTAGCCGGGTGAGGCGAGGGGGGAGGGCGAGTGCAGTTGCTGCTGTCGATGAGGCTGTGTATCCCTGGGTGGCGCATCCGGCGTTGCCGAGAACTCTTCTCCCCGGAAGGAAAGAGAACTGCGGCCCAAAGAGGACTGTCGGCTTGGTGTGAGCACGTGTTGCGGTTGCCCCGGTGGCGGCTGCCATCGCTCGGGGCGGAGCGGGGGAGGGAGAGCAGAGGCACGGGGCCTCGCGTCGCTAGCAGCCTTGACTCCTGCCCTATTCGGTGACGTCGACAGCCGCTGCGAATCTTGTGCTGCTGCGTACGGGAGGGATGTGCGGTACCCATCAAGACCGCCCTCCTTGCCACTGCTCGCCATTTGAGGATACAAGGTGGAGGAGGCGGAGGACTGCGAGAACGAGCGTGGGGGCGGGTGAGCGAGAGGCCGGTGCGATGCGGTGCCCGAGTTACGACTGCTATCGCGCCGAAGAGGTGTTGGAGTTGCGGAGGGCGGGCTCGAATGTCCACGGATATGCTCGCGAGGCAGCTCTGCTTCTTTTCCTGCCCCTGCTGCCGGTGCGAAGGGTAGGGCCTGTGGTGGTGCAGCGGTCGCCAGGACGGTGGTCGGCAGGGTAGTGCGGCGGTTCTGCTGCGCGCGCTGTAGTATATGACTGTAAAGATCTTCCACGGTGAACGTCTGAGGGTGTTGTTGCTGCAGTGAGAGGGTGCGTGAAAGACTGGCATTGCCCTCGGTGGCGGTAGCTCCGTTTTGAGAGTCACCTTTTTGCGCTAGTTGGGGCTGGTCACGGCTCCATCTTTTCATGGGAGGGCATTCAAAGGCGGTGCCCCTGACAATGCGCGTTCCCGTTGCCGTCTGCTGCACGTGCCGCTGCAGGAGGTAGACACCCGCGTCTCCGTTATCGGATGCCTGCGCAGCGCCGCTGGAACCCAGAATAAACTGATGGGCAGGAAAGGGCTCATCCTTCGCATCCGGTGGCGTTGCCTTATCTGCCGCACGAGTTTGCTGTAGGATGCGCGGGGCAGGCTGCCGTGCTGTTGCCTTTGCCTCGGACGGGTTGCGCGTCGTGGCTACACTGGGTCGGTTGGTTGCGCGCGCCCAGCGGTTGCCGTCGTCAAGGAGGAACGTCGGGTGCGGCATACCCCCCTGCAGTGGGGCCCTATCAGATCTCTCGCGTCCGTAGGGCAGGTCACCTCCCTTGGCGCTTGGGTGGCGCAGCAGCATCGGGTAGCTGCGCACCACCTCATCCACGGCGAGGGTGTAGCTCACGGGATTGAGCAGCGCTGCCTCTTCCTCTGCCGTTATGCCCCCAATATCGGACGGGTCTGGCGCATCAGGGTTGAATACTTCGTCCGGCAGAATATACCTCACCTTCTTGGTGGTCTTCGTCAGGGTAGTCGTCGACACCTGAAGGGTGGGGGCAGCGAGGGCGCGCGGCTCCTCGGCTCCCGCCAACGTCCCGTGTTCAGGGGGGAGGTATCGGAGGGAAATATCCCCACTCACCGCTGGGATCGTCGTTGCTTGAGATTGCTTAGGGTGTGGGCTGCGGTGAGGGACTCTGCGTGGCCACTGGGGGCTCTCGCCACGTGTGGGGTGCACTTGTGAGGAGGAAGTGATCGAGGGCGACGCTTGCAGAGGGGCAGTCAAGCTGGCCGGTGCCTGTGGCAGGTTTCGTGGTGGTCGCGTGGCCGTCGTCTGATGAGACGGTAGCGAAGCATTAATCGAGTTGGCGGAGGAGTGATGGTGATGCGTCGACCTCGGTGACGGTACCGGATGCCTCTGCTGTGGCTCTGGTGGACGCGGGTGGTGCTCACTAGTGACCACAGTCTCTTGCTTCGGAGGACGGACTGAGGTGAAGGGAGCAGAGGATGTATCGCCCGAGGAGGCTGTGTCACCTGCCTTTGGAAGTGTTCCGGTAGGGTAGTGTTGGGTGGCGCCGTTCGTACCCTGCGGGGAGGCCCTGCGCCAGCGCTGCTCCGGCGTTGCCCGAAACGCTGGCGTGTTCCTTGTTTCTTCCCACTGATTGGGGGTCGTAGATGACGAAGGTTGTGCCCACACCTCCACCGCACTGTCACGCGTAACACCCAGGACTTCTATAGAATGCCTACTGCTACGCGTGTCCTGTGAAGAAACGACGTCGCCGTCTGGCGCCCGAGGCGGTGCTGCGCCACCGCGAATACCGCTATGGGAGGCGCGGGAGAGGTGGTGTGTTAACGGGTTTCCCGAGCCCTGGGGCGTGGGCGGAATGGGAATCTCTTGCGGGTTGTCGGCGGTGTGCGTTCGACCACCGTGACGGAGGACGCCGACGGTAGGAGAAACGGCGACAGGGGCAGTGGTGGGCGTGTGCGCTACCGTAGCCGAGCTCTCATAGCCGACAACAGAAGCAGAACTCTGCCCCACGCAACTGCCCGCTGGCCTATTGGGAAAGAAAGCTTCGCCCGCACTCATCGTTGCCCGACCTGCATGCCGTGCAGAGCTGCGGCCGAGAATCCGCGGGGTGGACATCTCGGCGAGCAACCCAGGATGAGTCGACGATGGCGATGCTAGTGGATTGCCCTCTAGAGGTTTCATTGCGCTCAACGGGAGACTCACGCTGGAGGGGGGGGGGAAGGGATGTGTGTGTGTGTCTTCCCTTGCAAGTAGGACGGCCTCTATCCTACTGCGACGTGGACGTAAAGGGGGATAAGGGTGTTGTCTACCGAAACTTCAAAAGAAAGTAATAAAGAAGAATGTACATATATATATATATATATATATATATATATCACATATAAGTATACAGGCCTTGTCTCGGTCACTGTAGCTCGAAAAAAAAAAAAACTGCAAATCAAAGAACAAGAAACAGCTAAAGACGGTTTTTATGCTGTCGTGAAAAAAAGCAGAGGCTGCACCAGCATCAAGTGAGCAACACGTTATGATTGTCTTTCTTCTTCCCCCCCTCCTTTTCGCTTCGCGAAGCAGATCAACACACACACACACACACACACACACACATGCACACGCGGGCGCAATGGATATATATCTCTATATACTTACTTACCGAGTAGAGGCATACAATACACCATACATACACATATATATATATATATATATATATATAAGATGAAATAAAAAGTATACTATGATTGTGTATAAAAACAAATATATAAATACATGAATATATATAACTATAATAATAATAATAATAATAATAATACAAGAGCAAGTAAAGAGACGGGAAAAAATTATTTAGGAGTAGGGCACCTTGTGGCCACGTAAACGAGTGTATGTGTGTTTGAAGAAGGGGAACAGGTACAAATATAAGGAAAACAGAAGGAGCCGTCAAGCAACACCCACGTCGCCAACGCCACGGCCACCGACTTCAACAACGTTGATGGTGAGGAACACTCCCCCACTCTCTTCTGTCTCTGTCCCTTCCGAAGAGTGGATACAAACGAGAAAAAACGGCGAAGCAGAAAAGGGGAAGGGAGAGGAGGGGGAGGGGGGGGGGGGCGAGGAGACTCCGTAGATGGGGGTAAGCAACACGACGTATGCAAGGTGGACAATGCGCCTGTACAGATTTGGGGGGAAAAAGGGCCGGGGAGGAGGGAGGAAGGAGGGGAGGGGTGAATGATTCGATTTTGCGTGTCTCTCGGTCGTTGGACAGTCGCACGATAGTAGAAATAAAAAAAACAGGGATGTGTTGTGGTGGTGGGATGGGGTCGGGCTGGGGGGGGTGGGGGAGGTGCTTTCGCACACGTGTAGGTCGGGATGTACCTTGTCCCTGCGTTGGAGGATGGGATGGGGAAGAGAAGAGGGGGGGGGGAAATAAACCACTCACCGCAGAAAGTCCGTAATGCAGTGCGTGTGAGTCAGCGCCCTTCACTATTGTGTGTGTTTGTTGTTTTAAAATTTTATTCCACCGTCTTGGTGCTGGAGGGAAGGGGGGGAGGGAGGGAGGTCGCAAAATGTGCGTCCGTCTGTGTGACGGGAAAAAGAGGAAGGAGACAGAAAACCCACAGAGCTCGCGAACCAATTTTTTTTTTTTTGATCTATATGGGAGTTTTTTGCTGCTGCTGTGAAGGCTACAATGTGTAGGGGTATTGAAGGCGGCGTCTGATGGGACGGGAAGCGAGAGAGAGAGGGGGAGGGAGGGAGGGAGGGGGGTATACGTGTTACACCACAACAAGGCGGTTATGACTATCGAGTGCGAGTGGGCGAGAGAGGTCAAGGAAAACAGTATGAAGTTGCGTGCACGTGTATGTTCATTATTGGAAGAGAATGATATGGGAGAAGACATTAGATCGCGTCGATCTCGGTGGCCTAAACCAGGCGCCGTTTCAGTTCTCATGTGGAAGAAGTAGGCGCTGTACACCGCCCCCCCCCCCACACACACACGCTCCCTACACATATACATATGTATATGTATGTGTGTGTCTGTGTTTGAGTGTGACTTACTTCTTGCTGTGCGAGACTTACGTGTCAATGG
Source organism: Endotrypanum monterogeii (assembly GCA_000333855.2). Taxonomy (NCBI): domain Eukaryota; phylum Euglenozoa; class Kinetoplastea; order Trypanosomatida; family Trypanosomatidae; genus Endotrypanum; species Endotrypanum monterogeii. Next base: position 323,353 of record CM007324.1, read on the forward strand.
ATATGACCCCTCTTGTTCCGGATCCGCGGGTATGGAGTCCTCTGCAAGATCATCTCTATCCATCGTCTCCTCCCTCTGCATTTCTCTTGAGACCTCTTCACTTCACTGGGTCGGCATACGTGTCCACCTCGAGTGCCACTAAGTGCGGAACACAGACACACACACACACAAAGAAAAAAAAACTACTGAGGCGAGGGGTGAGGATGGAGGAGGGAGGCGGGCGAAACCAAGGCAAGGAGGTGCGTGAAGAGGGTCACTTTGAGGGTGCAGATAAAAACTGCACTGTATGAAAGTGAAAAAAAAAAACAATGGTACAACCCTGTATGAATGCAATCAGGAATAACCTACACCGAAGAGCGTGAAGAAAGCCGTGAGGGGCGTGAGAAAGGGGATCATATGTGGGGAATGGTTGTGGGGCAGGTGTTGTGTATGTCAGTCACCGAGGGCGGATGGCGGGATCAGTGTGGAGAAGAGACGACGGGATCTAAAATACTTGAGGCTGATGCTACGGAATTCACTTCTTAGCCCTCCCCCTCGAGCTAACCGGACGCAACCCTATACCAACTGCTCAAACATCTTACCCGTGTAGCCCCCACCCACCCCACCTCTCTCTCTCTCTCTACACACACACACACACACACACACGCTCACTACTATATATATATATATATATATATAATGAATGCGTGTGTGTGAAGAGAGGGGTGGGGGTGGGGGTGGGGTGGGGGGACATCATGAGAAGCGATGGTAATAAGAGAGGAGGGAGAGCGAGAAGAAACCACGCAGTCCCGGAAGAATCTACAAACCACCAGGTATATGAACAAAACACAACGACACAAGCTTGTGAAGAGATATGTGAGTGATGATGGCGAAGATAAACTCCCGCGTCTTGCCCCATCGCCATCCTTTTCTTTCACTCTTCCCTGCTCCCTCACCACATCCCCAGTTTCATTAAATATCAGTGTAAGCGTATCGGAAAAAAATCTAGAACAAAACACAAAGATAAAAATACAGAGTAGTGTAAGCATGTGCACACGAAACAGACACAAACACACGCATACATAAACATATATGTGTATATGTATACGTTTGTTGGTACACCGCGAGAAGGGGAAGAAAAAGGTAGAACTCAAGACAAAAAAATGTATCGGCAGAATGTCGTTCAAAAATATATATATATATATATATATATATATATATAATAAACAAAAGAAAGAAACGGCGAAGGGGGGATGACAGCGAGGCGAAGGGAGAAAGAGATGGGGGCCATGTCCACGCAATCGCTGCTGCTGCTGGAGGGGGGGAGGGGAGGAGTCGTGTGTCTATGTATACGTACGGCAAGCGAACATCCCCCGATTACTTCGCCCATCCGCAACAGCGTAAGAGGGGTGTGGGATGGAAATGATTAGAGATTGCCCCCCCCCGCGTGTGTGGATATCCCAGAATTCCCAACAGACAGACACACTCGTAAATCCACACGTGTGTACAGTTCATCACAGAGTAGTCGCCTCTTGTTCGATAGATCTCTAAAAAAAGATCAACATCTGCCAAAAACTCAGACTAGGGAGTTGGCTCAGGACACACACACAGACTATTGTTCCCCCCCACCCCCCACCCCACCCGCGAGGTCAGGCTGACCCTTCTCCCCACTGCCCCCCCCCAACACACACACATACACACACCTCTACCTGACCTAGTCTCTACTGCATGGGCGGGGAGGGAAGGGAGTAGCTCGACAACTGGGTGATGTCCAGTTGCTTTGGTGGCGCCGGGACATTGTGGTAACGCGGGTGAGCTAGTCGCCCGTCACCTGAGTTGTTCGCGGAGGGGTCTTATTCCCCATTTCCGTGCAGCCTCACTGGAAGAAAAGCTCTGCTGCATCGCAGACTACTTGCCACTGCTTGTCGCTTTCACAGACGACCGCGCCGATGGTGTGGCACTTGCGTTATTAGATTTTGAGGGGTCTCTCGCACCCTTCACATACTTTGCCCCCAAGCTCTCTACACGATTGCTGTCGTCATCCGTAACAGATGGGGAATCGCTTTCCCAGCTCGTATTGCTCACCTGTTCTTCGACCTCGACACTGCCGCTGCTGCTCCTTGTGATGACATCACTGCCACCGCGGTCGCTGCTGTCTCGGGGATTCCGCATGTAGGTCCGAACGCGTCGCGTTTTAGTTATTTTGCAGGTCGAGATCTTCTTCGTCTTTCGGGCCTGCGGGGACACGTGGGTACGACTGTTCGATTCTGTTGGGGGGTAAGCCGGAGCTTCAGAGAGATGACCCCGGCTTCTGGTGTCGCTCTGGGCTTCGTGGTTCTGATGCGGCATCAAAGCGCCCCGACTACTCGACCCACTGCGGCCCCTATAGTTGTGAGGCGGCTGGAAGATCGGAAACCCATTCGGCTCCATCGGGTAAGCTGCGTTCGGCTGCACCAAAGGGGGGAACTGCTCTCGCGCGGAGTTCGGTCGCAGAATCGGTACGTGTGACCGAGACAACGCCGACGGGGATTGCACCGAGTTCCGTCCAGGAATGACCTCGCCCGGGGCGTCCTCCTCGCTCGACGTATGGGACTCCTCGTTGGCCCGGTATAAGTGTGACGGCAGTCCTCTTCCCATCATCGGCGGTTGCCCCGACTCGGGAACCCTACGGGAGTCTGGCACGCGGACGATGGCTGCGGAGTTGTCGCTAGACCACGGATCGACTGCCTTCTTGGCACCTGAGCTTTTCTTTGCTCCGGACACCGGGCGGGTAGGAATGTGTGAAGGGGCTGGGAAAGGCTCCCCTAGAGGCTGCTGCCGCTGCGTTGATACCGGTGCTGATGCGGGCTGGGGAGGGGCGCGATCCATCCTCTGCTCGGGGATGGGGTGCCCACCAGACTCACGTTGCGGCGGTGGCGGCGATACCCTAGAGGCCACCTGTCGGGTTGTCCGTGGCGGCTCGTCCTCCATGTGCACCGACGGTCCCTGAGCACCTGCTCGCTTGGCTTTGTGTGGAGGTGGGAAGCTCTGCGGCACCATTGGCCTGCTTTCATGCGGCTCGACCTTTCTTCCTCCCCCCTCGCGTTGAGATGATGGCGACGGCGGCGTTAGTCGATACTGTCGTTGAGCTGGCATTGACGGTGAGCTGGGCTTCTCCAAAGCCTCCTCCTCCTCCTCCTGTTGCTGCTGCTGCTGTTGTTGTTGTTGGTCCGGCGGCAGCGCTGGTCTCAGCGTTTTCAGCGGCTGTGGCGCATCTTGGAGCTCCTCATACTCTGAGGAGTCCTCGTCGTCCGTGACATCATCCTCACTGTCGACGAGATCCTCTGTGATGGTTTTGGTAACCGTTGTGGTGCGCACAGTGAGTACGTCGCCATACTCGGTGTGCTCGATATGTGTGTCTGTCTGAGTGTCTTGTGTTGTGCCCACAACGGTTGCATTGGGGACCATCGTCATGAAGGTGTCACCACCCTGGGTGTGCTGCGCCGGGGCGTAGCTGAGAAGCGGGCCGGGTATGTAGGGGGGGTTGCCTTCGTGGGTTTCGTAGGTTGCACCAGGAGGACGGTGAGGCTCGACGCGGGCCCTTTCAGGGTCGCGTCCCTCGACTATTTGTGGCACCATCGCCCATTCTTTCGCCTCGGCAGCGTTTCCCTCGGCGGTCTGCATCACGGAGACACCCTTGTCGCTTCTGGAGTCACCGTACAGTTCGTCATCGTTGCCGCTGCCCACGAACCCGTCCGCAGGCATGTCATTGACATAATCGCTGAGGAAGTCGAGGTCGGGTGTCGGGCGGTACTTGCGCGGGACCCAGAGATGCCTCCGCACCGGGCGCCCCAGCGCGCTCTCTAGCTGTTGCATTGCTCGATACATCTTCCAGGTGCTCTGAATTTTTGTTGCCATATCGTTGCGCGTCTGCTCCCCCAGAAGTCCCTCCACCCTCGTGGTGCGCTGCATCAGTTGAACGACCCATGGATGGTCGTAGTCGAATACACTGCACAGGATACCCACACACCGCCGCACGAGCAGCAGCGCACGACTGTAGAGCTCCAGATCCTCATACATCTGCGCCAGCTCTATCTGAGGTGGGATGAGGAGCTCCGACTGTGAATTGTGACCAATCTGAACTACCTCACAGCACCGCAGCAGCAGCAGTTCACACGGCGAGGCGACGAGCTCGCGCGTCATGCGACTGTGGAGCACAAACTCGTCTTCGCGGTTCACCGCCGTCATCTGCACCGCATGCGGCGCACGCATCTTGACGCGTTGGAAGAGCGGTCCCGTCTGCCGCCGCGGCGGGCGCGGCGCCATAGATCTGAGGATGGCCTCGTTGAGACTGAAGACACTGCCGCCGTCAGACAGTAGGCTGTCCTCAAGCGAGCTCATGGACGAGCCGGCGTCGGTGGCTGTGTCGCCGCGGTCGACGGCCATCACCTTGGGGTGCTTGCCATCAACAAAAACGAAACCCTCATGGTCTCGTTCGTGGTGATACCAAATCCGTGCCAGCCCCACCATGGCCAATACGTACCGTTTGAGAACCATGTACATATCTGTTTCCTGCCGCGCAACCCTCTTCTCCGCCAGCACAATCGCGCGGCTGTAGGTGCTCTTGGCACTTTCGGTCTCCCCTTGCTGGTAGTAGATGTCCCCCTCCTTCTGGTATACGGTCACTGCTAGCTGATCGAAGCGACACTTCGGCACAGACTCCAGAAGAGGGTAGCACTCCCGAAGCAGCTCCAGTCTCTCGACAGGGTTGTCCTTCGACACGGTGTCCACCTGCTCAAGCAGCTCTAGGATGCGCAGAGAAACCGGGTCGGCATTGCGTGTGAACGCACGGAGGGCCTCCTCGTCATTTCGAGTGGAACGGCCGTTTTCATAGGACGTTGGCGTTCCCTGGCGACGGTGCACGGCAGACTGCTGATGAGACGTCGACCTGGTCTCTGGGTTCTTCCTACGCGCCTGGCGGCTCACGGAAGCCTCCGCTAGGGCAGAGGGTGATAGGAAATTCTCGGGAGGTGCTCTCGGGGAAGCGTTGACAAGCACCTTCTTGGCACGTGGCGTTGGTGGTGGGGCCGAGGAGGGGGCACGGGGACGCGGCGTCGACCCGACAGCAGCCCGGGTAGGGCTAGAGGCTCCATTTCCCATGTCGCTGAATGATGTAGAAAAGGGTGAGAAGGTGTGGGGGGGTGTGGGGGGGGGGAGGAGGGGAGGGGAGGGGAGGGGGTCAACTAAGAAAAAAGCGACTGCGACAAACAGCTGAGCAGCTTGTTGTGTATACACCCACCCTCAGAGAGAGGGGTGTGTCAGCGTGGAGGTGAAGAAGTCAGAGTGGGGGTGTGGGCGATACGCAGTTATTGCCAGGCGGACAATTTTCGGGTTCTAATCAGCACACGAATTTGAACAGCAGCCGAGTGGGCACTTGACCTCACAAGACACACACACACGCACACACAGGAGCACCTTTTCTCACGAGAAAAAAAAAAAGGGAAGCAAACAAACGGGGAAAAATGGAACAGGAGGGAGGGGGAGGGGGAGGGGAGGGGAGGGGGAGGGGCAGCTACAGACGCAAAAGAGGAGAGGCGAGCAACAACAAAGAATCGGCAAGGGTAAATCTAGAAACAAATTTTTCTTATTATGTTGGGTTGCATAACAGTTTTTTTTTTTTTCTGCCACGTCAGATCTGTGTCGAGACGGTATGAGGTGTCCACAATCTCACTTGACGTGGGCGAAGAGCGACAGCAGAAGCAGCAGCACGTCCAGTAGAGGTCAGCAATGGTATCAGCAGATGACAAAGCAGGTTTTCCCTCACTTTGTGCGTGCTCACCCAGCGCGCACGCCTGCCTATTTGCTTTTTTTTTGCTTCAGGATGTAAAGGAAAAATATATGCATACAATGCATATATATGTATATATATATATATATATATATACTTAAATATGTGTCTGTCTGTCTGTCTGTCTGTGTGTATACGCGCAGGCACGCCGTCTCCTTTCTTTAACCGCAAAAAAAAAGGAAACGGCGGGGGCTGTGGTGACTTTGTGTTGAAGAATGATGGCTGCACGCACGCAGACAGTTGTCCTCCAGTGTATGTAGCTGTGGAGCGCCAGCGTTGAGATCGATGTTAGTGAAGCAACAGGTAATACAATCCATTAGTAGTGCCACAGGTGGAGGAGGAGGAGGTGGGAAGTGGGAAGTGGGAAGAGCATCGTGTACAGGCCTTCTCTTCCTTGATGAGACAGGGGTGAAGCAAGTGCAACAGGGTTCGAAATAATTAGAGGAGCGGGAGAGGGCGTGCGCTTGAAAATGGGGAGGCGCAAACACACGGACTTCTGTTCAAACCTTTGCGGGTGATTCGACCCTCACGGTGAACATGTTAGGCATGCAAAAAAAAAATATCCAGGCAGCCTCAGACATCGCGGGGTAGGGAGGGAGGGTGTGAGAGGGAGGGGGGTATAAGGTGACAGTGGAACGGCGGGCAGGGCAGTCGGGGTAAGAGTGTGTGCACTCGTGCTTCGAGTGCACCACTATCGGTGCTCCCCACCACAGGGACATATAATTCAGATTGCATCCATGTCGAGAAAGGAAGAAACCCTGGTACAGATGAGCTCGGACAGCTGATGTTCTCACGTAGTGCCTCCGCTGTCCCCATAGAGAAAAAAAAAACATCAAAATAATTAAAAAGCATATATGCATGACATCACATCCTGAAGAAGGAACCACCATCACCTCCACCGCGAGAGAGAGAGGAGTACCGCCCTCTATAAAGAGGGTCGTGGGGGGGGGGGGGAGGGGGAGAGACCGATGCCTGTGGATGTGGTGATTGGGGAGGGGGGAATGGGGGACCTGATGTGCCAACTCAGCCGCCGATCCGAGGGTGCTCTTCCTATTCGTGAGAGAGCTCACAAAGCGGTATCGGTCACGGGAAGAGTGGACGCAGCGATGATGGCTGCAGTGGCAGTCAAAAAGGTGCTGCTTGGAACGCCCACACGGCGGCCTAGCACTCGCGGGCAAAGGGATGCCAGCACCTCAGCGGTGATGCGGACATCATCGCTCCACGCTGGCGAGGCGCCTGCGCGCAGCATCCCGCTCTGCTCTGTATCCCCGAACCAGTCCCATGTGGTCATATCAGACGCCATGAGGCGGGCTATGCCGACCTGATACGGATCGCTGCTGTCAACGGTACTGCCATCGGGTGTATGTAACTCGAAATACAAGACTAGTAGATGGCGGAGATACTCCTGCACCTCTGCAAGGGGTTTCTGAGGGTCAGCGCAACAGAGTGAGATGAGAACGGCACGCACGCTCACATCACCGCCACCACCACTCGCGTTGGCATCGAACATGTTCTCGAACGAGCGCCGGTCTGTCCCCCCTTGGCCGTCGTCGTCTGTCGTACGCTCTGCGAGCAGCGCTGCAGAGATGTCCGTGCACTGGATGGGCTCTGAGCTTTTGCCGACAGTGACGGCGTTCAGCAGCCGCTCTTCACCAACGGTATGCGTCAAGCCGCCATCGCGCTGTCCAGTCAACGACCCCTGCCGCTGGGCTGCGGAGGCGAAGTTGTCCAGCTGCCCTGCCACCAAAATCGCGTCTTGCATGTCCATCGTGTACTGCACTGTCTCCGCAATGTGCTGCAACCGTAAGACCTCCACAAAGGCACTCTTCCGCCCTGTCGCTTGTGGCTGCAGAGACGGAGGTCCGTCTGACAGAACATACTCGAAGAAATCCATTACGGGTACAGGCGTGCGGAGAAAAAACATTGCGGCTGGGTCGAGTAGGACTAGGTGTTTCTCCATTGCCGTCCGCACCGCGGCGGTGTCGATGTTCCCGTCCAGCGTGCGGTAGCTGTCCACCGTCTCCGTCTGCATCCGTTCCCCGTTTGCGCTGAGAGCCGCTAGAAGGTGCTCGATCGCCTGGGTCCCCTCCACCACCAGCGCGTCCGCAATAGACAGGGGATCGGTGAGTACTACTCCCTCCGAGGTGACGACCTTCTCCGGCATCGGGAACGCCTCCACACGAATCAAATCCTCGATGAGAGCTGCACACAACTGATGCAGACCTCGCTGCGTCTTCATAGGGAAAAAGCACTTGAGCTGCACTGCCACGCTATAAAGGTCGACACGCCCCTCACACCCCTGCCGGCACAGCATCGTCCGCTTCCCGGCGTCGCGATGCCGCGGCCCCTCCAGTGCCTCGTCTGACCGCCTCCGTGCCGAATGTGCGGTGGAGGATTGATCAAGCGAGTGATACGAGGAGAGAGCCGAGAACGATCCTCTCGCGGACAGCGCTTCTGCACCCTTCGCCTCAGCCACCGAGATGCGCAGGGGCTGCCCACCCATTGACTGCTGTCGCAGGGAGCAACAAGCAAGAATATTCGCGTTGCTACAGAGCAGCGCCCAGCATAGCTTCTCCTGCATCAGTAACCAGTCAACCAACGCCACCTCCGACAGGCGGTGACACAGCATTGAGAACATCATTGATCCGATGCCGCCATCGAGGTTGCGCATTCGGGCTTTGAACAGAAATGCGTAGGCCAGCCGCGCTGCTGAAGGCGGCATCGCCGTGCACATACCGTTCTCTGAGGCTATCTCGTAGTTCCATGGAGAAGCGCCGAGAAATCGTTGCCACGTGCGACGCGCCAACACTTCCTCGGACGTCGCCATCTCTGCGGCAGCCGCGCGGCGTCCTTCAGCCTCGTGCGGCACTGTGGCGGCAAGCAGCACGTTCGTCACGTGATCGGCAAAGGAAAGCGTCTGTGGCGCGGCAGCCGCCCACACGGAACGAGGAAGGCAGTCCAAGTTGTTGTTATCTGTAAGACGCACACACACCGCCTCGTGTCTACAGAGTTCATCGCAGTCGCCACGGGCGCACATTCGGCTCAGAAAACCCCTGACATAGGCAGATATTCGCAAGTCCAGGGTCTCGCACAAATGCGCAGATGGATAATCCAGGTAATAGGTGTCTGTTGAGGAACAAGCACGGGTCTCGTCCCCGTCGCCACCACCGACCGGACCCCGGGCTGTCGCAAGGAGTCCTTGCACCTCTGATGGGTCAAAGCGAGAAAGCCACATGGTTGCACACAGGTTTATGTAAGCCGCCTCTGTGAGGGGGGCATACGTCAGCTGCTCTCCCCCTCGTCGAGAGACGCTGCTGGGGCAGTTGTCAGTCGCGGTGTCCACAAGGGGTTCCGCCAGTTCGCGATCTGCGGGGTAGCGCAACATGGGTAACACGTCAAAGAATTGCCCCTTTGCCACGAACGTCCGTGGTTGGGCGGCGGCCCGGTCGCGGCGGTTCAGCTCCATTACGTGCATGAGGTCTTCCATCTCTTCATTTGTGTCTTCGTTGATCCGGACATATTGCTGCTCCAGTAAGTGAAGGATGTACGCTGTGTCTGCTATGCACTCTTGCAGGGGATCAGCGTAGACCTGTTGCTTCCTGATCACTGGTGATGAGCTCTTCACTTCTTCCCCAGCGCCTTTGAAAGCACTATCGGGCGTCACCGCCCATGTTCGGCTCCTCTGTGATGTATCCTCCTCGTCCGCTACGACGTCCACATCCACGTCGACACACTGTGATATTTCTGGGTCGATGGCATCGTCGTGCGTATCGGTTTTCGCCTCTCTGGTCGCCTGGAGTCTGTGATTGTGCAAAGCGTCGTCGGACCACTTCTTGCGGTGCCCTGGCAGATGTGGAGGCGAGCCTACGACCTCCTCCTCGGGGTAGACCCTGCGTCCCGGAGCGGCAGCTGCCACTGCGCTGCTTGAACGTGAGCTCCATCGTTCTTCTGAGTCGCTAAACGGAGTAGTGGACTGCAACAATGCGAAGGCATGTGTAGAGGGATGTGAGCTGCTGCGGCCATCAAACACGGGGGACTGCGATCTACAGTCGCTTCCTCTTGTGCCGGAGCTGGCGGGGACGCTGTGTGCAGAGGATGCTCGAGACGCTGTCGGTGACGTGAGCATATTGATTACAGCCAACTCATCCACGTCGTCTTCGCACCCAGCCTCTTCGGAATGCCGCTGTGGAGACGGGGATGTCTGCGGGAACAGCTCAATGGAGGTTGCACCCCCCGCCGCTGCATTTTCGGCGGGGATGAGACACACACGCGCTGCCGTTGGTGGTTGCTCGTCGGTGTTACCAGATCCTTCAAGGAGAAGCTGAACACCCTGCGAAGAAGTCGGACAGCGCGATGAGTCCGTGCAGCGCCTGTCTGGTGGTGGTGCTGCCACCATCACATCCTCGAGGTAAGGTCGACTGCCCCCCGCCCTCAGTGCAGGGGGCGTGGAATGCTTCGCGGGAGGTGTCACCAATGCAGCCGGATGCCACCGCTCTTCCTCTGTAAGAGCGCTCATACGAGTATCGATGTTTGCCTCCAAAGAGAGCGCGCCACCGCCGTCGTCCTTGTCGTGTCCATGGCTGTACTTCTTCCACTCCAGCTTCATTGCGCCATCTGGAGCTGCCCTAGCAAGGTGCGCCGATACGGCCTCGTCCGTTCGATGCAAGGGCGGCGTCAAGTAGCGTGACTGACCCTGAATTTTTTGTTGATGCGCCCAGGGCAGAGAGGTAGCAGGACCGCCTTGGTGCCCCGACGACTGCGTAGGCGTTCCCTCTCTCCAGGTGCGCAGCGCTCGCTGCTGTACCCCAGAGGCATCATCACGCCCTTTTTCCAGCAGCAACCGACTGCTGGTCACCGGGTAGGCTGAGCTGTGCTGCTGCCACGCTGCTGCATCTTCGGATGTTGGCAGCGATTGATGCGCAGGCGTAGCGATGCGGCTTTTTCTAGGAAAAGATAAAATATCGCTGAGCGGCGTAGTGACCACGCACGTTGGTGTAGCACCGTAAGGACTGCCTACAGGGATGCCGCTCGCGGTGACCGGCGCAGTACCACAGGGGTAGCGGGTGTAGCGGTTGCATGTACTGTCGGCTTCGGTCACCACGCCGCGCATGTCGCGTGAGGACTCACGTTCAGGATGCGCTGTGGGGGTGGTAGGGGATTTGTAGAGCCCCCCTTGTGCTGGCGGCGGCGGCGGGTAGTGTGGATACGTCACCAAAGGAGCTGCGCTGCGGCTCCCTGGAAAAGAAAGGCGTACGTGACGGTGCTGGGCAAACAGCAAAGATGATGGCGGCAGGATTGGAAGGCATCCGCTGATCAGCTGATTGCTGAGGTCTGATGGCGACTGGGCCTGCAGGGACGATTGTTTTTGCCTTACTGCGGCAGTAGGATCGTTCTTGTGGTGTATTGTGTTCCACGTAGATGGCGGAACCGGTGAAGAGGACCCACGATCCTGCACGACGGTGACTGGGTGCGGCCTCAGCTTGGGGGCTGCGTCTGTGGTGGGAATTGTATCCATGGACTCCAAGTACACGATGTGTTGCTGCGCCGGTGAGGGTCTCGGCTCCTGTGCGAGATATACAAGCTGTCCCGGGGGTAGAGGAGAAGCAGTACTTGCCACGCTCCTCGATACAGTGTTCGGGAGATCCACTGATCGCACGAGTTGATACGTAATCGTCGGAGACGGTGAGACATTTTGGCGGTGGAAGACGGCCGTCGCGCCCTTCACCCGCGGCTGCGACGACAGAGAGGAAGGGTGTGCAGAATACAATGGCCCCGACACGCGCACTCCACCCCACGCAGGTGTTTGTGTTTCCCTGGAGTGACGATCTGTACGGACAGCACCCGGCCTGTACAGCGACCCCGAAGACGACAGCTGCCGGCTTCGATCGGAGGGCTGGGAAGTAGCTCCTGCAGTTGCCCTGGAAGGGTAGACATTTTGATGTGCCACAAGTGTGTGTGATGGCGCCGGTTGCGGCTGTGGCTGAGATCTTCCACGCGGCGCGGCTCGAGCCCAAGACCGGATTTGCCGCACGGGCGCAGCCGAGGCCGTGTGATACGGAATATTACGGCTGAAGCCTTCGGTGCGACGTGACGACCTCGACGGGGGAACTGGAACGGGGGAATAAGAGCGCTGTGGTGAATATACCTGATTCTGTTGGCGCTGTGGTACCTCAGGGGTGGGCACAACTACCATGACAGTGGCCGCGGAGGAGCGCTTCCCTGGGGACCGATCGGCAGTTTCTTCGACCTCGATGCCGTAGTTTTGGTCGACTGACGGTGACCGCGTCGTGCAGGTGGAGCTGCCTGCCCTCGCACTGTACATATCGGCACCAGGGCGGGGAACGGTTGGGAGAACCTTCGAGAAGGAATGCGAAGAGAGGCCACCCAGCTACACACACGCACACGAACCGACACACACGCCTATGGGAAACCAGTCAAAGCGTGTATATGTATGTATTTGCGAAGGTTCAGAGGCTCAAGGTATCGGTGTGAAGACACTGCAAGTCCAGCACTCCTCTTCCCCCCCTCCGTCCGACGAAATAGGATGGTGGCGAGGCCCCTGTGCGCCTAATGCTGCACGCGGTTTTGGGTAACGTTTTTTTTTCTTTGGTGAACGGCTGGGGAAGTAGTCGTCTCCGAGGTAAATCCTGCACCCTCGAGCACACACACACACACACACACACACACACAGCGAGACCTTGCGCGAAGAAAATTTGGAAAAAAACGTTATGCGCAAGTATGGAGGGGCGGGGGTGGAGGAACGGGAGGGAGGGGGCCGTGGGAGTAGTAGCCCTAATAATTCTGTGACGATGTTCACTTTGGCCACACACATGCAGAATAGACTCTTCCCTTTTGAACTACAATGAGCAGAGTTCACACACACACAAAAAAAAAGAAATTCGGGGTGGCTCGGGGGTATCCATGGGTGTGCGTATGCTTGCGTCTGTGTGTATGTACCCGCGTGTGTATATGCGCCCTTTCCCCACACGTTTGTGTTATTGCTACGCGCAGAGAGTGTATTGCAGCGCTATGATGCAAAGACAAGAGCGAGGTGAACGTTTGCGTACGGCGATCCGCTTAATGTACATATGTATTCCCTTCTAGCTTGTTGTTTGTCGTATTCGCCTCTCCCTTTTTCCGTGTCTTCGACATCCGTTTTCAACCTGCTGTCGCTTTCTTGTACCGCGCTCGAACGCAATGAGAAGACCAGCAGCCACACGAATGGCAGGAGCGTGACGCGCACCTAGAGGGGCGAACGAAGGGAAGGGGAAGGGGAAGGGGGGGGAGGAGGGGCGTGTACGTATGTATAGATGTAAGGGCAGGTTATTTTTCCCTCTGGAGAGGGTTTCAAAGTGGTAGTGGTGGTGGTGGTGGTGGGAAGGGAGGAGATAAAAGAAAGAGCAGAGTACAACTTTTCTGCTTTCAGGTAGAATGGTACATGGAGGAGGGTATATATGTGTTCCTGTGTATTTCTGTATGCATGAACGTCTGTTTATCAAAAATGTAAGGCAGTGGAGCGACAGGAGGGGGAGAAAGGGGGGGGATAAAAAAGAGGGCTTAGGAGAGCCTTTATTTTATTTACCGTCATTTTCTGACTTAGGGGAAGCCAACGACACATATGCTTCACTTCCCCCCAACCCCCTCTCCTGCCTGCGCTTTACAATCACTTCCAAGTGGTCTGCCGTATTGGGGGGAGGGGGAGGGGGGGCATATACAGTGCGCTTCAGAGAATTACATCTGCATACTTCCGAATGAGTCCCAGATGAGATACTCTCTTCAGTCCGTACACCTTTGTGCACGCATCCTCTAACTTCCCCTTTTTTGCTATTTATATATGTATAAATATAAATATATATATATATATATATATAATAAAGATTTCTGTTTGCATCTGCTTCTCCCGCTGTGGCTATCCTCCTTGTTTGGAGGGGTGACGCTGTCTGTACACATCTGCCTCCCCCCTGCCTCCCTTCTTTTCTATTTTCATCTGAGTCTGTCGATCAAGGCGGGAGTATTACACAATCAATATATATATATATATATATATATGGGACACCACACGTAGTGTGTAGACACACTCCCACTCATAAAACGGTGGATAGATATTCACTTACGTGCGGCGGCGTGGGTGAGTGACCCAGCGGCGAACAAAATAAGGAGTCCGCAAAAAAAAAAAAAAACAATTGGGGAGGTAAGCACACACAGGCACAGCTCGCGTCTGTTGCTACTTCCCACCTCTCCTCGATCACCACAGCAGAAGTAGTACGCGATCACAAAACCGCAAAAATCGACCGATCGGGAAAGGGGGAAGGAAAGGGCGGAGCGGCTAGATGCACGCTCCCTCTAGCCCCCTTACACGCCTAGAAGTTTTTTTTTTTTTTGCACACATACCACCGCACGCAAGTGTACATGTGCATGTAGGGGGAGGAGGGGGGGGGTAACTTCACGATAAGATCACGAGTCTAGAGGTTGGACGAAAAAAAAAAAGAGGGAAGGCAGCAACGCAGAGCAGCTTCACTTGTTTTGCACGTGTACACGTCGACACATACAGACACGTGCACAGACCAATGCGGTGTTCAAGAGATAAAACCCTCCCTTTCTCCCTCCGCCTTTTGCAAGACGCTTGCCCTCCTACTTTCGAGAACCTTCTCAGCAGTTCAGAAAGTCAGCGCCCAATAGAACCTGAACTGCCACAAGTTGGTCACGCTCTGAGGTGCGATCGAGATCATGAAATATGTCAGGCACGTGGATGTAGTGCGGATGGTTTGCCAGTGTGATTTTCACTACTAAAAACTCTGCAACACGCACCAACGTACTCATCTCCAATGCTCGAAGGGGGACGTCCAGCAGAGGTGGCAAGCATGGCAGCGGGGCAGCTGCTGGAGGGCTTCTTGGTGACAAGGGTTGAGGTGGAGGCTCACAGACCGCGTTGCTCGGAAATACAGTGGCGTAACTATGATAAGCAGCACCAGCGTCACAGTAGCGATATGTTGCTTTGTTACTGTCGCCGCCACCGCCACCGCCACCGCCACCGCCACCGCCTTCAGCATCAGGGACTTGAGTGTCCACCAGCTCTGATGTACCCTTACCCGTCATGGTGGCATTGTTGTCGTGGCTTCCACTGGAACATGCTACGTGCGGCCCCCCTGCTTGCTCGTCCTCCACCAGCACATGATGCGGCGCCTGTTGATCCGGTGTTGGCTTGTCCCCGGGAAGAGTGCTCTGGTGAAGGTGCATGACAAACAAGCCCTGAAAAATACCATGGAGGAGACGTGACCCGGCCGCAGCAGCCACAGGGAGTATCACACTGTTTCCATCGTGACTGCGCAGTGAGACGTAGCTAAGGGGTTGGGCTACAGTTGAGGGACTGACAGCGGCACCGACGTTTTCGGGAATGGCGGCGGGGGCGGTGGCCTCTGCATTCGAGGTGGTCATTGCTGGAAATATATCAGGTTTTCCGAGAGAGTGCGAGGCGTCGACATAAACAATGTAACGGCGATGCATACCCCAGTTTAACTGCATAGTGTTACAAATGTATATAGTGGACGGGGAGGGGGGGGGGAAACGAGGGGGTGGTGAGTGGATGGGTGTGAGTTGAAGCATGATGAATGCAAAACCCATCGGCACCCCGCGCGCACCATATACATTGCAAACCCACGTATGGTCAGAGAAGGTATGCGACAAGTGAGGCGACAGAAAGAAAAAGAGTTGTAGGGTAGGCCTACGAAGTCCTACAGAGTCTTGTTATGCGCAATTGCATGCGTAGTGTGAGTCAAGGAAAAGCAAGAGGGGCCACGCTGCTCTGTCGTCCTGTTCGTGACGCAGATGTTGATACCTCATATTCTTGTCCGCGCGCTTCTGTGCGTGTGTCTGGTGGGGGAGGTCTCTTTGCGTTGACAGCGAAACCGCTTCACTAGTACTGTCACCTCCTCGTACGAACGCCTTCTTCGTCGTTGGCTGTTTGTTGCTTCCCTCTTCTTTCGACATTTCGTAATTGAGTAGGCCGACTTTTAAAAAAATATATAGATATAAATAAATATATAAATATATATATATATATATATATATAAAGTGAGAGGGTGGGACACATGATCCCCAATTCACGCTGCCCCGTCCTCCTCGGAGGCATACGGAAGCCGATTCCGGTGTCGCGGCTTGGGCGAGCGTGTCCCTTCAGTAGCACGTCGAGATCCACGTGGTGCCTTGGACGCATCCAAAAATGCACACATACGCACGCACATCAGCAAAAGGAAAAAAAAAGAAACGCGAAGACAACGTCATCCCTTTGACTTCTCTCCCCTCCCCCTCCCCTCCTTTGTCGGATGGCGCGACGTCACACGACCGACTTTCTCATGCAAGTGTATAAAGAGGGAAATGGAGGGGAGGAAGCAACGACAAATATAAAGCGCAGATGACCGCTGCTCTTCATCCCCACCCCCACACTCCTCCCAACTTTCTGGAGAGCACCCGCATCACGGTATACCA
The DNA here is from genome assembly GCA_000333855.2 of Endotrypanum monterogeii. NCBI lineage: Eukaryota > Euglenozoa > Kinetoplastea > Trypanosomatida > Trypanosomatidae > Endotrypanum > Endotrypanum monterogeii. The sequence continues at coordinate 339,644 of CM007324.1, forward strand.
TGGGGGAGGGGAGATCTAGTATCTGAGCCACGGCGTGGATGTGTCCAAGGGTGGAAAGCATGGAGAATTAACTCGGACGCATACACACACACACACACACACATACGTATATATATGATATAGGCATGTATAGCCCCACAAACAACAGATATACCTACACAGATGAACGCAGACACACGCACACACACACACACACACATACAGCGACAAACATATATACTGACGTATAAAGCCATATACACGGTGTGCCGTGCACCAATGGTGAGGGAAAAGATGTATGTGAAAGAAGAATATATTTGTTTTCACCCTCAGCCGCCGCAACCCCTCATGTCTTCCTGTTCTTCATCACTCAGCACACACACGAAAAAAAAAAAAAAGGGAGAGGAGAAGCTCCAGAGGAGAGCCATCCATATGCTTTGCCGCCAAAGATAGGGGTCTCAACACGAACGGCAAGAAATACACGCAAAGTGTGTCTGTGTGTGTGTGTGGATACACACTGAGTGGGAGAGGGACGGAGTTGTGTGAGACAGCGAAACAAAAAAAAATTCGTGCTTACATTGCATCAAATATGCGTGCAGAGGAGCACGCGGGTGGGGGGGGGAGGGGGAGGGGGAGGAGGAGGAGGACGGAGTTGGAGACGTCGGCGAAGTAAAATCAGCGGGGTGAATAGGAGTGCAGGTTCTGGTGGAATGTGAGGAGCCTTTCTGCGCTTGCAAGGGCGCGAGGGCGGAGGGACGCTGAGGCGGGGGTGGCGAGCACAGCGTCGATTGACACGACCGAAAACTTTGGGGGGGGTTGAGGCGATGCGGGTCGACATGAGGACGCACACCTACACACAGACGCATAGGACGACACCCAAGGCCCTATACTTGGAGAAACACGGCAGCCTCCAGGAGCCGTGCCGCGCGATGCATCAATGCAGCCCGCTGTCCAGGCGGGAGTTCCTGAACAAGGTGCGGGTTGCCGAGCAAATGGGTGCCGATATTCAGGTCGGTCGCCTCATCTGGCCGCAGGGTGCTGCGGACTACCATGAAGGCGGCTAGATCGACGAGGTCGTCGCTGTGAAGCTGGCGAAGCGGGTAGTTCGGCATGTTATCCACGCTGTTACTCGCAAAGCACCTGTAGCGCGACGCGTCTTGCGCCACTCGGCGGTTAGTCATTCGTGTCAAGGATGTGCTGTGCCCTACCCCTCCAATCTGCCCGGGGCTATTATCCTCTGTTGAACCCCAGCCCACCACCACCTCCTCTTCCTCCTCCTCTTCCTGACTGCTGGGTGTAGGGGAGTTGTCGTCGGAGCTGTGTCCCTCCTCAAGCCCAACAAGAACTGCTGTTTTGTCTGGGGACGGAGCGACAGCGGTAGTCGTCATGGCAGCCGAGATAGGCGACATAGCTGTCGGTGCAATGGATTTTGTGGTTTCGGGACGCCCAGAGGTGTCAACGCCAGCCGCAGAGACGGCCCCACAGGCGGAGGTGCAAACCTTGGCTTTAGTAATGCCCTGGTCCTGGGGGATTCCTAGGAGTGAGCGTGGGGTGCTGGTATCATTATGACCCCCTGAAATTTCCGCGGCGCCCTTCGTTCTCTCTGGCAGCGGCACTGGCGCCAAGCAGCGCGGCACCGCCGCGGTTTGCCCCCGTAGGCACTCCAGCTCCTCGGCCTCGTCTACTTGGGACTCCGTCACTGCAGGGCTACTCATCTGTCTTGGTCGACGTGGCGGGGTCTTCAGCTGGATGCTCGCATGAGCAAGGTGGTCCATGACGTATGAGGCGTACATGCGCGAGGCGGCTGTCTTCACACGAGTCCCCCACTGGCAGCGAATACCGCCTCGGAGCACGGGTGTCGGGCGACCAGCGCTGCTGCGTCTCACCTCGGTTCCCCCCTTGACCACTAATTTGTCACCTGCGTCTCCATCGTCACACGGCGAGCGAGTGGTAGGTCCCCCAGCGGTTGACCGCTCGGATGCGAGGGAGGAGGCCGATGAGTGCTCCTCCACCTTTTCCCGGGAAGCGGATTGAGCACGGGAAAGCGGCTCGGAGCCCTCATCCTCGTCTTCCTCCTCGCTGGATCCTCTGTACATTGCACGAGGCTCGCCATCATTGCCGCCACTGCTGCTCGTCGCAGAGGGCTCGCCCATCATCACCGACTCGCATCCTGGCAAGCACAAAAGACCCTGAAGGGTGTTCGCAATAAAATTAGACTCAAACCCAGCAACCATTGGCATGATGACCCACTTGCGACCTTTGAAAGTTGAGTTTTTCCATCCAACGTTGTGAAGTGCTATGTACGGAATGGCGATCGGTGGCACACTACTGCTGCTCGGCGTTTGCGGTGCCTCGACGTGGGGCTCATCAGAGCGTGCAGGCCGTAGATCCACGGTGGGTGTTATGTGCGAATCCTGAATAGTTATGGTCTCTCGTGACGTGGGTCCCTCCGTCGTCGTATACTCTGTGTCACGGCGGTAGTTGAACCCAGCCGAATGTTGCGGTGCCACCTCATCGCTTGTTGTGAGCGGAGACTGTGAGCTCCATGCCCCCGTTGCAAGCCGCTCCATCCGCCGGTAAATCGATGCTTTAGATATCTTACTTCGTCTTTATGCTCCCCTTTTCCCGCCACTTTTTTTTTTTTCACTTCCGCACCGTTTTCGGGTCTCCTGAAAGAATTCTTCACAACGACCGAGACGCAGAGAAACTCAGGGGGGATGGGGGATGGGGGGGGGAGTGGAAATAATAGAAAAAGGGGGTGGGAAGAGGAGGAAAAAAGGGGGGAAGGGGAGGGGGAGTCTGCCTGTCACACACACACACACAGAGAAAAAAAAAACAGCGAATGAAGTTTTCTTTTTTTGAAAAGCAAAAGGAGAGAGTGTGTGTTTGTGTGTATGTAAAGGCGGTTGGGGAGAAGCGGGACGGGCGGCTTAACCTTTTTCGCGTAGCGCTCACAAACACAAACGCGATATATACACACACACACACACACACACACACACACACACAGAGAGAGACACGAGTGGAACGGTAAAAAAAAAGGGGGGGGCGGTTGGGAAGGAGGAAGGAGCTACAAGA
>CM007324.1:352734-365385 GCA_000333855.2 Endotrypanum monterogeii
CATTGAGGGGAAACGCCGCACTCAAGAAGGTGCACGCGAGACAATTTTTTTTTTTTTTTTGGGGGGGGGGGGGAGGGGAGTTCTGTCATAGGTGTTCTCTCCCTCCTTGGTGGCAGCATCTCCCTCCGCACCTGCGTCTGCGAAATCCATCTAAGCCTTCAACAGTTTTTCGCCGATCCCCAAAAGATATTTCTTGGTATCATCGTAGACGGCGTCCATGTCATTGCTCGCATCGACAACGTGACAACGACCACTCGCTTTGTAAGCCTCCACGACCGGAATGCACTCCTGCACGTTCACGCGCAAGCGGTTTCGAATCGTTTCTTCAGCGGCGTCGTCGCGCTTTTCACCGGAGTTGGCGCCGCGTGACAACACGCGCCCGACCATGGTAGCATCATCGCAGTCGTAGAAGATGATGCCGACCGCCTTTGCGATACTCTCCTCAAACATGCGCGCCTGGTCCTCCTTGCGCGGGAAGCCGTCGATCAAGTAGCCGACAGGATTAGGGTGGTCCGCAATCGCTTGCCGAAGCAGTTCTACGGTGATCTCACTGGGCACAATATTACCAGATCGGATGATCTCACCAATCTTCTTTGCGACATCGCTGGTGCCTGAGCGCGCAGCCTCGCGTAGTAAATCCCCGGCACTGAAGTGGGTGTAGCCGAAGTCCCTGACAAGGCGCGCGCAGTTGGTTCCTTTGCCTGAGCCTGGCCCGCCAAGGATGAAGAACACCTTCGGGGGCGTTATATGTTGCTGCTGCTCCAGAGCCGCGTCGGACATGACGATAGGAGCGCGAGAATATAAAAAAAAAAAGGAGATATGAGCAATATTTTGTAAGAGCCGAGCCTTCTGTGAGAGCGCGAAGCGAAATCGACGAGAGGGGAAAAAAGATGAAGAATGGGAAACAAGAGGAGGGGACGACCCCCTTTCTGGGAGTCCCTGGTAAAAAAAAAAAAAGTAAATCTTGCAAGCCCAGGCACAGCGTCGGGAGGGGACTTTCGATCCTGTTCGCGCGCACACGTACACATACACATGCCGTTCTCCGAATGCACCCCCGCCCCTGTCCCTGTTGCCTGACCCACCTCACCCCAAATGTGATCACCCGACCCAGCAGGGAGGTGGAAAAAAAAAAAAAGCTCATCTGTATCCGTTGAATGAATTACTTAAGCATCTCCTCGTGCAGGTGACCACTTCTCTGCGCGCTCCTTAATGCAGCGAAAAGCACATGGAGGGTCGACCCCTCTACCTCCCCTCTACACAGGTCAATTTTCTTTTTTTTGTGTGTGATTGCTGTCTTTTCCTTTGGCTATATACAACCAAGGAGAGGGAGGAGGGGCATTGACGGGCAATTCTGTGTAGTGGTTCGAGTTGAGAATTGACAGGGGTATCTGACCAAGTCGTACACGTGCTGGACGCGGATAATGCAGAAAAACAAAGGAACAAAGAGAAGAAGAAAAAAAAAGGAGGAGGAAGGGGGGTAGCACTATCACCGTGTTCATGACTTACCCCTGTTTGTTTAATTCTTGCGTTTCTACTTTCTTCCCCGCCCCCCCCCCTCTTTCTCCTCCTCGTTTACATCTAATCGAGAAAACAACAACTTGTTGTGTGTGAAGCAGATCAAAACGGTTACACATAAACCAACATGTAAAGCGTAGGGATGAGGTAGGAAGGAAGAGGTAAGGGGGGGGGGGGCAGGGGAGGCAGGGGAGAATCAAAATGCGCAGCCCAGCAAACACACAAGTTGGGATGGCAGTCGCTTTCACACCCATACACAGACGCCTATGCTGTGCCTCTCATATATATATATATAAATATGTATATAGTCAAGTGTGCAGCCGTCAGTCCCGGCCACATCTACGCATTTCGGTTGCTAATGCGGGCGTCCCGGACGGTCCCCCGGGTGGCGGTATCGTGGATCGATGCCTAGGTCGATGATGGCCTCTTGCACTGTCGCACCTACGGCGCGCTGAATCGCCACCTGGCGGTCCCACTCACGGCCCTTGGGCCACCGTCTCTGCTCCTCCGCCAGTCGAAGGGCTTCCGAATCACCGAGGAGCTCATCGGTGAAGGGGCGCACCACTACCGCCATCGATTCGTCTCCGTCCACCGCGCTGCCGTTGGCGTCGGCGGCACTCACGTACCCTGCCGCCCTCGCAGGGGAAATATATATTGGTGAGCTGATGTGGCCACTGTCTAGCACAGACAACCCACCAGCGTCCATCACTTGCCGATGGGCAACTTCTAGCGGGGCCACGTTGACGACGATCCGCTCCCACATGCGATTCTCTACAGTCCGTAGCCGCGCTGCCCGCTCCTCGACACTGTCGTGGAAGGCGTCCGTCACCATAAGGTTGAAGTTGTGCGTTGACGGGTCGAAGGAGTGCGCGTCCCGAGTGTCTGTCAGGGCGTCGGTGACGCGTCGGGGGATCGCCTCTCGAACACCACTGGAGATGCAGTTGCGCAGCGCCTTCACGAAGTTTGCACGAGAACCGTTGCGGATCTGCCGCGCCGACAGGCGATACTCCCGCATATGCGGTGGGCTACGATAACGATCCGCCACGCGGATGCTAGGCACTGGTTGCTGCTGCCACTGCGCTCGCTCAGCTGCATAGGACGGCGGCAGGGAATAGCATTGTTTCGTTCTATGACGATAGCCCGGGTGAGTAGCAGTAGCTCCTGAGGATGGAGGTGGTGCGCCAGTGTCCGAAAAGGGATCGAGTAGGGGTGCTCTACACCCCTGTCCGGGGCGGCATGGAGAGTTTTCCGATGGCGAGCGACGACCCACTCCTACCGCTGCACAGACGGGTCGCTGTGGAGCGCGACAGCCGCTGGGAAGCGTAATCGCGTGATTGCGCAGGTGGCGCTGACCACTGACCTCGCGCTCCCCACTATTGACCTGTGCAGATGTGCTAAGCGGCGGCTTTGGCGCCACAGTGTCGACGTGCGCCTCCTCTCCTGGACAACTCATAGTGAGCGCTTCCCTAAGTGCCTGTTGGAGCAAGGGAGCCTGCCTTTCTGGTTGAACTATCGGGGCTGATGTCCAAGAGGAGCTCACCGTGCGTGTGGTGGCTGGCTGTACGGTGCCCTCGTCAACCGCGGGTGCTACCTCCGGCAGACCTGAACCAATACGATAGTGTTGCAGAGCGCGCTTGCCCCGGCGTGGCCTCGGGGCAACCGGGGTGTGTGCAGTACCAGACAAGGCAGAATGCGGTGCATCCATGTATGCCCGCACGACACTCTTCACGCCGGGGTAGTCGCGGATGCGGGGGTGGAAGTCGTAGGGTATTTCCCACGAGGCCCTATAATCGCGCGTAGCCACCAGCGGCATTGTGGACAGAGATACGCTAGACAGAGAGAGAGAGAGGGAGGGGGGGGGAAACAGCTTTCGAGTTGAGTTTTTTTTTCTTTTTTTCGCCCTCACTCGATGTGTGTGTGTGTGTGTGTGTGTGTGTATATATATATATATATATATGTGTGTGTGTGTGTGTGTGTGTGTGTGTATGTGAAAGCGACCAACGGCTGGTGCTGGGCGTGTGCAAGAAAGCGAAGGGGTATGAGGAGGAGGCGAGTGCGGTGGAGGGGCAAAGGCGAGGGCCATGAGAGAAAGAAAGCTGATAGTGCCATCAAGGGGTAGAACCTGTGTATGTGTGCGTGTGTGTGTGTGTGTGTCGGGGGAAGGGATAAGGTTTGGAGGAGGCCCCCGCCCTCGTCACACCAGGGCACAACCGCTCCCTGAAACACACACATATATATATATATATATATATATATATATATACATCAATGTTGTGTATACGATTGTTCTTTTTTTTTTTTCGTTTCTCTTTTCCACCCCGTGTCGCAATGAAATGTGGAAAGAAGCGGACGAACATCACGAGCAGACACTACGCAACATGCGGAAGGGAAGACCGGTGCGATGCCCAGAGCGTATTTTGGTGCATTGGCATGTGCGTGACGCCCCTGTGATGAGGCACCTTTGCAGAGAGTTCAAAGGGAGGAGAGGGAAAAAAAAAAAAAACAACCGGCATGAGCGAGCGCCACAGGAGCAACTACACAGAAGGAGATGTCACGATCAAAGATGAACAGCGTATGTAATCTAGAGGGAGACGGATGAGGGAAAGTTGACCTGTCTTGTGGAACGTGCATCTTGGGAGGGGGAGGGGGGGGGGGGGCGTATAGCGTCCGACAGCAACAACACCAACTTCGACAGTTGCTCCGTGGATCGCCACACACAGACCAGCCGCCACCACACCCCACTCGATTACCTCTCCCCAACAATCACGCACACAGGCACAGCGATAACTTACCAAACAAAAAAATTAAAAGATGATCTAGCAACAGCAGCGATGCAATTACATCACTGCGGAAGTGAAGGTGCGACACATGTATACATATATACAAATATACATAAAGAAGCGGCAGGGGTGTATCTACAGGCACGTCGACAAACCCACACTAAATACACCGTGTGTCTATGTGGGGAAGGGAGAGAGTGATAATGGAAGGCGTTGGGATGAGAGGAGGCGCTACGGCTTTGCGTAGTGATGGTGGATAATGGCGATGGCTGGGCTACCACACATGACAGGTCCCGACCCTCCCCATCCAAAGTGCTGTGGAGAAAACCCGTGCGCTGAGATGCTGCCTGACGGTGCCGCCGTAGCCGGCACAGACGGGTCGCACAGGCGACAGTGTGGCAACCCGCATGGCGGCCGCACCTTTCCACCATTTTCGGTGGCATTGCGCAGCAATTGAGCCATCAATGTATCCACAGTGCGCATATCATCTGCAAGTTGAGGGTCTACGGGCGAAGCTGCAGCTGGCAGCGACTGTGGCACTGCCTTTACAGCTGACGCGAACGGATCTACATCGCCTACGCTCCCTCTAGCGGGAGGTGAGGGAGCGTAATGGACACGTGCCTCGCCGTTAGTGAGACCATCGGTGATATGACTTGCAGTGCGCAGCGACTGCTGCGACTGTTGGTGCTGCTGCGCTGATGGCGTCGGCGGCAGCTCAGCCGTCGACTCGACCACGGCTTTAGATGCCTGCCTGCCAGTGCCACAGAAAGAGTGGGATTGATCTACCGAGGCATCCTCTCGTACAAAGGAGCACTGTGTATCACAGGGTCCAACCTTCGACACGATCGGGAACGGGGCAGGCGTGTACTGACCCGTACCCCAATCGCTCGAAGAGCTCCCCACGACACGCTGACCGTACATCGGGGAACAAGCGTACCCACCAAGCTGATTCCCAGAATAGTTCTCCGAAACACGCGGCACCGAGGGTACAGGGGGTATTGTTGCTGGAGGTGGTCCCTGTGGCGGCAATTGAGCCTCCTGCAGTAGTGGTGGCTGAGGATGAGATGGAATGCCAGTACTGCCTGCCAGCGGAGCTGCACCGAGTTGGTGGGTAGCTGGTGCAGACAGGAGCGCCAAGGGTGGCGGTGACGGCACAGGTGGAATTTTGACAGGTAGTGAGTCAACACATCCCCCAACACCTAGCGGTGACGATGCAGCAGCGGTAGAGCTGTCGTCCGCCCTGCGCGGCGCCCCCCACCCAAGGGAGCTTTGAGGCCAAACAACCGGTATGGACGGCAACGCCGCAGCGGCTTCACGTGAATTGGACGACACAAAGCCCGCATAGAAGTCGCCAACAGCGCTGTCTAAAGTCAGCGGGGGAACCATCACGTGGCGATGCGGCTGACGCGTTTTCTCCCAAGCCGAGGGCTCTGAGCCCGAGATCAATTGAGCAGGAACAGCTGGAGTTGCCTGCGATGGGTACGACGAGCCAGCGCCGGTGACACGATGACGCTCGCCCCTTGGCAGCGGTGCAACTACTGAGGCTGTTGGCCGTCGGCGCCGCGGCGGTGAATGTGGGCCGGGATACGCCACGCGGGAAGGGAGTTCGCACAGTCGTGGTGGTGTGCAGTCGCACTGTCGCTCACGGGTGCGATATACAACAGTGCCGTCCACGTTCACCTCCTTCGTGACGTCACCGTGGACGCCATAGCGGCAGTACCACGGAACCCTTGAGTCCATTCTTCGGAATGGAAGTGAAAGCAGGAGGAGGAGGGGGAGAGAAGGATAGAGATGATGCGCTGATGTTTCGTCGTGTGCTACCAAAGGCCAGTGATGGTTACACCATGTGCGCGTGTAGTGCCGTCAGATCCAGAGGCCGCTGCATCAGCATCTTTAAAAAAAAGGGGGGGGGGCTCTATCTGCAAACAAACAGACATAAACACATACATATGTTTATACATTTATTGATCGGTAGAGAGGGCGGAGGTCTGTTGTGTGAGAAAAAAGATGCGTCGAAACATCAGAACAAATTTTCGTCAAGGGCACAGGCCTGTTCTCACACACGACTGTGTGGGGTCCTGAGGAAGTTGTTGCGCGTTTGACTCATATATATATATATATATATACATCTATATGTAGATCTTACTATGTTTAGAACTTGCTATTCTTTGCCGTTTGTTTGTTTGTTTGTTTGTGTAGATGTTTATAAGATTTTACAGGAAGCAGATGTGAAGGGAAGGAGGCTCGTAGGAGTAGACACACACACACACACACACGCACACACACACACACACAGAAAGAAAGAACGAAAGGGTGGAGGAAGAAAAAGAAGAAAAAAACCCATCGAGATGCACAGCCCCCAAGACGTGAGAAGTGGAAATGATCAACCGCAGCCCAGTGCCGCCACAGCAGTACGGCGTGTCTTTGCTTAGAGGCAATACAGCGGCCACACCAAACCGCTGCAGAGCTCTGGCACGGCCCCCGCACGCTTTGGCGACGACCGCACCAAAGATGTGGCGTAGCGCAAGTCGTCCAGGTTCACCAGAATAAGACGGTGTGTCTCAACGTCGCCACCGCGGCCGAACGCTTGCTTCGTGGTGGACCCCCGTTTGCCTCCCGTCGATCCTCGGGTGGCGGATTCGGGTGGGTTAGACGTGTTCGACCGCGCCGCTCCAGCGTCGGTCACGTCGTCATTATTGGGTGGGGTAGAGTACACAGCACTGTAGTCAATGTCCATCAGCAGCAACCCCACTGAGTCAGTCGTCGCCACCACACACGTCCGTAGGCATTCCTCATACCGGGAAAAGGTGTGTGGTGTGAGGCAGAACGATGTTGGGGCCAAGGGTACAGGTGCCAAGGCATTGATGTCCGTCAGTCGAAACACCGCCCAATGCGCTGTGCAGTCGTCAGAGAGCGCCGCTGCGCGTCGCTGCTTGGTACTCGCAGAGGGTTTGCGGCCGACACGACGCCGCCGCCTCTGCGGACACGGTTGTGTGGACTTCGGGGCGTGTGGAGAGATATAGCTTTCTTGGTGCTGATCCCTCAAAATGGTAGTCAGCTGTGCATTCGTAAGGGGTACGCGCTGCAGAGGCCGCAGCAGAATTTTTTCGACGCTCGACCTCAGCGTCTGTACAACCACAAAGAGGTCGTCTTCGGGTGGTGGTACGTACGCATCGAAGACAGCACCGTCGCCGCTGGGGCCGTGAGAAGAGGACAGTGGCAGGCCAAGATGCACAGGCCGCCGGCGCCAAACAACATCACCCACACCAACTGCGAAGCGGTAGTCTCCGTTGTAGCGTTGAAGACGACAATCTATAGTTGGTGACGATGCCCAAGTCGTCGCTGCCGCTGCAAGGCGTTGATTCAAAAGAACAGCATCGGCGTACGGCACAAGATGACCATCGGCCACTACCTGCCGCTCGAGCTTCGCGTCGTAGTCCTCGCCGTAGGACCACGCTAGCAGCGGCGCGCCGGGTGGAATGTCTGTAGTCACCAAGAAGAAGGGTACGGTGACGAAGAAGCTGCGCTCTTCAAGGAACAGGCATGGCGTGCGACGGCGTGGCGCCCGCCGCTTCGACTTGGTGGAGCCAGCGGCAGAACCGCCATCCGCCCGAGGTGCGGGGACGGAAACAGCGACTGTGGCCTCGGTGATTCGTGTCGTCGACTCCTTCTTGGCTCGTTGCGCGCGACCTCGACGATGGGACCGCTTCGCAGTCACGACACGCACCACCCGTGCGCGCTCCTCCGCTGTCAAGGACAGCGCCCTCTCCGCGTCACGGGGCCTCGAAATAAGCGGTGCGCTTGAATTCTTCGACTTCTCTGTCCGATCGCCGTTGGGGGCCACCTTTGCTGCTGCGGCTGTCGTATTGGCTGCTTTGCAGACAGTCGCGAACTCACTGGGCACAGACAGGATCACCGAACACAACTCCACGTTACCGAAGCGAGACGTGTTGTAGCGGTGATTTATGTAGCGTGTGAGGCCCTGGCCAAAGCACACGCCATGACGCCCGAGGCCCAGTGCGTAGGTGTCGTCTGTGACGAAGGAAAGGTCTTCCTCCCCCGCCTCTCGATGCGTTGGTGCCTCGTCTTTGGCACAGGTGATGGTGGTGGTGCCTGTGGCCGCTGCGCAACCACCGCGAAGCGCGCCCTCTGTAACCAAACGCTCAATCTTGCGCGTCGCCACCGAGGGCCCACAGTAGAGAAGACACGTGCCATAGGGCAACCAGGCGGAGGCAACAACGCCCATCTGATTGTTGCCGAGCTCCGGTGCCGGCCCGAGGGCGACCAACGTGAAGGGAAAGGCAGCCTCCGCAACGTTGCTCGCATGCCGCTTCCCCACGCCGTGATAGTAGGCTAGGTCGGCAGGCCACTGGGGAAACCGCTTAACACCCGTGTACACGTCGCCGATGAGATCTCGTTCTGCAGCCGCGCCGACCTGCGCACTCTTCTCATCTTCCGCAGTATTTGCAGCAGCCATGTGCGGCCCTGTGGCACCATCCGAACACCCATATCGCTTGTTCACCTCGCCGTAGCAGCGGCGGTACCACGAAACCTCGTCCAAGCAGCGGTAGTAGGAGTCGAGCGAAACATAAATTTCATCCCCTTCCTCCAGTCGCGTGGTGCACACGACAGCCATCAAGGATGCGCGGGGGCACGGGTTGCGACGAGGCGCGTCACCGGACGTGCCGTGGGCGCGTCTGCTCGTATCCTCCCCAATACGTTTCCCTGGCGGAACGCCCGCTGTGCTCGCACGGTCCTCGATGTCGTCCGGTGATTCCCTGTCCGGAAGGCCGTAGTGCAGAGCAATGCAGCGCGCGTTTGGCCGCAAACACGGCTCTGCGACTCGTGGGAGCTTTCGAAACTGCGGGTAGAGCGCACGCTCCGGTGGGGACCCCGGCGAGGCCGTGGACGTGGCCGCCGTTGCACCCGCCTCCGCATCGCCGATTTCGTGGGTGTATGTCCTCCACGCTGCGTCCAGGCGGCTCTGCTCGACAGCGTAGAGCACCTCTGCTCGATCAATCAACTCGCTAAAAACAGCGTCGCCCTCGACTGCCAGGACAGAGTGACGCAAAAATATTCGCTGCAGCTTTACAGCCTCGCCAAAGCCATGGTTCGAGTGCCGGCGGAATGTCGGGAGCCAGGCTGGAGCCGCTGCTGCCGCCGAGTTCGGGGAGGACGGCGTCGCGTAAGAAACGCTCGACGCGACATGCGAGCTGGATGGAGGTGCCTTCCGCACCCCTATCATGCAAATACGACGTCCACGCCGCTGGGCCTGCTCCACCTCAGCGTCTGAAAGGCCCAGGTAAGCCTTAATGAATGACCCATAGCGCTGCGTGTGGAACGCCACGCGCGTTTGGCGCGAACACGGGAGTGCAGACCAAGGGGGCGGGTGGGGGTGAGGCCAGTATTCCAACTGACAATGACCCCCAGATGGTGAGGTAGTGGCCGGGTGTGCTGGCGGCATTTGTCCATCGTTTGTCATTCCGCTTGTCGATGGATCTGGTGCCACCGGCACCTCAGTCGACTTAGCGATGACCTCCTCCTCCTCCTCCTCCTCCAAATCTTCGCTAGTCTCCGGTGTGTACTGCAACTGCTGCGCGTGATGACCATCGGCTCGACCCACCCTCACCTCACTGAGCACGTGAACTTCGTTGTCGTGGTCACCTCGTGCATCCTCCGTGTCGCTCAGGGACACCGAAACCGCAGAGTTGTTGGACTCGGCCGTTCGTGCTATGATGCCCGCGGCGAGGGCATTCACATCACCACGGACATGGCAATCATCTGGCGATGCGGCATCTGTTTGGGACATATAGAGAGCAAAGAAGTCGTCACCGAGTTCTTGTGTTTGTCGTGTCTCGCAGAGGTCTGCGTTTGCGTCATTATGGTGCCTAAAGCGACAATGGCCACGGTATGGAGAGGCGGTGGGAAGTCTTGAGAGCGACGCTACTGTGGGGGGGTGACTCCTTCCATGATCGCCTGAGTGCGCAGACCGTGCGTCTTCCAGGACAGCGAAGAGATCGTCGGTGTGGTCATGGACATCGGCACGCTCATCAGCGGCTCTGGGCGCTCGCACACACCGAGCGGGAAGAGGGCAACTGTTATCGCTCTGCGACATTGCGAGACGAAGAGAGCAGGGGGGGGGGAGGGGGAGGAGGGAGCTGGCAAAGGCCAGTAGCCTGCCGATATCTATGGTGGGGTATTGAGGTAGAAATATATGTGTTTGTATAATGCAGGCTCTATATAAATAGGTGTTATATGCCTGTGCGCGTGTTTGACAAGAACGCTCTGCCCTGTCGGGGGTGACGCCGCTGCGTGGGGAAGCCAGCTCCCTCCTCCCAAAGCGATCAACTCAGAAGTGCTGGTGTGGCTGTGGGGATGGTTGCACGTGCGCATCAAAAGGGAATGCGTTGAGGTAGAGAGAAAGTTGTGAAAGGTGTGGGAGGAGGTGCTTGGTGGGCAGCTGCCGCAAACATTCTCGCCATACTCCTCTGAAATATACAGTGCTCTGCGCGCCCCCTATGGCGCAGCCCACGTAAATGTACACACATTATACACTTGCGTCTACACACGAAATGCAGAAGCTCTACTGTTGTGAAGGAGTGGACATGGAGGATTCCCGGGTTGAGGGGGAATGAAAAGAGATGTCTACGCTTAGAAAAGATGTGGTGACGACGAAACGTGAAATGTGTGGCTGGCGTGCACACACACACACACATACATACACACACACAGCACCAGAGCAGGATATCTCCATTTGCATCATTCATGGCTGAACATGAGAGCATCTATGAGGGTCAAGCACGACATTGTCAATCCATCACCCTTTCTTTTATTTTTTTTTAGGGCTGCCCATCGCGCTGCATCGAGAGAGGACATGCAGTGCGCCAACCAAACAGCAAGCAGCTGAGCATAGGGAGGACGCAGAGACAGCCTCGGAGGATAGCACGGCATTCTGTTTAGCAACGTCTCAAGGGTACGGGAAACACGCACACAAACACACACACACACAGAGACAGAGACAAATGACACTCAGCAAGTTACGCAGGGAAATAAAAATATGGAAAGGTAATAGAGAGTCCAGTCGCTGGACATTCCTGAATCTGTGGAAGGGGGCGGGGTCTCAGAGGGGGGATTGCCTCTCTCCCTTCCTCCCTCCCATCCCCCCCGCCCCACCTGCGCTGCACTGCACCCTGCTAATCATCGTCGAGAAACATCGAAGTTTGCCGAGTCGACGCTGTCTGCGCAGACGGGGCGGCTTGAGAAACGCCACCGCGTGCCTCCTTATTGAGAGTCACGTTACCAAAACCGCGACCTGCGCGGTTGCGGCGATCCAGCGTAAGGCTTGCCCCGTCCTGCTGAAGCAGATCGACTTCGCGCTTGATGCGATAGCGTTTGACATCGGATTTGCTGTATTTCTCTGGGTCCATGTTGTGCTTCTCAAACTCAGCAATTAGAAACCCCTGGAGGTATTCATCTAGGCTCTCCTCGGCAGTAGGGGCTCGGACGCGATAGCTGAGCTTACGCAGACATTCCGCCATGGCTTTGCAGCGTTCGGCGACGGACACCATCGACGGTGCTTTCCCAGACTCCTCTTGCGCCTTGGACACAATTGCATCCACCTCCTCCCTACGTGCCCTCTTTTTTCCTGGCCTCTCGGTGTCGCCGTTGGCTCCCTCCTCCTTGCTTTCATCATCTTGGCTATCCTCCTCGTCCCCGCCGTCATCTTCAGACCCGGACGACTCCTCATCATCATCGTCCTCCTCCTCCTCCTCCTCGTGGCCAGAGTCTTCGTCCGATACGCTAGAGTCACTATCGTCCTCGTCCTCCTCGTCCTCGTCCTCGTCCTCCTCGTCGTCGTCGTCGTCCTCACTGCTGCCATGGCAGACACCATTTTTCGTGGCCGCAACGGCTGCAGGTGCAACAGCTCCTTCCCTCTGGGCCATGAGCGTCATGATGGTGTCTGTAATGAGCTGGGAATGGCTCTCTACATACGGCTCTGGATATGTGTCTCCATATTTGCCACGCAACAGTTGCTGGACAACCGCCGTCGGCAGCGTCTTGTTGCTCGGCAAACGACTCACCATGACGCGAAGCAGCTCCGTGAGCTTCGCATCGAGCTCGGCGTCCGATGGCATCGCCGTGGGGCTGTGAGCCAAAGAAAAAAAGTAAAAAGAGGGAGAGAGAGTCAAAAGGCTGTGCACACCCGATACGCAAAGGGAAGGAGGCCGAAACACAGCTCACGACGCTGTCGTAATGCTTGCGGTGCCGGTGTACGTGGAAAGATGGCCACGTATGTTCGCGAGTGAGGCGAAGCAGCTGATCTATCTATATATATATATATATATATATATATATA
>CM007324.1:365688-381929 GCA_000333855.2 Endotrypanum monterogeii
TACTATATATATATATATATATATATATATATATAGATATAGATATTATATGGATAATGTGGGAAAAACAAACTGCCTCAAAGAGTGTGTTGTGTGTGTTGTCAAAGACGGGTGCTCCTTTACCTCACCTGTGTACAATGGGTCTCTATTTTTTTTTTTTTCGAAGGGAAGGTGCCCGCGCTTGAGATGAGTGGGAGGGACAGACAACGACGAGGTGGGTGGAGGGTTTGATGGCTGGATGAACAACTCAGAGTCTAGTGAAAACAAGACACGGAAGTGGCTCTCACTGGCATGCACCAGAAAGAGAGCTGTGCCTACACTATACACTGGGGAACAAATTATTGGAGAGTGCTCGCAGCTCCTGCAGGAGTGTATATATATATATATATTATTTTTTTTCTTTTTTTTTCTGTGTTCGTGTTCCGCCTTTCTATCATTTTCGTTCGGGAAAGAGGTAATAAAACGAGGACGCGATGACCACATCATTGCATCAGACCTGGACGCGGAGGCTGCGTACCGGTGCTGTGGCCACTTACGGAGACGATGTGGGTGTGGATAACACCGACACACGTCAATCAGTCCATCCGGAAAGCGGTATCAGTAGGGTAGCACACACACACACACATCATATAAATAAATAGATATACGACCAAATAAGAAAGGATAAGACACACAAAGTTCGCCGCGTCCGACCCGCGCAAAAGATTCAAGGCGTGCGTCCAGCAGAAAAAAAAAGGCGCGGGAAGGGGGGGGGAGGACTAGAGCCCGCATCCGGCGAGCACCGCACAAAAAAAAAAAAGAAGGTATCACCTCTGAACGCCCGGAGCACTCTGCACAGCAAGCCCAATGCATACTCACAGACACGCCATAGCCGGCCTAACTCACGAAACCCCACCAAACGACTTGAGTGCATCCAAATCAAACAATGATGCCACATGTTCCGGCGGTGTCTCATAGGGCGTCCGAGAACTCGACGGCATGCGGCCCTGACCCGTGAAAGCACCAGTTCCTCTCCTGACTGACGCCTCTTCCTCCTCCAAAGTGCTCACGCTGCCGCTCCCTGCCATCGGGAAGTCTGCAACAGAAGAGGGTTCTTGTCGCAGGGCAAGCGGCGGCGCAAGCGTGGCCGTGTTTTGAACAAGCAAGTCAGGGATCACCGAGTTGCTCACTGCCGGCGGCTCTTCGGTAGAACTCGAAAAAAAAGAACCGAGAGATGAGGTGGTGCCGATGGCCAGCGTCGATGGAGTCTCCACGACAGCAGCGGGCTTCGGAAGAGTGGAATATTCCTTGGCTGGTGCTTCACGCCCCACTGACCCCGAGATGTGTCTCAGTGGCAGCTTGGACACCGAGCCCCCAGCGCTACTGTTGACGCCAGAGAAGAAACAGGGGGTTGATGTATCCATTGGGTTGACATCGTGGACTACCGTCTGCCCAAACTGTGAGCCACTCATCCCGTTCCTCGCACCCTCCTTGGAGACTCTCTCCAACGGTTCCTTCGTCGTCTTGCGACTGGTATGGCTTGGGGGCATTGACGGCGCATCGGAGCCCGCTGTCGCCAGCCGTGCCCCGAGGTCCCTCATTCTCTGCCGCAGCGAGTTGACGAGGAGGTCCTTACGCGTAATCATCCCAGCCACAGTGTCACCGTCCACAACGACCATGTGCCGCAGACCCATCATGCGAAAGGTTTGATACGCCATTTGCAAATTGAAGAAAGGAGGAATCACCCACGGACTGCGATTCACGATAAGCGAAAGATCGAGAACTGCTGGGAGGCAACGCTCGTCGATGAGGCAGTCATTCGCCGCATCAACGTGCATCCCTTGGCCCGGTACACCCGCCAGGAATGGCGCCCCCACCAACTCCTTGGGCCCGGAGGTCCTCAAAAAAAGTCGGCCCTTTTGGCCAATCCACCTTTTCCATGTGACATGACGCATGGCCATAACGCCCTGCGTGAGACGACCACCGAAGCCGTCGCTGTCGTCATCTGCCCGCGGCCCCCGGGACGTCGGCATTGACGACGACAATCCGTCGTTCACCCGCAGCTCGGGAAGGCTCAAATACACCTGAAGATCTTCGCGAGTCACGAGCCCGACAAACTTGTAGTGCACGCGTGCCCCCTCGCGACGCACTGTCAACGGGTCTTCTGCGGGGCAGGGTGCCAGCGCGCCAGCAGATGAAGGAATGCCATTATCAGCCGAGTCGCTGGTGCCGTCACGCCTGGCCGGTGAGGACTCCTGAAGGCCATTGGCGGGTGCCCAGCTTTCACTTTGTGCACCCTTTTCCGTGACGGAGTTGTTTACGAACACAGCCTGCACGACAGGAAAGGCGTGATGGGTGCTGTCGCGCAGCGCCGCAAACACCACCTCTGTACGCTCACACAACCGCAGCGTCACCACCTCAGACGCCATGACGTCCGCCGCTGTCAGCTGCTCGAACTCAGGTTTCACAATGTTCGGTGGCAGGTACGGCACACTGTCCATATGAAGCATTTGGTGGTAGAGGGGCTCGCACAGCCAGTCTGCGGTTGTCTTCGCCATCACAATCGCCACCATGACAGGCAGCAGATAGTGCAGCTCCGCTGAGAGCTCAACCATAATGACGCAGATAGCCATTGACATCCGCGAGGTGCCTGCTAGGAAGGCACCCGCGCCGATGAGGGCGAACACACCGGGGTCCATCCACGCGTGGGCCGCCGCATAGCCGCGCGGGACTCCAGGAATCTTAGTGGCACCGATCTTGAACATCAGCAAGCCAAACAAACGGCCGAAGGTGGCGCCGAGAACGAGGCTCGGCACTACGAGCCCGCCCGAGACAGACGTACCGCTGGTCACACAGGCAAAGACAAAATAGATGATGAAGTACAGAATGAGCGTGATGACGGAAAACTCCTCCGCCGTTTGTCGAGAGAAGAGGTGACGGATCGTATTTTTTCCGGATGCCATGTTAAGCGTGCCGAGCGGCGAGTACGTCTGCGGTGTACTACAGGTATTGTTGAAGAGTCGCCGGCCTGCCTCTGTGCCCCACTGGTACACCGTCTCGTTGAAGTTATCGATTTTGTATTGCTGGGCGCAGGGGGAGAGGAGGGATAAGACAAACATAGACGTCGAGAAAACGGCACCAATTACAACAGGCTCCAGAAAGCGGCGGAACGTGTACGGCCGCAGCACACGTCGACGCCACTTGATGAGAATGAGGTTGGTCTTGGTGAAGAAGGCAGCCAGGGAGCCGATCAAGGCACCGAGAAATATGGAGGGGACGATAGACACGAGGTTCAGCGGTATGGTCAGGTTGATCTCAAAAAGGACGACCGCGGCATTTGACACCCAGCCCAGCATGCGTCGGTCCTCAACAATGGAGTTGATGATGGTGCTGAAGGTGAAGCACAACATCGTGGCGAGGAAAATCTGCCCATTGGAGCTCTGATCCCAAAAGCTGCTGACCTCCTCCATAACAAAAAGCAGCCCGCCGATGGGAGCACCAAAGGCAACAGATACACCGCACGCGGCACCAGCCGTAATGAAGTCCCGGCGATCCTTGTTGTTCCGAAAGGCCTGGAACAATGACGTCTGAAATCCCAGAGTTCGACTCCGACCCTGCGTCACACCAGCACCGGTGATGGCGCCGAGGTGAATGAGGGGCGCCTCCAGTCCCACGGGAAGCCCACCCGCGACGGCGCACACACATGAGATCGCCTTCGCGATGAAGGTACGGAGGTTCATGGCTTTGCGGAGGTGCACGCCATTGAGGTATGCCATCACATCGGGGATTCCACCACCTGATGCAGCAGGCTCGAAGTACACAACGACGGCGGCCGCAATAGCCAGAAGCCCAACAGAGCCGAAAACAGTGTAGAAAAATCCCTGGACAATGCCGATGAAGGGGTACGAATGTCCTGTCATGGCGCGGTACAGCATTTCAGTTCGGTAACTCCAGAGTATGTCGACGGCGTACGACACGACCGTTGCAACTACACCCACGGAGAGGGCAATGAGGACGTGTACTAGCCACCGCAAGAGGACGTGGCGCTCTGATGTGTCCATATGTATGTGAGAAAAACTATCTGCCATATTGCCAAGGGGGGAGCTGATGCTGCTGCTGTTGAGGTTGTCCCTGTACTCTGCATTTGCAGTATCTGCCACGTGCAAAGTGGTGCTTGCCCTCTGCGCATCTGTCGAGGGGACCGCGGCGTTGCCGTGCGTGTAGTGGCGCCGTCGATCTCTGTGGCATTCACGGAGATATGAAACGTACATGTCCGTATAGGGCTTATGGTAGTCGAGGCTCTCGAAGTTTGCCTGTCGCTCGAGCTCTACAGGAGTCAAGTCTTCTGTGTGCATCGTGTTCGGGTTTGCGGTCTCGCGCAGCGTGCGCCAGAACCATTTCAGTGTACCCTCATGGCGAATAATCGGTGGACCAAACACGGTGCCCTCAAAGTCGCCTGTTGGGAGTTGCATTTTTTTTTTTTCTCAGTGATGTGTGAAGTCAGTAACTCCACACACACACACACACACGCACGCACACGCACACGCCAGAAAGCAAGATGAATTCCACGAGTCGGTGCGTGTGTGTGTACGCCTCTTATGTTGTTGCCAAAAATGTTTGTTGAGCCAAAGAGTGCCAGAGCTGTTATCAATAAGACTTGGCTGGGCGCTTAGAGACGAGCGAGGAGGCTTAAACAAAACAAAAAAAAAATGCAGTGGTGTGAGAGTGGGAGCGGACTTTGGGAAGCGGAATGCGATGTATCAAAGACTGGCAGTGCCCAGTGTATGGGTGCACAACTGTGAATGAACGCGATACGCCCACCGTCACACAACCAATAAAGGAGGCAAGTCACTGTATGTATGTATCCGCGTGTGTGTGTGTGTGTGTGTGTGTGTGTGTCTGCGCGCACGCGTGCACGGAGCCGCTCCCCTCGCTCTGCGAAGCCTGAAGCCGTTGGGCCAATGCGTCACCGCGCTGGAATCAGAGGTTCAGGGATGTCACAAAAAGGAGGAAAAACACCACCGTGGGCGATAGTAAGGAAAAAAACGATGTAGACACGCCGCCCATACTCTGGAACACACTAAACAAACAAACAAACAAACAAACAAACAAAAAAAAAAATTGTGAAAACATACGGAAAATGATTCAGTTATCAGTCGTGCCCAAGCGGACACAAGCGAGGTGCCCCGTGCATGTATCTGAACATAAGTGCCAAGTCGTGAAGCTAGTGGCAAAAGAGGTCTGGAGAAGGAGCAGGAGGGCAAAAAGGGGTTTCCTAGAACGACACCCTCCCGCCCTCTCTCCCGTCGTTCGGCTCATGGCGGCCAAGTACAGTGTACACTGCAGAAATCTGCTCCTCTGCACATTTTTCGGCACCTCTTCAGAGTGATTTTTTTTTTTTGTGTGTGTGTGTGTGTACGCTTCTTCATTTACAGAGGCGAAGACACCTCCCCTGAGCGGTTGTGCAATTGCCATACGAGCGGGATCTAGACATGACGTGGCCACATCAGTCCCTCCTCCTCCTCTCTGTGGAGCTCTTTTAAACGATTTTTTTTTTAAATGTTGCCCCACCGTTGAAGCCTGCAAAGCACCAAGCAAACGCGCACCAACGAAAAAAAAAAAGTCTGGAGGACCAGGGCCACCAAGTGAGAGGAGGAGGGCAGAGGAACACATGTTTGCGCTGGCAGAAGCGCAGGGCCTAAATCACGCCGCAACCGCCCCCCCACCCCTATTTTTCACCTCCCCCTCCATCTTCCCTTTATCTCAACGGGATTACTTCTTGCGTTTGCGTATCACGTAGCGATTCACTGCAGCCTCGCCTCCCTTCTCGTTGAGCCGCGAGAAGGTGTCAGCCGTTACCGCACGCTTCACCGCAGCCCGCTTCGGAAAATATGGCCTGGACTTTGCACCTGCTTTCACTGCGGTAACCTCCTTCCGCAGCAACTCCTTCTTGACTCTTGATTGCCGATCTTTGACGGAAGCATCGCGCGTCTTGGACATGTGAAGCTGCGAAGCTCGTTGCAGCTGCTCAAGTTCAGTGTAGAGTCTCTGTGGCGGGGTGAGCTTCATCTCGCGCAGATCGCGCTGATGATCCTCTCCAAAAACCTCCTGCTCATAATCTGACAAGTCGTACTCGTCGAGGTCCTCTCCCGCCTCCTCCAACTCGCACCGGCGAAGAACACACTTGAGACATTTTATGCGAAAGCGGCGCTCGGCCTCCTCCTTCGCCTCCGCCTCTCGCAAGAAGCCGTAATTCTGCTCGAACATGCGCGTATCTGCGCGACCGAGCATGGGGTCAAAACGCGGATCAACACGCCGCTTTGACACTGCTGACTTTGCCGAGGCGATGGTGCGAGTGTTTCCGCTTGCCACGCGCGATTGCGTCGTCCGACGCGGGCGCTTGCGTGCATCGTGTGCCGGTGGCGGACCGTCGTCCTTGCCCATAAGCTCTAAACGCTTGCAGAGTTCCTGCGACACTATAAAGAAAAAAAAAAATATATATATATATATATATTTGTTAAAATGTGGGAGGGAGGCAGGGAACACCGCCTGCCCTCTCCCCCCTGCTGCTGTCGCCCCAGTGTTTTCGGAGCACTCCTGTAGCTGGCGCTCGGTGAGACACAACAAGACTTTTTAATTTGTTTCAAAGCCCGAGAATATTCTGTTAGTACGGTTGAGAGGAGGGGAACCAGAGTTGAGCAGTGGGGAGTGAAGACACCTACACACACACACAAACAAAAAAAAAAAAAAAATTAGACTGCAGCGGAAGGACAATGGAGAATGGGGAGGAGGAGGAGGGGGGGGGGCGCCTTCTTCCTGATGGAGAGGGTGTCTTTAAGTTCAAATAAAGTCGCGAGGCCTCTGGCGCTGATGATCGCATGTGGGTGGAGTTTTTTTGCCTTGGAACCAATTGTTTTTTTTTTTTGCTTGTGTGTGTGTGTGTGTGTGTGTAGGTGTATCGTTGCGGCATCGGGTGGTTGTGGCGGTGCCTCTCCCCCTTCCACACTTCTCTACCCAGTCCCACCCTCAGCACCGACTCGCTATCCCGAGAAACGTTATTTGAATCCCTCGCAAACAATATCACCAGTGGCACTATATATACACACAGCGTCCAGCAAGTCCGTCACACGTCGGCTTGTCACCAAATCAAGCACGCTGTGACATTGAATGTTTGCATGCACTCGTGTAAGGCCGCAAACAAAAAAAGAAAGGGTGGTGGTGGTGGTGCCAGTCGATAAAAAAAAAAAATGCTGACAGGAGGGCTAGAATACTCGAGGCACTCTGGAGA
Source organism: Endotrypanum monterogeii (assembly GCA_000333855.2). NCBI lineage: Eukaryota > Euglenozoa > Kinetoplastea > Trypanosomatida > Trypanosomatidae > Endotrypanum > Endotrypanum monterogeii. The sequence goes on from CM007324.1 coordinate 372,956, forward strand.
AAAAAGTCGAGGACATGCGGGAGACAACTATCGTGTAGACATCATGTACCCACGTGTAGCGATGAACGTCAAGTCAATCACACCCACCCCACCCCACCCGCCCGCCGCCCGCCGGTGCTGTCGATGGGTGGTCGACCAGAACGCGATGGCCATCCTCGTAAACCGCCTATTTCTCCACGAATAAGTTACACGTATGCAACCCCCTTCATAAGACTCTCTTTGGCACGTACCGACATATTATATATATATATATATATATACGTCGATGGCGACCTGCGCCAGCCGTCTTATCTCAAGTGACCTCAATTGTACCGCCCTTTTCTACGCTACTGCAGCCGTGTGTCAACAGGGAGACGGGAAGTGTCAAGAAAAGTCAACGCTGTGGCACTCCCTCACCATGAAATACAAACTCACTTTCGTACGGATTGGCGTGTGAGCCAGCTCTGCTGAACACTACCTCCCCGTCACCCCCCCCCTCCTCCCTTGCTACCGATTCACCGAAGTTGTATTCGCGATAGAGGTTTGCACCATGGGACGTTGCGGCGACGGAGGCTGCCGGGGGTGTCAGAGATTCTTTTGTCACTACTGCGGATGGATTCTTCTCGGTGAACGCCGGCGAAGCAGGGGGGTGGGCTTGCGCGCCGGAGTTAGCAACTGAGAAAGATGGCTCTGGCGCTGCCGCGCCCGATGATCCCCCACCGTAGTACCTCTGATACTCTTCTCGAACACGTTTCTCCTCCTCCGGGTCCTCGAACTTGGGCAGATGCACTGCTAGACTAACGATGAACATCAGTACCCCCAGTGCAATGGCCAGGCTACCGGCGAGCACCTCCACCGGCCCGGTGCCGAGCAGTAGAAGACCAAAAAAAACATAGAAAACGCCCCGTGCGCGGTAGTGGACGAGAAAATAAATAACCTTCAGCCAAATATACACCACGCGGCGGAGGAGGGAGAACTGCCGCAGCTCCGCCGACAGGCCCAAAAGACAGAAGAGAAGACAGTAGAGATTTAGTAAAAAAATGTTTGGCGAAAAAATCATCTTCACAAATTCGAGCATGATCCCAACAAATGCAAGGACGGTGACTATCAAAGAAATGACAAGAAACACGCGTGGCCAGTTGCGCTGCCAGCAGGACGACCGCTCCGCCCTAGGCGATGCGTCGTTGTTGGAGACCATGACAGGACACTGGCTGGGTAAGGAAGTGCAAAGCAGAAGAATGAGGGGAATAAAAACTCTAATTTTCGATCGTGGCGCTTTGAGCTGGGCCTACGGCCAAAATAGGAGCCGTTGGAGTGAAAACTATAGATATATCGATATATCTATATCTATATACATCCATATAGATATATCTATATGGATGTATATAGATGTATGTAGATGTATATCAAGAGTATGTGCGTGCGTGCACAGTGGGCGGGGAGAAGAGGGAGAAGAGGGAGAGAGTCAAGTGAACAGTCTGATGAATGATGCGTAGCGTTTCTTTACGTTGAAGGGGAAGAGAGAATGGGAGGCGAGGAAGGGGCGGGGGGGGTGCACCTTCGCCGCCAACCAAGGACGTTCGCTCTCCGGTGAGTTTGCACATCTCCGGTAGTTGTCGCACTCAGCTCTCAACAGCTGAGAGCTGCAATAAACATGAAGACACTCAGTGAGTAGAGATCTGCCCCCCCCCCCCCGCCTGTCGTTTTCTTAGACGCAGGGGAAATAGCAAGAGAAGGAAGGGAGGTAAATAAATAAATAAAATAAATATATATATATATATATATACGGCCCTTGCAGCACAACGATGCGCATTCGTTGGAGTCACCACTGAAGCGGAAGAGGCACTCTCCGCCAAAGGGCAAAGAGGTGACCGGTGAAATCGAAAGGAAAAAAAAATAGACGACGACAACGACCAGGTAGGAGGCGATGAAGGGATTTTTTTTTTGTTTACGCAGTTGCTGAAGTGAGCTAAAATATATAGATCTATATATATATATATATGTACTGCATTTCCCGCTGTGCAGTCGACTGTCACATAGGGAATGCAAACATTTGTTTTCCTCCAGTCACAGCTATGAGACTATAGATGAAGCCGCGCGAGAAGAGCGGGGGATGTGTGATGGGAGGCTGCCACATAACTCCCTCCCTCCCTCCCTCCCTTACATAGCCCTGCCTCACAGCGACCTTGGCTGGCACACGAGCACGGAATAAAGAGGGCTCTGTGCATCAGAAAGAAAGGGAGACGTGCACGTGTCGTCACCAGCGCGTATCATCAGTACAGCAACGGAGAGCGTGCCACACTCACACATAGGAAGACACACGAATACACGGATCCCCCTCCGCATACAATAATGACAACCGCATTCTCAAAAGACACTAAAAGATAGGGGTGGGGGGTGGGTAATCAAACTTAGGCATGTGCCAAGGCACATGTTCATGAGAGGAAGGGATATCGAAGAGAGAGAACGCGCGTCGTTGATCGAGCGTCCTGGACACGTGCTGGGCATCTTCTTGTCTCTCACCCGGACACACTCTCATTCGATATCTGTAAGGGTGTCCCCCGCCCTCCATCCCCCGTTCACCGTAGGATTCCTTCTTCAGTTGTGCCTCGCAACGCTTTCGCTCGTATTAAGCATCTCTCTGGTCCTAGACCCCGAATTAACCTTCGAGGCATGTACACACACACACACACACAAATACAGGAAGCACAAGCACACGAAGCAGTTTTTTTTTTCTTTTCATTATGATGATGCCAATTAAGAGCAATGGTTTTTTGATTCTTGTTCCCACTTTTGGGAGGAGGTGAGGGGAAATGTGTGGTGTCTGATGCCGGCGTGTACAGTGTTGGCGCCGCCTCCCTCCCAACCTCCTTTCACTGACTCGGCGCTTGACCCCCATTACCCCTTCCTGCGACGCCGTCGTCTATGTCACGTAGGGACCTCAGTAGAAATGTGACATCGTATAGGGAAAGACTGTTGTTGGAGGAAGCTAGCGGAAGTGAGAAGGCACCCGCAGGTATCGCAGCGAGGCGAGCACCACATGTATCTACCACCCACCATTCCGCGCGCTCTCACAGTTGAGCGCTTGCGCGCCGTCAACCCCCCCCCCCACCGAGACACATGCACGCACACATACCGCACACTCAAGGGGAGAGACGCATTTTCACCCGCTGACACTTGTCAACCGTGCAGATCACTGTTGTGCAGTGAGCTGATGCTGCCCCTCCCTCCCTTCCCCCCATCCCCACGTACTCTACCGCTGAGGCGATCCTCCACTACCTCTCACTCGCTTTCACTAGAGCAGGCGATCCCGACACCACTGTCTTATCCTCGGCGCTGATGGCTCCCTGACCCTCTGTCTCTGCGATCATCTCGTCATACAACTTTTGCATGTGCCGCTGCATCCGATGTGCAACCTGCTTACTGTCCTCGTCATCGAAGTCAATAGGGAAGCGGCCAACGCGGATGTACACGTCCGCTGGCATGCCGCCGATCATTGTCCACCACGGCCATGTCTTTTCGGCGCCCGTGATAACCATGTAGTAGGTCTCCATGTGGTGCTTGAAGATGGTATGAAAGGTGCCATATCGAAACGTCTGAAAGACCCGCGGATGTTTGTTGATGGCACCCTCCGGGAAAATGGCGAGGCTTCCGCCATGGGCGAGGTGCGCGTCAGCGCCCTCCTGCACTCGCGCTTGCCGCTCCTTATCCACCTCGAAGTTTCCGTCGGAGTCCGACTTGAAGTATACGGGGAAGTGCCCGACACGATCAAAGACACCCCCGAAAATCGGAATTCGGCGCAGCGACGACTTCATCATCGTGCGTGTATTGAGGAGTTGGCTAAGCGGTGTCAATGCAATGAAGGTATACACATCCCAGAAGGAGGCATGGTTGGCAACATAGGCAACACGGTGGAGGCCAATATCCTTCTGCGAAAAAGGCTTTCCCGCATCATCGCGGTCGAAGCGCAGGTACATGCGAATCTGCGGATTGAGCCACCACACCATGCGGAATGCCAACACGAGAGGAACGATACACAACCGCTGGACGTAATAGATTGGTAACCCGATGCGTCGCAGCTGCACAATTACCTTCGTCATTGCCGACATCGGAAGAAGAGTTATAATGTTGATGAACAGAAACCATCCCCGCATCAGCCACACAGGCACAAGTCGCAAGCGCAGCAGCGCGTACCAGACCGCGAAGGCGCACAGTGCGACGGCAAAGAGGAGAACACTCGGCATTTTCTTGTTTCTCTCCCAGTGGCACTTGGGAAGTGCGTTGCTCAGCTTGTTCTTTCTTGTCCTTACTCCTTTCTCCTTGTATAACTTATTTCACGGTGATACTGTTTTGAAGGGGGGCAGAGGAGGGGAGGGGAAAGTCAGTTTGCCTGAGATGGCAGAGTAGCGGTAGCAACAGTGTGGTGCATCCTCTTCCACCACGTCCCCCCCCCCCGCCGCCGCCTTTCTCTACAGAGGGTGTGGCGCAACACACAGAGAAGGCGCTGATGGGGTGAATGGGAGAAATCCAAGACAATTCGGGAGGGAGTGAGAAAGCGACAGGAGAGTCCCAACTATGATCGCGTGTGCGTCAGTCGATTAATCGACCCCGTCACTGTGGGAACACACACACACACGCAGACATATATATATATATATATATATATATATATATTTATACGGTGATCAACAAATGCGTAGGTGCAGAGAGAGGTAAGTGAAAATTGGCGTACGGAACGCAGACGAGTGGAGGGGGGGTGTAAGAGGTCGGGGAGGGGTCCGTACATTATAGAGCTCATTTTGCCTTCACCTCGCACCTTTTCTTCACGTTTCACAGTCCCCCCAGCACCACCTTTGTTTCCACACACTCCTCCCTTTTTTTATTCATGTTTTTTTTTCTCCTACATGTCCGACAAAGAAAAAAAAGAAATGCATACCCCAAACAAGTGTACCCGCATCGCTCCACCCTCCCCCCCCCGCCCCAATGGACTGAGATGGGGTTTGGAGCTGAAAGAGGAGGAGGGGAGGGGGGGGGCAATGGAAGGCGCACATCAACTCCTCTGCATTTAAGCTGCCATTGCATTCCGTGCCCGCTGCATGCGCTCCTGAAGACACCACCCTGAGGCGTCGGACATTACCCTTCTGAAAGTCGAACGGTTATGCCCCCATGCGGATGTGAGGTACCAGCGCCACGTCTGTAGCTAGGTGTCCGGCTGTCTCCACGACTCACTTGGGAAGAAGCTGTGGACACACCCAAGTACGTGGCCGAGGTCGGGTAGGGGAAAGGGAAGAAGGCACACAACGATACTCCAGTGTGGTTAACATGAATATACGCATCAATCTGAACTTTCCTTCAAGTCAGCCTGAGGAGTTCACGATGAGCAAAACAGGAAATGGTGTGTGTGTGTGTGTGTGTGTGTGTGTGTGTGTGTGTGGTAGGGGGGGGGAGAGACCGATGGCGCATGAATCTCTGCGTCTGCGCCTGTGCAGACTCCGACGCACTTACTCGAGAAGCATCGCTAAGACAACGTGTCAAGGGCACGTTGGATGAGTGATGAAAACTAGAAAAGCAAACCGAGATCGAGAGGAAGACAGATGACGCAGAGATGGTGAGGCGTGGGTGGCGAGAAACAAAGACATAGGTGCGCAAACATGATGAGAAAGGGGAGCGGCCCGTGCAGTGGGAGGGGGGCGGAACAGCAAAGCAGTAAGTCGAGACAGTGTTGATATACGAGAAGCCGGAGATTGGTGAAACCGAATCAAAAAAAAAAAAGTGTGCTTTGCTTCTGAGAAGATGCGCACATCATCGCCCCCCCCGCCTTCCTCCACCCCTTTCCCTTCTCCAGACGATTCCCCCCTTAGTTGGCGCGTAGACACGAAACAAAGGGGGAAAACGAGCAACAGCACTCACGTGCACCAGCTGTCGGTCATCACTCTTGAAACGAGGGAAGGGGGTGGGAAGAGGAAGGGCGGGACAAATGAGGCACGCGTCCTCGCAGAAGGCGCAAACCCACACGCTAGCACGTCGCTTCGCAGCTCAGTGGGTATGCGCTACGGAGCCTCATTGAGGCAGCGGTATCATATTGACAGAGGCGGCGCTAGAGATGTGTGAGGTACAGGAGCAGTCGCCGCTTCGGGAACTGCTGCTACTGCAGCGACCTCCGTGTATATCTTTGTACATGCGAAGCGCTTCCTCGTCACCGCAAGTTGGGCCAAGGGATCCAAGGTTACAAACGTGACCGCTACGGGGCGCCTGCGGTCGCGCTGAGTCGCCAGAGATGTCAAAGGATGCACCGTTGAGACTGTCTCTAAGGCCGCTCCGCATGGCTCTAGAAAGACTTCTCGCACCTGATACCCCCTCCTCCGCCTCGTCGTCGGCGTCAGCGTTGTTGTCGTCGTCGCCGTCGTCCTCCTCTTCCTCCTCCGAATATGTGTCGGCCTGCAGTGGCAGGAAACCTTGAACAGCCGGAACGAGTCCGGTGCTCACGTGCGCCATCGTAGGAGGTCGGTCAACTTCCTCGCCGCAGATCTCTGCTGGCGGGCCAGCCACAGTGACTCGGTCCACCACAGCAGCCCCGATAGGGGGTACCAGATCAGCTCGTGCGGCGGATGGAGACGACGCTGACGAGGTCATCCGTCTCAGTTGAGCTTTGAGGTCAGCCGCTTCGCGAGTTCTAGCCCGCAAGGCGGCGGTGAGGTAATGCAGCCGTTGTCTATCCTCTTCAATTTCTCTGTCAAGAATCACACCGGATTGCAAGTGCGCCGGGGAAGATATTGGAGAAGGGTGCACAAACGACGTGGGCGAAGCAGCACCACTGCGGGGGCCTGAGTTCGGTTTTGCAGCCGGCCACGCATCGTCGACATCGCTGATCGCCCCTGCAGGGGTTGTGTAGCCCCGTCCCATCCAAGCGGGATCCGTGTGACGAAACACCAGCCGTGAGTGCCCAACGGCTTCATTACACTCCGTCACACCTAATACCCCGTTCACGCGTCGCGGCGAACTCGGCAACCGGGAAAGACAACGGAGCACTGTCACCCAGACAGAGGGGGAGGTCATCTCAGCTTCTGTGGAAACGGGGATAATGAAGAACGACATCAAGTCAGCTGATGCGGCTGCAACGCTAGTAGCGGAAGGCCCGAGAGAGAGACGTAGACCCCTGTCGGCGATCTCGCCCGTCGCCGCTGATGGTTCTATTCTACACGCGGGTGTGAGAGGAACTACAGGAAATGATTCCTCCACTTCGAATGATTGACCCGCAGCGCAGCGCTGCTTCAGTGTGCCATAAACCCCACTCGATTGCCCGTCCACCTCAGCGTGATTAAAGGCATTTGCCACATCCTCTGTGAAGCACAGCTGCGGATACGGTGTGAGAGAGAGACGGATCCGTGCACGATAGCGCAGGCCGAGCACTTCGTCGAGCAGCCACACCGGTTGCGAGCGCAGAAGCTGCTTCAACACACGTTGGTGTAGCAGGTAGTCGCGAAGTGTGAGTGTCGCGGGGGACGTCGGCGACGGCGACGTAGTCATTGAGAATTCGGACATGTCTACGAGAGACAAGATAAAAGAAATATATAAATAAAAATATAAATAGGTGTAGGTATAGGTATACAGACACGAGGCGCAAGTAGCGCTCGACGTATGTGCCTTCAACAGAGGAAGGGGGAAGCGAGAGAAAGGGATCGACGTGTCCCGGTGTGACGCGAACGGGTCGTAGTGTTCCGTGGCGAAGATCACTTGAACGTGAACTGGTGTTGGCGTGGATCGGTATCGGGTATTGCTGAGAATGAATGGGGGAATCGAGGTGTCGAAGACAGTGGCGAGTGACACCACGGGTGGTGCCCAACACCGAAGCCGAAGGGAAGTGAGACAGAGCACGATGGACTAGTGACAATGTTTTGATGGACTTCATCCCCCACCACCACCACCACCATCACCACCACCACACACACCTCACCCGATGCTTTACAGGGGAGGCGCGTGCGGGAAAAGAAAGGGATGGGGGGGATGGGGGGGAGGGGGGGGTAGAGTCGAGTCCCTCTAGTCACGCTTGCAGGTAAGCCCATGGGGGTGATGCCAGCGGCGTTGCGTGTCAAAGGAGAACATATTTTTTTTTGTTGTTTGTTTGTTTGCTTGATTTTTTTGGGTAATGCTCACGAGCTCGGCGCTTGAATTGTCTTTCTGTTATGTGAGAGAAAAGAAAGAGCGAGGAGGAGAGAAAGACCAACAGGCGCTAATGGCCGCTTGTGTAGGACTCACCCATGGCCGTGAGGAACGTGTCCGATACAAACGGCAACATATTGTACAGGAATATCATTCGGTCTCGCATCAAACTGCTACACAAACTCATTTGGGACTCTGTTACCCCTGCCACCGCCTCTGCCCACGTCGACGGAGATGCACCAGCGAGTACATCACCGAAGCGATTCGTCTCAACGAGAAGCCGCATCGAGGAGGAGAGCTCGTCGTTTGTGAGTTTGTTTCTCACTCGCTTGACATCATCTTCTGTCACCTTGCTGATGTCCTCCTTAGTGACCCGAACAAGGCGCTTCTCCAACGGCGGTGGTGTGTCACCTTCTTTACCCATCGATGATGAAGTGACGCAAGACGATGGCCGTACCATCGCCGTTACAGCAGAAAAGATCGACATGTAGTTGAAACTCCACTGCCCCGATAACTGTTGTCGCGACGGTACTTCAGAGAGACGGGAGGAGAAAAGAGTGGAAAAAAGTGCAAAGAGGGGTTGAGCGCATGTGGAGAAGCCAGGGAAGGAGAGGGCAAGTAAACGTCGTAGTGGTGGGCGGCGGCAGCGGCAAGGCATTTGCATGTGTTCCCCCAGCGAAGACCCTCACACACACACACACACACACACACTCCCATGCCGCATTTCTGACTCACAGGCACTTGAACACACCGAACGACGGGCCCCTGCAGTGCATTATGCCGATACCAACGATAATCGGCCACGTGACTGTGGGAGTAAATTTTTAAAAAAAAG
>CM007324.1:382007-400534 GCA_000333855.2 Endotrypanum monterogeii
CGACATGTAGTTGAAACTCCACTGCCCCCATAACTGTTGTCGCGACGGTGCTTCAGAGAGACGGGAGGAGAAAAGAGTGGAAAAAAGTGCAAAGAGGGGTTGAGCGCATGTGGAGAAACCAGGGAAGGAGAGGGCAAGTAAACGTCGTAGTGGTGGGCGGCGGCAGCGGCAAGGCATTTGCATGTGTTCCCCCAGCGAAGACCCTCACACACACACACACACACACTCCCATGCCGCATTTCTGACTCACAGGCACTTGAACACACCGAACGAGGGCCCCCTGCAGTGCATTATGCCGATACCAACGATAATCGGCCACGTGACTGTGGGAGAATTTTTAAAAAAAGAAAAGAGGAGAGAAAGTGGATGGCAGAGGAAGCCTCCTATATAATAATAATAATTATTATTATTATTATGAAAATTGCACGTGAAGCTAGAATGGTACTCCTCTCCTCTCCTCCCCATCTCCTCTCCTACCACACGTCTAGCCGTTTCCAGTCATTCCCTCAGTTTAACTCCAGCCACGCGACATGGGTCCGAACGACGAGAGGTGTGATGGCGCGTGTTTGCGTTGAGGGCAAACACCCCCCTCTTCAGTCCGACCCCTTTATCTCCATTCCCCACCCCCTCACGCCTGTTGATGTACCTCTCGTCTTCAACATGATACGTTTCACTTTAGCAGGCTTCAAGTCCCACTGCGGATTTACGTCACATAATATCAAACCACACAGAAGAGACACTATTATTATATATATGTATATATAATGTAGAAATCCCGATGTACTGACGGACGAGCCGGCGTGGCCCATCGCTCCATGGACCCGCGGTGCCGCGAGAGCGGCTCAGGAGCTCGAGGTTTATAGGAGGAAGCACAAGCAACCACAGCCGCTCCAGTCACAGCTGCCCCGACAGCTCGCACGCCTACGGGAATTCGGTACAGTCGTCGTCGTCGTCATTGTCGGTGTGCTCGCCCCCTTCACTGGCGACGCTATACCACTCCTGCGCCTCCATGTCATTGCTTCCCTCAGCATCGTATATCTCTGGGGTCTCTCCGTCGGCCTCGTCATGCCCAGACTCATCGTGCGCGTCGACCCCGGTGACGTCGTCGAAGTTACGTCTCACTTGGTCGAGCAGGTTGCGCAGGTACTCGTTCTCACCGAACGTGTCGAGGCTGCTCTGCAGCATCTCCACCAGACGCTGTACAGCTGCTCGATGCGCATCATCATCATCACCGAACACTGGGCCCAAGGCGAGCTCCGCAGGCTCGGGCTCAAGCAGATCAGCAGGAATCGGCGCGACACTAGCACCCATGACGGAATCACGGGTGACATCGCGGTAGCGTGAGTGAACACCATGGGTGGAGGGCCACATTCCCTCAGCGCTCTCCTGCGTGCCACCGCCGCCGCAAAAAGTGCCGATGCAAGTCGCAGGCTCCGAGAGCATGCGCTGCAGGACACGCCGGAGAAGTCCGACGCACTCACCCAACTTCCACAACTCCTCGTGGCGGGCTACGAACAACTCCGCGAGGCGCCTGCTGAGCCCGGCCTCCTCGGCGCTGCTGAGGCCGCTCTCGGCCTGAAATTGCAGCTCCAGCCAAACACTCGCCTGCGACGTAGAGAAAACAGTTTTAGCCTCGCCTCCGCACACCACGTCAATACCGCCCAGCGCATCGACAAGGCGAACAGCTGCCTGGGGGAAGTGCAACATGGCTGCCGAGAGCAGCTCCACGGCGGGCGGAGTTACTTCCAGATAACCACGCTGTGCACCCGTGAGCCCACGAAGGACTTTGGACGGCCGGACCGCAGCACCGCTCGCCTCGTCTGAGCGCTGACGCTCTTCCTCCCGTTCGATGAAGTGCTTCGCCAGCGCCCAGCTGAACGCATAATTGGGAAGTCGCAGCACGTCCTCGGCAAGTGTGACGTCACCCAACGTCATTCCCGCAGCCCTCAAAGCCTCCCTCACTCCCGCCTCCGAGGAGGCAGTAGTAGCGCTGGGCTGGACCTTCTTGTACGTGGTACACACCGCGAAGGCGCGGTGGCGCATTTCCAACAGCCACACCCACCGCTTCGCTCGCAGCGCGGTGTAGTCGAGCAGCAGCAGCATACCACACGGGTCGAGTGGGTCGAGAGAGAGAAGGCATCGAGTGCGCTCGTAGGCAGTGCGTAGGCAGCCACGCTTCAGTGCCGAATGCACGCCGCGTTGCATGACTTGGAAGATGAGTGTGTTGGCACTGCGGTGACGCGGGAGCTGCCGAGTTTCCCACGTTCCAGAAAGAGCGAAGCGGCGCAGCACGACACCGACTTGGTAGAGAGCGACATCCAACAGCTCTGCAGCGAAAGCGCTCTCCCCAGTTGCCTCCATTGCGTAGACGCAGCGTAGAATAGTTGGAATGTGGTACACACGATTACGCGCAAGGCAGTCGATGAGGTCCTGCACACCACCCAGGCGCTCCTGACAGGCTTCCAACGACGCCTGTGCACGCTGAAAGGCGTTGGATGAGCAGGCGAGGAGGTACACGCGACACATCTCGCCTCCCTCGTCGTGCACCTCCTCCGTCGTGAGAAAAATACCAAGGGAGTCGTACGGGATCCAGCGATAGCGATTCGGCGTAGCGAAGGCGCTATGTACAAACCTAATTGTCAAGTGATGTGCCGGAAAGAAGGAGACGCTGCCGGTGTCCCGCACGCGGCCGTCAGCCCGACGGTGTGGCGTGCGACCGTCACCGACGTCCTCCACAGCGTCCGCACCAAACATACGAATTCTCTCCAGGCGTGTGTCCAGCTGATTGGCGTCACAGGCCATCACAAGAGAAAGAAATGATACCTCGCCACCAACGCCGAGTGCGGCTGCACCGCCGCCCGCCCGTCTCGCACTCATCATAGAAGAAGCTCCGGCCAGCATCGAGGTGCCGGTCGGGCAATGCTCAACTACTGGACTGCCCACGACCCCCCTGCTGGCGGGGTCAACCTTCTCAACCTCGCGCCGCGCCAAGACGGCGTCGAGCAGTGCTTCCTCCTCCGCCTGCCGCTCTCGCTGCTGCTGTCGCTGTTTTTCCCGTCGCAGCCTCTTCTTTTCTGCTTTTCTCCGCCTCTTCTCATCCTCGAGGGCTGCGGACGCGGCATCCCCTGCAGAGGCGGAAGCGTCTTCCTCCGTTGACGCCTTCCTTCCGTTCCGCTTTGTCGCGCTGCTACTGCCCGTGTGATCATCACCCTCGCTGACCTCCTCCCAGTCATCGGAGGCCGTGCCAACCGCCGGCGGCGACGGTGCTGAAACGAGGGACATTGTCTCGACAGCCTCTCTCTCGCCTTTTGGGGATGTCCGGGGTTCACTCCCCCCGGTCAGGGCGTCGCCAGGAAACAGCTCAGTCTTGGGTAGCGGCGATGCTGCAGATGTTGCTGTGATGTGAGCTGGAGCATCGACAGTTTCTTTTTTTTTCTCCTTCTTCAACTTTTTCTTGTGCTGACGATAGTGATCCGGTTTTTTTAACTGCATTGTATCAGGTACCGCATCGTCGTCATCGGATGCGTCCGCATCGAGACCGGTTGCACGATCGACCAGCTCCTGCAAACGGCGCAGCTGCCGAGAGGACATTATAGGTTCAGCGCGTACACACAATATCCAGAAAAGAGAGTAGCGCACCTGTAGAGCTAACAAGGGGGGCTGTGGGACGAGGTACGTGTGTGACCTACAGCCTCCGATAACAGTCTCGGCGGTAGTATTCGTATATGTGGCCCACGTCAAGAGGCAGCATAAGAAAAGGAAAGGGGGGGAGGGAGGGCCGACACCAGCTCCGTCGCCGGACACACACTCACAGATGAAGTAATCGGAAAAAAACAAAGTAGATAAGAAAGTGTATTATTAAACGTTCAATAACCTCCCCTGAACTTGAAGACGAAAACGTGTCCGTAATACATCGAACAAGTGCACGTGTACGTGTACGCGTGGACACACGCGCAGAGAGAAAGAGAGAGCGGCATGCACAATTCGGGCAAAAGAACGGAGACGGGAGACGGTGGCGGAAAAAAAAAAAGAGGCAACATAAAAAGTAGAGGCAGAAATACATATATACATATATATATATATATATATATATAATTTGTCTCAGGATATCTGTGACGTGGGCCGCCCCCCCCCCGCGCCGCAAAGTGTACCAGAAGGAGTCACATCGTGGGCAAGTAGGAACGCACATAACGGGGAAAGAAATCCACTGTGTCGTGTCCCATAAGAAAAGATGCACATTATTATTATTATTATTATTATTGTATTTGTATGTGTTGAAGTGAAATATGGTTGGGGGATCTAAAAACTCAACAAAACGAGATATCTCGATAACACCGGATCAAGAGGGGGGCGGGGAGGGACGTAAAGTGTTCAAGTAGAGCAGAAGGTCACGGGAACACCATTCAGCCGTGCGGTTGTGTGCAATGGGAGGAGACACACATATGTACTGCACTGTTTTTATTTATTTGTTCTTCTCTGGGAGGTATTTTCGCTGGTTAGCGAGGCACTGAGAATGCGCGTAAAGAGGGCGGCCGCGCTGGTGAACAGCTTCCATCGACGCTGCCGCGTCTCGTACTGAGGGAATGCCCTGACAGTCCATACCCCGTCGAAATAGAGCGCTGCTCCTCCCCCCAAACCTTTACGCAGGCCGGGGCAGTGGGAAGAGAGGCTGGTGGGCTGGCAGACAGCGATGGTGACCGTTGCAGAGAAAAGCCGGTCCACTGTGAGACGTTATACATGTGTTCACAAGTAGTTGCGGTCACAGCGGGCACCGGCGGACTGCATGAGCCCGACAAGTCGCCTGCTGGTGCAGGTTGCAACCGCCGCAACGGTGTTGACGAGCTCCCGCTTCGCGTCTGCACACCAAGCGGACTTAACCGAGACCTCTCCGCCGGCGTTTGAGTCTGAGCTACAGATGCCGTGGAAGGGCAACAATTGCTGGATGCAGGTTTCTGTTCATTCTGCTGTTCATTTTCCCGATGACGTCGCAGCGCGCTGACCGCCCCAGACGTAGGTGAGGGGAAGACCGCAACGACGGACGACCTCCTCTTCTCGCCACTGCTCACCCGTGCCAGCGAAGAGGACTCTGCGGGAATGCGGTTGTAGACATTGTCAGGCGCAGTCTCACCTCCCAAGTACAATGCCGAGGACGCCACGCCGCGCAACCGAGAAGTCCCTGTTTGTGGTTGTGTGATGACGGGGACTTTGACAAACTGCACATCACTGCACTGCTGTAAACGTGCCACCTCTAGCGCCAGATGCTGCACAGCAGAGACGATGTGCTGGCGTAAATATGAAAGACAAGACGGGGTAGTGAGGCATTGCGCTCGCTGAGAGGCACCATCACGCGAGGGAGATGATGCAGGCAACGCCAACGAGGTAGCTGCTGACGTCGTCGGACTGGAGGGTGCAACACCCGCGGTCGCCAGGCGCGCCGACACTGACGACAGCGCGGTTGTTCGGCGAGTGTGGGTGCGCGAGTGTGAGGACGCATTGACAACCTTCTTGCAGACGTCGCCTCTCGAAGGCGTTGCCTCCGCCCGCTCAACCACGATCTCCTCCACCACTGGCGCCTTCTCGCCGTGAGCAAACAGCTGCTTTGCGGTCGGAGAAACGCCACCTCCGGTGTGCACAACACCGAAGCCCTCGTCATTGCCTGCGACGTCAAAAGATTCGGGAAGCGGAGGCGCGCGGGCGATGTCGCCAATCGTCTTCAGGGTTGTCTTCTCCACCTGCACGTGTAGTATCAGCTGCTCTTCCAAGGTCGCACATCGGTGCTTGGCATCCACCATCATCTCTGTAAGTGCACGATGCTTCGCCTCCAGGCTCGAGACAAGAGCCTCTAGAGACGCTTGCTCTGTCCTCCACATCTCCGCGGCAGACTCATGTGCTGCCTTCATTGTCTCAACGACGTTACGTAACTCTGTCAACTGCAATAGCTGCTCGTGCCCTTCCTGCTGCTGCTGCTGATGCTGGGCCGCCTCACGGGCATGATGCGTCTCCAACTGTACAATGGCCGAGGTGTACTTCTCTTCCAGTTCCTTCAGCTGATCCGTCAGACCTCTCAAGTCCCCTGCCTGCTCGGCGCACTTGGCCTGCTCCCTGGTAAAAGACGATTCTGCTGCTTCTCTCAGCCGCGCAGCCTCATCCGCACGGGCCGCGCTGCGCTCGGCAGCCGACTTCGCCTCTGCCAAAGCGCCCTCGGCGTTTTTCTGCGCAGCCGTCGCCGCCGCAGACGATGCCGTCAGCTCTCGCAGCTGCGCCTCCAGCTCCTCACGCAGGAGCATAGCGGTCTCCGCCTGAGCCTCACACTCCAGTCGCCGCTTTTCTGCGGCGAGCACCTCTCGGCGAGTGACTTGTAAATCATTTTCCCACTTATCCATCGAGAGTGTGCGCCACTGGCACTCCGCTTGCGCCTCCCTCAGCTCTGCTCTTACCCGGTCCAGCTCCAATTTGAGGTAGCGGCAAGCCTGCTCCAGCTTCGCTACAGTAGCGCCCGGTACACCAGGACTCCAACCGCTGCCTGCGGCATCGACCTCTCTACTGGAAGACAACTTCTGTCTCCTGGAAAGCAGAGACAAGACGCACCGGTGAAGGTCTCGTACCATTACTATCGCTCGAGAGCCCTGTTGTCGCAGCTCGTGTGACGCACTGCTTGTCGACGGATAGTCTGTGAGGGATTTCGCAGGTGGTTCACGGACCGCCAAGCGCACTGGCTGACGCGGCGACGACGTCCGTGCACGCCTCCGCCCCGTTACAGGCTCGGGGGACGGGGACGGTCCCAGCGCTCGGTGATTGCGAGGCGTCGGCGATGAGACGCTCCGGTGCTTGGCATTTGCAGCCGTAGTGGTACGTGGAAAAAGTCGCCCATGGCTCACATCATACCCGTCGTCCGAGGACAACATTTCCAGCGTGCGAGTCGCTGAGCTCGAGCGAGAGCTAGACTCAGAGACTGCAAGGCAACCTTGCGGCCCATCGAGCTCGTGTTCATGATCGTCCTCGTAGATGAGCGTGCTGTTGACGTCATCCCCACGCCGACAAGGGAGAGATCTGTGATGGTCGCGCAAAGATAATGTGGGGGAAGGAGACCTCAAACGCGTGCGTCCATTTGCTTTGGGGGAAAGATGTCCCTTGGTCATCATCAGTAAGTCTTGTAGTGACTGCAGCACACGCCCCTGGTCCACTGAGGCCGCTCGCACGGTATCCCACGCTGCTCTCGCCTCATCCTTAAGTAATCTTTTTTGCTGTTCAAGATGTGCAAGGCGATGCATGCGCCGTCGTATTTCGTCTGTCTGCCGCTGAAGCGCGTCGCGCGCGACCGTCAGCGCTGCTTCGGTCTTTTCCTTTTCGGTCGTCAGTGCACGTGCCTCGGATTGCTGCTTCTCGGAGACTTCACGTAGCCGCGCCGCCTGCTCTGCGATTGTGGCGTCCCGTTCCCGCAAGGCACTCTCCATTGAGGTCATGTTCTGCGCCAGCTGACCCATTCTCAGATGAATTTCGGCATAATCCACCTCCGCCTCCACACATTTCTTCGAAGCGCCCTCTCGCAGCGCGGCCAGCTCTTTTTTCTGCTGTGTAAGACACGCTTCCTTCTCCCGCAAATCCTGATCTGCCTGGTCAAGCTGAGCCTCGAGGGTCTTCAGGCGCTTCTCATAGCGCGTACGTTGTGCCTCCCACTCGACCGCGTCGCTCTTCAGCACGGTACGCTGCTGCTCCTTCAGAGCATCCCGTGCATGACATAGGTCGACCTCCAGTCGTTTTATCGTGCTCCTCTGCACCTCGTCCATGTGGCGCGCCTTTTGGAGGGCCTGCCTCAGCTCCTCGCAATCCTCCGCTGCTTTAGTGAATTTCTCCTCGAGTGCTGCCCTGTCAGCGCACACGGCGTTGTAGGCTTCCATGAGCTCGGCGTGGCTACTCGCCTGTTCCTCAACCTCCCTACTCACCTGCTGAAGCACCGCCTCCTCCTCGGCGTCTCTCTCCTGCTCGTATCGTCGCAGAGCTGCGTCGACAACGGCCTCCATGTCAGCGCGTGTCACCACGGCTGTCGCCTCACCCTCCGTGTTGTCCTCTCTCGTCTCCAACCCCTCGAGGCCACGCCCCCTCGCCGCCGCGTTGCTGGCCTGGTGAACGCTTCTCGTAGCGGGTTCTAGAGGCGACGACGCACGGGTATGAGAGAAATGACGAACGGAAGACGTCTCGGCTACTGGCAGCAACGCTTGCTGGGCAGCCTCCACATCAGCGGAAAGGCTACGAGACGGTGAGACGAGGTTGAGTATCGCGGGGGATGAAGAAGATGCTTTAAAATCGACATCCTCAATCCGCCCATCGACTTTACGGGAATCAGCGTTACGCTTGTTGCGATGTACGTCCTTTCTGTCGCGCTGCTGATGCAAAGAGTGCTCCACAGAAGGGCATGTCGTCGCCCCAGGCGCGGAGGCGCACAGACGTCCACGAGATCGATGCGGGGGAGGAGAATCAGAGGACTGTCTCAGATGAGAAGATACCCGACCTGCACTTTTTCCGTTGGGTGTCATAAAATCCAACGCACTAGGCTCTGCGCGTGAATGCGGCTTGACAATCGATACCGCACCCGGGGAGTCTAAGGCCAATGGCACATTCCCGCGACCACCCCGAAGAGTGGACTGAGTCTGCGACGGCGCTGGTCTATCAGCAGACGTGGCCGTGTAAGTAACTGAAAAAGATGAAGTAGGGGCTGCAGCTGGACGCCTCACGGAGCCCACGATGCCTGCGTCACATTTTCCCGCCAGCTCCGGGGATGCGGTATCCATCAGTATCTCGAGCGCTGAGCGCACGACGCGCCGACCAGAGCTACCACCCCTACTGCCGCTGTGCCCTATCCCTGCAGCAGCAGCGGCAGTCGACGTCATGCGACTTGGCGTGGTGAAGGCAGACATCCATCAAATAATGTAGGGATGTCGCGTTGGTGTGTGTGTGTGTGTGTGTGTGTGTGTGGACTCGGGTAAATCAAGTAGCTGTGCAAACTAAAGCAATGGCTGCCAAAGTAGTGAAGCACGTCTATAAGTTGTCTATGGGTATCCCTGGAATGTACCAACTATATGTATGTGTTATATATATATATATATATATATAGATATATTATAGGTGTGCAAGTGAGTCTATATCCGATTGCATCAACGTATCCCCCGCCCTCCCTCCCCCGGATCACCAGCGAAGTGGAAATTGCGGTGCGAATTCCAACTAGGAAGACGCGCGGTGCCCCCCGCTCCCCCCCCGTCTCGTCCCCAGGCGTCCTTTACTGCCGCGTGGGCTCCCCTTCGCAGTCGGTGGGGGCTTCTGTGAATGCTGCTGCAGCTTCGGTGTGCGAGAGGGAAAAAGAAGGCGCAAAGGCATGCGCGGTAGATCTAGAAAAAGAGGAACATGGGAACATGAAGTCACTGAAGAGACATGGGAAAAACGCATATGCATAATATATACACATATATATATATATGTGTATATGGTGTGTGGGTTTGTGTGTCGTAGCAGAATCACTGCTCGTGTACACGGAGGTAGCCGCTACTATCACTTGCTTCTCACCCGGTGCTATCACAGACGATAGACCGACCACAGCGGAGATGTCCATGCAAACAGCGGCAGTGGAAGGAAAGCAGGATACAAAATGACTGACACGGCGCTCACGCAGCTCGTGTCAGAGCACAGGTGTCGCCTGTCTCAGCGTAGGCTCAATAATGTACGTCCGTCTCACCTCTCCCCCAATACCGAAACAGGACCGCATATATCTTTATATACGTGTGTCTGTGTGTGTGGGGGGGGGGGCGGGGGGGGGGGCATCTAGCTGTGCAATACTTTCTTCTCAGCGGTAGAGGTAGAGGGGGGTGCGGGAGGTGAGGGAGCGGGAAGAGGAACAAATCCGATGCCCAAGGACCAACTAGATAATACACCCCCTTGAAGAAAAGATGGTAAAGGCCAGCAACTCTTAGGGCAGAGGAGGAGGAAGCGGAGGAGAGGGATGGCCGCCGCAGCCACGGAGTGCCAACTCCCTTTCCATTTGTCCTGGAGCGCAAAGTCAGCCCCGTTGACGGTGGCGGAGTATTTTCTTCATTCGCCTCGCGTACTCCACCTCCAGCTCTGCACGCCTCGAGGCCTCTTCCTGGACGACGACGTGTCTCGCGTCCTCCATGGCCCGCCGGCTCTGCAGCCACTCTTTTTTGAATTGCGCCACGCACAGCAGCTGGTCATCCAAGTCGTTTGACATGGCGTCTATCAGCCGCAGTCGCACCTTGGCCTCGCGTCGCTCACACTCCAGGCGAACCACATTCTCAGTCTTAAAGAAATGGTGCAGCGCAGCCTCCGAGGTCGGCTGCTTCATGCGAAACATGACTTGGGTAACACAAATAGGAGTCAGTAACGCAAAAGAGGAAAGAAAAGCTCCATGAAAAAAACTACAAAGGAGCCTACGGAAGTGATGTATGCGGGTGCGTGTCTGCGGGCCACCGCCAGGAGTACCCACACAAATAAACCTATGGAACCCCACCGTGAAGAACCGCAGCCATCAGGGCAAGCGCCATTGTATGTCGTACACGACGTACGACGCACCGTAAGTCATCCACACACGCAGTGGACGAAAAGAAAAAAAAAACAAGAACGGTATCCGAGAGAGACAAAGTAAAAGCGACGGAGAGGTAAGACCAGTGTGCGCATCTATGCAAAACAAGACGGGGTACGGCTGCTCCAATCCATTTTTGTGTTTGACCGGAAGGACCGCGGAGGCATGAACATATACGCGCACGCACACAAAGGATCACCTGTATCATCGGTGTTACATGAGGTGAGTTACCCACAATGCGACGCCTTGATGATAACGCACAATGGGGAAGGGTCACACGCGATCAACGGTGATACACTTTTTTTTTCCTTGCGACGTAAATTCGTGACATGCGAGGACAAGCCGGCCACATCCATTCCTCCCCTTCCTCTCCCTCCCTGTGCCCGTTCTTAAGCGTCCTGCCGACATTTCCCCCCCCCCTCCGATCCCGCTGGGGAAAAAAAAAAGTTTTGATCTAGCAGAGGCCGCTGGTGCTGGAATAGAGATCGACAGAGAGGCTTCACATCAAGACTTTGTAGGGAACCAAACACCACATCCAACGGGTATGACAGGGTGCTACAGCAACAGTGCGGAGGGGTGGTCTCCAGACGACATGCTTGCGTGTCTCTGTTGGGCGGTTACCGGGCCCACCTCGTCTGCATCGGCGTTGCCAAACTAAAACAAGCCCTAACATATTTTTTTTTTAGAAGTGAGGAACATGCCCGTCGCTGTGGATGTTGCTGTGTCTTATTAAACAGCGACAGCATGTCAGAAGCATAGACCTATCCACCCCACCAGAAAAGGGAGCTCCATGCAAGCACATCTGTGCCAGCACTCAGAAAATGAGATGAAGGCCCCAGTACCGGTGCGCGCCGTCACATCCGAAAGATCTATCTGCGCGGCACCACTGCTGAGCAAGCAGTTTGCAAGAGCTATCGGCCCTTGTGAAAGGTATATTGAGTCGCCGGGAGAAGCAAGCGCTGATTGTACCACCAACCAGGCAAATCAGCGAGACACGTGGAGTGACTAACGCTAATAGCGTCGACGACGAGAGATCCGACGTCGGTGCCTGTCGGTGCCGGGGAAGAGCAGCACAGGCAGCTTATTGGGTGAGGCGGTGTGACGGTCCATTTGCAGTTGGTTAATGAGTGGCTGAGTTGAGTGCACACGGCGGCGCAGAACGATTACCCGACGCTAGCCTCGACATCAACGCATCATTGCCTCAAACGAGCAGAGACCCCCCACCAGCCGAAGTGGAGCATATCCTCCTCCTGGATTTCCACATGCTTGCTGACGGCTGTGGGGGAGGCGAGAAAGAGCCAGAGAGCGTTGGGGAACCCGCCAATAGGCAGCATAGCTCATCTGAATCACACAAATGGGAGCAGACAAGGAAAGGGGGGAGAAAGGAGGAGGGATGGCGATGAAGCAGCAGCGGTGACGACGTCTCGCATAAGCTTCGATTTTTTTTAATTTTTTTTGGAGGGGTACCAAGACGCTGAAGGGAGCGAGGGCACAGGAGTGTGGTGTCCTCCTATAGCTGTTGCGATGCGTACCTCCCTCCCCCCCCCTCTCCTCCTCCTCCTCCTCAGCTCATCACCGCGCTGTCACAATCAGTGCTGGGAAGCTTCGGTTAAGCAGATTGCACAAACATGTCGCAGCTGGTGTTTATTGATGAATGCAAGTCACGATCTCTGGCCGAAACGAAGATGTAACGAAAAAAAAGGAGCGAGAACAGGTTCAACAAGCAGCCGCTCGACTTGTTTTATGTACGGTGAACTTGGCAATGTGCAGCCATGCGTTCTAGTAAAGAATGTGCCACTGAAACCAAAGATGGCATGCGTCTTGGCAACGCGTCTTGTGGCGTGCAACAGACCGGAGATCACCACAAAAGAGGGGGAAGAAGGGGAAGGGAAGGGAGTGTTACAAAAAGGCAGGCAAGGGGGTGAGGAGGGATATTTTAATAAGATTTCCGAGATCCATATATACTTGCACACGCATGCAGCCACACAGTTGCATATGCGCCCTGTGGTGTCGACGATAGCACCGTAGTGTTTTTTTTTTTTTGAGGCGGGGCCCTTCGTCAGCATGCCTCCATCCCTTTTCCTTGTCTTTTACACCATACAGGTGCTGGAGGGAAGGGAGAAGATCAAAGTACGCAGGCGATGTACAGAAAACCATCCATCCATCACCGATACACTTTGTTGCACACATCAACAGTTCGTGCCGATACGCCCGGATGTGCAGGTGTAAAGGATGGCGGGGGAGGAGAGGGGACAGGGAGGGAAGGGGGGGGAGGTAGTGAGCAACGAGAAAACAGTTCCCCATCATGTGTTCTTTTCTTGTCCCGTCGTAATCCTCATTGAGCTCTCCTTCCTGTGTATCTGAGAAGATGTGAGAATCGGGTGGAGGGAAGGTGCGGGGAGGGTGCGGGGGGGAAAAGATGTTTTCCTTTTGGGAAGAAAACTCCTCGTAGGCGTGCGAGATGCGACGGCACGGAGGAGACATGACAAGAGTGCAGCCTGGGGAGGGGAGGGGAGGGGAGGAGAGGAGAGGGGTAGACCCACAGATACAGACATACACAAGCAAGCAAAGATACACACGACGGTATCGAGAAATGACAGGTATATTCTTTAGAGCACGCGTGCCTCTGCATGATCATCCCTCTTTTCATTTCCTCCCTTCTCCCAAAGATCCAATACAACGTTCACACACGATAAACGATGCGCACAAATAGGAAAAAAAAAAGGATGGAATGAGGATGACAGGACGGCATTCTCACGCGATAAGAACCACAAACCCGCAAAACCTGTGCTGATGCTCTACATCGCACAACGTCCACCCTCCCAAACTGTCCACCACGAAAACACACACACACACACACACACACATGCACGCGGTATTCACAGTCACGCACTTCTATGGAGATGCCGGCGCAACCCATCATCGAACTCCACGGGTATGGAGGAGGGGGGGGGGAAATAGGAAGAAAAGAGAGAGGAGAAAACAATGCATTGGGATCTAGCATTCTACAAGACAAAAAAAAAAAAAGGTGACGGGAAAAAAAAAACATACAAGTAAGTCTATAGTAATCGTGGCCCTGGCCACAACAATCGAAGTGAGGCGACAGGAGAGGATGGGGCGCGTTGCACACCCTGTACCATCCCACCCCCGCCCGAGAGCGAGAGCAGGGGAGAAAGAAAACGAAAAAAATGAAGAGTGACCCTAGTCGTCTAGGACGCAAATTTTACGTCGGTAGATATCCGCAAAAAGAGAATGTACGGGAGGGAGGGGAGGCAGGGGTACAAGACGGCAATCAGGTGGTGGCGTCGAAGCGACGCGGGAAAAAGGGGGAGAAAGAGAAGTATCGTGGCGGTGAACGCAACTGGAATGGAATATGGTTGAGTGCTCAACTGACGCTGCACGCACGCGGGCACCCCTTGTCACTCGCGAGACCGGAGCGCGTTGCGGGAGAAGAGGCGCGGCTCCGCTCCCTCGTCCTCGACCTGTTGCGAGTCACCTCGGACACGGTTTTGATGCGTGGATGTTCCTTTGCGCGCGGTCGGGATGCTTCCTATTGTATTTGACCGGATAATTTCGCGCTGCTGCGTATGTGGTTTGCTGTTCTCCTTATCCAATGTATGCTTGAGGCCACCGTCCTCATGAGCAACCCGATCACGTCGGCGCCTCTCTCTCACGGCTGCCAGTGCCATGGAGAAGTCTATCTGCCTTCTCGACACAGCTGACGATGCGGTACCAGTGGCACTGCGTGAGGAGCGCCGTACCTCGTTATCGGCGGTGCCATCATTTTCACTACCACCCCGCGAATGCTCTCGGTTACTATTACACGCGATCCCTTTCTCTACAATGTCTTCAGGCAACTCACTGTTTTCGAGCGCAGCCGAGGCACAATTTTCTGAGCTGCTGTGGCTTCTGCTAGACGATTTTCCGTAACTCCTCTGGCACAGCAGCAGCTGGTCATCACTCGACGTCAGAGGCCATGGCGAGACCTCCGCCGCGAGTGAAGTCGCCGCCGAAGCTGTCGATGATTGGCTTCGGTCGGCCATGGAAGACCGAGGTGCAACAACGCTATTACTCACAATTGCATCCGCGCTCGCCCTCGAGACGGTGATGACAGGCCGCGCTGCAGTTGTAGCTGCGCGTCTGCGAACAGGACTGCACCTATTCTCGAAGCCTTGGCTTGTCGTTTCTTTTCCTGCAAGCATTGCATAGACGTCGTCGCTTGCCACGTCCTCTCCTTCTTCATCCCAAGAGGTGCCCCTGTCGAGAATCGGAGATGCTCGCAGCGAGCAAGGATTACCACTGCTGCTACAGTCGCTTCCTCCACCGTCACTGCCATCCTCGCCGCCCTCGTTGTGGCCGTCGTAACAGGAGTCACCACTGCAGGCGAAGGTGTTCTCTCGGTTGTCCAAGGTGCGAATGAGCATTTGACGCAGATTCAGGATTGACTGCTGCTGTTCCTCGATTTGATCCACCATTCTTTCAGTCTCCGTGGCCATATGGCGCCGCTCCTCGCGCAGCATCGCCTCCATCTCGCGCTTCTCCTTGCGCTGCTGCTCCAGTTGCATCTCGAGTGCACCCTTGGCGTCGTAGAGTAGATCAATCTGCTTTCCTTGGCGTAGCAGATCGTTGAAGAGAGCCGCGCTTTTGGAATACGCCGCCTTCAGAAGGGAATCAAGCTGAGAAATGTGAACACGGTCTTGCTCGCCGCGCAGGCATGTCAGGTCCTTCACAAGACCCTCCATCGCCACCAGCTTTGTCTCGTGCCGCTCCACCAACCACTCGTACTTGCGCTCGTGCTCGTTGAGAAGAGCTTCATATCGCACCCTCGCCGACCGCTCCAGCTTCGTCTCCTCCAACACTTTATTCTGCATGTCCATCACACGAGTGCGGCTTTCCGACATCTCTCGCTTCAGCTGCCGGATGAACCGCTTGCTCTCCTCATTGCGAGTCGAGAGAGCGACCACCTCGATGATCTTATTCTGAAGTGACTGGTACGCCTCGGAATGTTTGTGGGCCATCTCCTCATAGAGTGCGCGTTGGTGCTCATACATTTTTTCATAACGGTTCCTCTCCCGCTGGAGCCCCTCGTACTCGGCGAGCGGCACCATCGGCTCAGAGGCGGATGGGCTACGGCCGTAGCTGCTGCGCTGGGATGCGCTGCGAGCAAACGACGTGTTGTGCGACGCACCGTGCGGGGCGGGGGGGTGCGACATGCTTCCCCGTGCCGCAGTGGGAGTAGGCGACTTGCTAGTGGATACGACACCGAAGTGGAGCTTTGTAGCGGACGTGTTTGTGACGTCATGTAGCGCACGATGGTGAAGACAGTTGGTGCGACTCCTACTGGTATTGCTGCTGCCACTGCTGCTCCCGGCAGTGCCCTTCCGGTGAGAGGTCGATAAAGATCCGAGGTTGTTCGCATCATACTCGGTGATGTCAACGTGAGCGGCTCTGCTGGTTGGCATGCTCTGGGGCGAGAGCAACGCCAAGGCGGACGGCGAAGCATCAATACACTGCGCCGTAGCCCGATCCACCGTATCTTCGAGAAAGATGGCAGCGTCATCGATTGACGTACCAAGCTGACGGCGCACCGGTGTCGATGGCAATGCCTCAAACACAGTCGCCGCCGCTATGAGGCTGCTGCTGGACGACATGATGGAACCTCACCTGAGATGCAGTGGGCTATGCTATTGGAGGCGGCACCTAGGCATACAGATATATATATATATTTTTTTTTTCTGCATGCACAGAATGCGGACGCGAGTGTGCCTCACCACACAGGAACGTTTGAAAATGTTTCAAAAATAATAATAATAATAATAATTTGTCGAAGGTGGGGAGTGGCGGGGTAAGAGGGCGAAAATATAATTAAAAGGGGGCGCGATGGCGCGGGTGTGCCCAGCTTTAGTGGAGCAAATGAGAGCTTTGGCTGGACGAGAAGAGGTGCCGTGAATGTTGCCACTATGCGTCGCTACACGCAAGCGATGAACGTCTGTCTGAGAAGGCGCTGAGAGGACAGCGATGTAAAAGTTGACTTGTATATACGAAAGTATATATATATATATATACGCGTGTGTGTGTGTATATATTTGCCGCCTCCGCTAGAGGCACAACTTGCACCACCAACACGGGGAAGTGAGAAGGGAAAAGGGGGCAGTTCAGAGAAAGACACACTTCAAGCATCCAGTTTTTCAGAGAGCATTACGCGCCCGCAGATGAAGTGAGGGGTCACCAAGTTAAAAAAAAAAAAATCACCGTCATCTTTTGACGGCGCCGATACACACACTCTCCACAAAATGCCTTCCCCGCCACAGAAGTGACGGAATGGAGGCGGTTGGGGGAAGATCGTCGTCTGGCTGAAGCGATGCAACGTCACAGTACACCTGTTCATCCATAATCCCTCATTGATGCCTGCACTTAGGAGCCCCACCCCACCCGACCCTACACATAAACAAGCACACAAGCACATACACACACCTCCTGCGTGCCTGCAACATTCGTTGTTGTTCCTCTGCTTGAAGATATGAGCAGGTTCACAACACAAAGTTCGCACCCCGTCAAAAGAACGATGTGTACGTGCGTGTGTATATGTCTGTGGATGGTGGGGGGGGAAAGCTTACAACAAAGCAGTGACAACGAATATTCTTTTTTTTAATATTTTTCTTTTTGTGTATTTGTGTGACGGTTCTGGAGGAAGACGGCAGACAACTCTCACCTGAACCATATGTACACGCCACCAACTGCCCTGTTTCGACCGAAAAACATAGGTGGCACATACCCCACACCACACGCTCCGTTCCCCATAACGACAACACCGTCATCACAACCTGGTGCTCAAGTGCAACCAGGAGTCGGCCAGATAGGGGTGCTTTTTTTTTTTTGGGAGATGAGCGAGGCGCACATGCTACTGTATCCACGACTACCAGTTTGTCCACGTCGGATCTTTGGCGTACTCGGACATGTAGTGCAGCACCTTCTCCGTGATCTCCCGCTCGTCGTAGCGGTTGCCAAAGAAGTCGACGAAGCGGCCCTGTGGGTCGAAGAGAAAGATCGCAATACTGTGATCGATCAAGTAGTCCTCCTGCACAGCGTCCTCCTCCGTGGGGACTGAGTAGTAGATGCGGTATGAACGACACGCGTCGTTCACCTGTTTCGGTGTGCCAACGAGGCCGATGAAGTCGGGGTGGAAAACCGAGAGATACTCGCCAATGGCCTCGAGTGAGTCACGGCGTGGGTCGCATGACACAAACAGCGGCGCAATGCGCTCCTGTGGACGGGCGGCGTGAACAGCGTCAACAACGTGGGACATACGATTTAATTCGACTGGGCAAATTTCCGGACAGTGAGTGAATCCAAAGTAGAAAAAAGCCCACGAGCCGATAAACTCCGCCTGCGACACCGGCTGACCCTTTGTGTTCACCAGTACGAAGGGCCCACCGAGCGCAGGACGCCCGCGGGTCTCGACACTGACCCGCGCACTGCCCTCTGACCCGTAGTACCGTTGCTTGGCCTGACGGCTGCCGTACCACAGCGTTGCAACACACAGGAAAGCAAACCCGCCAAGAACGCCATACTTCTTCAGCGCCTGCCGATCCTTCTCCATCTCCGCATCTTCATTCGCACCACTGCCGTTTGAGTGGGCCTCGCGATGCTCACGGAAAGCTCGGCGGCTGCATGTCACTGATGTCACCATACTGTCTGCAGCTGCTGCAGCTGCCGTTCGAGGGCAACGCGCCATGGGACCGCAGGAGCACGGGAAGCTCAACAGCGATCCGGTGCGGCATGACGCCAGCGTCGGTGCTCCACAGATCGCATAGGCGAGAATCGAGCGACGCATGGCAAGTCCTACGCCTCGGCGTCGCGTTGAGGAGTATCGATGCTCTCGTTCTTTAGTTCCTAATTACCGCACAATTCACTTTTCCCCAGACAGTGGGGGGGGGGG
>CM007324.1:400631-445477 GCA_000333855.2 Endotrypanum monterogeii
AAGGGGGGGGGGGGGGGGGGATCAAGGGGGGGGAATTTCTGTGGTTGCCCTACGGGTGACCTCGTGTTACACCCGTTCGCGGCGCCACACACCACGCCACAAACCTCAACTCCAGCCTTGTCTGAGTCGCCACACCGATGAGCAGGGGGGGACGAAACAGAAGTCTTGGTGGCAGGAGTAAGGGAAGCAGGGAACAGACACCTTTTGATCGGTAACGGTGGACGATAAGACCAGTGTGTGTCCGAAGGTGCTCTGGGTGTGCACCAGGGCGTTGAAGTTGCGCAAGGGCACGTGAAGAGCGTGGGGGGGGAGGGGGGGGGGGGTAAGACGCAGGAAGGAAAAGAAAGAATACCGAAAACAAGAGACTCACACATAACGAGGAGGAGCAGCGCGTCGGATGCCAAGTTGGCGCCTACGCCATCTGGGAGGATGAACAGGGGGGGGGGACTGTGTTGTCTCTAAGAGCACAAAGTGCTGATTTCCATCGATTTTCTTATGATTCGAAGTACTGTTCTACCGCATGAACAAGTAACAGAAACAAGCAAATATATAAACAGATAGATGCACTATATATATATATATATGCATATATATATAGATATAAAGAGAGATCAGGCCAGCGGCAGTTTCATCGGTGGCTGCCGCATGGCGACTAGTATTCCCGCGGTTTCCCCCCTTCCCTCGAGTGTATATGTGGCGCAATTGGTTTTAGGGAAATCGGCGAGAGTCACATGCCTGGTGGGTTCGCAAGCGGAAGAAGTATATGCGGGTGCCATAGAAACCCCTCAAGGGGAAGAATGACCAGCTTTGAACCAGAAGCCTCAAGGCCCCCGCACTCTGCAGCCATGCCGCACTTCTCCCTCAGTCCTTCCCCCCCCCCTCTCGATTGGTCTCGGGGCACATGCAACATCGTGGCTGGCGGATGCCTTTGCTGTGTCTACCGTCCCGGTCGTATCAGCCCACTAGATGAGGGGAGAATGAAACGATGTATGATTCTCTTCAGGCTCATCAGCAGGCTGGGCGGGGGGGGGGGGATCGGTCGGTGTGTACATTGGTTGCCTATTGGGCCGATGGCACGCACCCCTCTCTATGGGTGCAGAGGATGCTCTGTTGGGATGTGACACACACCACACCGATGGCGGACAGTTGTATGTGCACGTGTATGTAAAAGAAGGCGCGGAACGCTCCCTTTCCCCCGCCCGTCCTTGACAGGAGTCGGGGATGTACCGAGCAAGAGAAGACGCCGCACTGGCACACACGTGCCATCGCACAACACACGCCTACTCCCGCCGCCGCTCCCTTGAAGCGAGAGAGGGGGGAGAGAAAAATTCGTGACGCAGACACACGCAGAGAGGGTTAGGTACACGCACTACGCAACGAAGTGGGGTACATTCCAATGGTCTGCAAGTTTGTTTTGCACGGGGGCGTGAGCATGAGTCATCACTGACTGCATGACTCAAGAAATCGGCATCGGCACCCTGAGCGCCGCCCATTTTTTCCCGACAGCACATTGCCCACCCTTCGTGTGGTGGCAGGGGAGAAAGCAAAAAGCTGCTAGTCAGTCAAGAAGGAGTAGGCCCCTGCTGTTCACCTCTACCCCACTCACCCACCCACACGCACACACTCACACACACAGCCAGGTGGACTCGAAAACAAAAAAAACAATTGAGAGGGGAGGGAAAAAGTGTCAACGCCTCTGGAGAAAAAAAAAGGTAAGTATCGTTCAGCGGTTTAGGGGGTAGATCCGCTCTGAGTGGGTGAGGATGTAACGGAGCGCCACCTCCACCGCACTCAAGAATGAAGTCAGTGGAGTGAGACGGGGCATATAAAACCAAAAAGGGGGAGGGGGTCGTGTGGTGGGTAATGTTACGGGGAAGTAAGAAGTCAGGTGTTGCACCTGTCGCCCACCTGCAAACACTAGATGATCTTCAGTCCATATCGATCTCCAACCGCACTGAGGTTGGCCTCAGCGGCGCTGTAGAGGGCGAGCTGACCTCACCCGAAGAAAATTTGGATGCGTCAAACTCCCCGACCAAAGCCTCTTCGGCACCATGCGGTAATTGTTGGGCTGGTGGTACTCCTCGTGGGGCAAAGGAGCGTACCTGCGCCTTCTCGTGCACGCTGCCGGTGTTAACAGATCCACTTGACACCAGCAGCTGGGGTACGTTTTCATTGACGCCCCGGGGCGGCTGCAGAGCCATGGCGTTCAGCCTGCCGTGACGATTGCGTACTAGTGTCTTGGGTCGCCGTGCCACTCCCTCTTGAGCGAGAAACTCCAGCTGCTTCGCCTCCAACGCGCTGTGCTGTGCCTCGAGTACACGCTGTGCCCTCTCGGCGGGCGACAGCTCTGGAAGCCCCTTGGTCGTGCCGAACGTGCGACTATCGGTACTTGTCACGGATGCACAGCGCTCACAGCTATCACAGCCGTCCGCATTCAAGTCATCCGTCGACGGCATCGCCCTGGGCACCAGCGCCAGGTCACCGCGTCCGTTGTCTGCACCGAGTGGAAACGTGTCGCTGCTGTTTTTGTGTGACGAGCCGAGGGTAGTCGATAAAGAAGGGACACCGTCTGCATTGACGTGCTGGCTGTGTGGGTGCGGTTGCGAGGCATAATCGTGTGGCGACGAAAAAGATGGTTCGTCAGAGGTATCATCTAAGCTCTCCCACGGATCCCGCGGCGGCATGCCACCGGGGTGGCCAGCTCCTATGAAACTCCCTGGCTTCGGTGGTGGCTTGCGTGAAGCCACCTTGATATGCTCACCAGGTGCAAGGTATCGTGGTTTCGGATGCCGCTTCGCAACCACCGGGCGCGGTGCGGCGGGTGTGGAGGACATAACGGGTACGCAAAACCTAAAGCAAAAATCAGTAGAGGAGGCTTCTACGCCACAGAGAAAATGGTGTGTGCGCGTGCGCTTGTGTGACCACGTGTCAGTGGAAATCGTTCAACCCTCAGCGAGCGTACGCCGCGGGAGCCTGTATGCACTTCACTTGTGCGGAAAGGGGAAAAACGCACACACAGTACTGAAACGGGGCAAGCAAGTGCGTTGTAGCACAGCGCCGTGAAGTACCGGTCTCTGTCGCCGCTATGTTTTTTTTTCGCTGCGATAAGTAGGGATGGGAGGGGAGTGGAGGTGAAGCGCAGCGGAAGACAGGGTGTATGGCTTGTGGTGAAGGGAAGGGAAAAGAATACAACACGAGGAAGCATCAAAGGAAAGGTGAGATCTTGACGGCGTCGGCAGCACCGGAATAGACGAGCGTACTCAAATTCCTATCCCTGCGGACAACAAAAACTCATGCAGGCCGACACGACGATCAGAAAAAGTGGATAAGATGACAGCGTACTAGCGGTGCGCGTACGCGGGGAAACATGAAAGGCTGTGCCAGCAGCTATGCGGACAATTGGGCACTCCTGTACCTGGAGGCTAGCAGTGATTCCATGTCACTGTAATAGGCATATATATATATATATATATATATATATGCATGTAAGTGTGTGTGTGTGTGTGTGTGTGTGTGCGGGAATTTTCCGCGTCAGAAAATCAGCAGGAGCTCTAGACTTGTATACAGTATACAAGACCAAGCTGTACTAGAGGTGCGCGACTTCGGTTTGAGAAGGCCTAACCTACAACAACACTCACTGGGTGGTAGTCCTCAACGCACAGCATTCAGCTTCCTCAGTCTTGCGGTGTACCATCGTAGCGTCTGCTGCGCAGTAGACTTCGCGCCTGAGCAACCATCTCCGGCGTAACCTCCGTCGCTGCAAGGCGTTCGCCTCGCTCCGCTTTCGATTCATCAGAAGCAAGCCTGTTATCGGCGTTGACCAGAAGCCCACTCGGTTTGTCATGGTAGCTGTAACCCCTCACGCCATCGTAGACGCCGTCTGGCGCGTCAGGCACGTATGTCGGCTTAAAGTCCCTCTGGTAGTACTGTTGACGATTCATCTCGATATTGTCGAGAATTTCATTTGCGCGCTTCGACTGCTGCCGTCCGACGTACAGAGCAAAAATACCGGCGCCCACGGTCAGCGTGCCACGCCACTCCATCCACACTGTGCGCACGACACCCCGTTCACCGAATCGTGCAAGTACCTCGGGGTTTTCGATGCCCAGCCACCACGCCCTGATGCGCGTGAACGTGCTCACATGGTGCACGAGCCGCGGATGCGTGAGATTTGGCGGCATGGATCGTAGCTCCCACCCAAAAATATATATATATATATCGCTGAATTGTGAGCTCCAGACAACTTTTCTCTATTCCACTGGGGGTGCTGTAGGTATGACCTCGTCCATCAATCAAAACACACACACGCTCGGAAAGACGCTGTCGCGTAAAGCGTAGCCTATGAAGGCGGAAATAATAGTAATGAGTAGCAGCGCTTCGCGCAGCGGGTAGTGAAGACATGTGACGGCGAGAGGAGGGGGAGGGAAGGGAAAGGAGGATATTCTAGTTATCGGGTTCGAAGGGAGGAGTCACCGTCGACGTTCACCAAGATCGAGCGGGATATGGGGCACTGAACCCCAAGCAGATCAAGAAAGCATAACATGAATAAAGACGAGGATGAAGGGGGGGGGGGGGCCAACGTGGGTCTTGGGGGCGGGGAAGGTGTGCACGCCTTGACCCGGCTAGGTGATTCACCCACAACAACGAGTTCTATCCCCCTTGCCTTACCATCTTTTTTTTATTTTTGTACGTTGGTCTTCTGAAAATTAACCCAAGCGTACGATGCCGGGGTATACGCACAGAGACGTGAACTGTTGGTGGAGCGTATGGCGGAGAAGGCTGGGACAACTGTGTAAGTATGCATATAGAAGCAAGACAATCGAGTGGGCCGTCTTTGACATGAGCCCCTCACCTCTCACGGGTGCCTTCAACATCGATCGCAGGAGGTCCACTCGATTGAGTATTGTGAAGGAGATGTGAACACGCGAAGCCTTCCATGACATCGGAAAAAAATAAAATAAAATAGGGAAGCGATTTACGGTGAAATGTGCCGTATAGGGGAGAAGAGGAGGAGGCGGGGGGGAGGGGGGAACAACAAACGAGCGCCCGTAGATAAAACAATATCAACTATACCAGCTGAAATATGGGGAGGAAGGAGTGGACGGAGGAGGGAGGAGGAGGAGAACGAAGATCAGAAAACGCCGATAACATCAGAAATATTCGCTTTATTTAAAATTCATTTCTCACGGTATTCGGTATGTTTTACTGCAACCCCGAAAAGGCTCGACTCAGTAGAAACTACTGTAGAGGCAAAAGACGAGTAAGAAAATTCGGCGGCATTGATGAGGAGAAGTATGTGTGTGTATGTGTGTTTGGGGGGGGGGGTTGCCGGAGACAAAAAAAAAAAAGCAATGCCCTGAAGGTCCAACCTTGTCAGCCACCCTCTTTCCTCCACCATGTCTTCGAGTCTGAGGTCCACGTGGACATCAGCGCACCCAGAGCGCCCCGCCAAATCCCTTTCATTCCTGCGCCGCTTTTCTGATTTGGGGGCTCCGGGGAGGGGAGGGGAGGGGGGGGGGGAATGGGCTCATCGGAATCCACGACAAAGAGGGCGAGAATGGGAAAAGAAGCATGATGGGTTTCGAGGACGGGAAAGAGGGGGAAGAGACTATGTATCTTTCACAAAAAAAAAAAAAGATGAGGCCTTGGTATCCTCCAACCAGCGCCTACAAGAAAAACTTGTCTGCTGGTGGTCCACTACTTGCCTTGCACCCCACCCCTCTCCCCCCCCCCCCCACACACAGAGGCTTCCACTCTCGGTCGCCCTTCGACGTACCCACACTTCCCTTTGATACCGCCCTCACCTCCCCCCATTCTGCCCCTTTCTGTGTCTCGTCACCCTTACACATTGTAGACCGTACCCTGTCATAACATATCTGTGAAATCCCCACAATACAAGAGAAAAGAGGCGTTCATCTAGACCTGCACCCAGCATTACAGAAGTCGCCTACAGGTGAAGCAAGACTTCTCCCCTTCCCCGCCGCCGTCCCTTCCTTCTCCGTGAGAAA
This sequence comes from Endotrypanum monterogeii, assembly GCA_000333855.2. Lineage (NCBI taxonomy): Eukaryota > Euglenozoa > Kinetoplastea > Trypanosomatida > Trypanosomatidae > Endotrypanum > Endotrypanum monterogeii. The sequence goes on from CM007324.1 coordinate 406,640, forward strand.
GAAGTGCAATACTCGATGGTGACATGAAACGAATTTCTCGGCTTTTTTTTTTCATCTGAGTACATATACTTTTTTCTTTTACCATTTGAGGGGATGCAAAAAGAGGGGCGGCCCACCGCAACCATTTCACCGCACACGTCTCGTAGGCCATACTTCACTGAGGACTCTACACGATGCATCGAATGCATAGCACTCGTGCATCTGTGTGTACTCGCAAGCGCATTCCATTGACATGGTATCCCCTCAGGGAAATATCCTTCCCCTCCTAGGCCTCTTTTTTTTTTACAGCTTACTAGACAACTTCTTCGGCGCCTCTGTCGTTACGCTGCGGTCGCGAAAGGCCATACACAAGTCCACTTCCTGGCGGCTGCCAAGGTAGACTGGCGTGCGCTGATGGAGACGACTGATAGACTGCTCTAAGACACGTCCATTGCTGCCCATCGCCTTACCGCCTGCCTGTTCCACGATCATAGCCATTGGTGCGGCTTCATAAAGGAAACGCAGCTTGCCCTCCACCTGGCTCGAATCCTTCGGGTAGCAGAAGATGCCACCATAGAGAAGGGTTCGGTGGATGTCGCCCACCATCGAGCCGATGTAGCGCGCGCTGTACTGTACCTTCTTGTTTGTCTTGAGGTAATTCACGTAATCCTTAAACCACGGCTCCCATTTCCCGTAGTTGCCCTCGTTGACGCTGTAGATGCCACGCTTCTTTGGGATGCTGATGTGCGGATGGGTAAGAATGAACTCGCCAATGTTGGGATCCAATGTGAACCCGTCCACCCCTTGGCCAGTCGTCAACACGAGGTTGGTGGCACTCCCGTAGACGGCGTACCCAGCAGAAACCATATCAGTACCTTTCAGTGTTCGGATTATCGCGTTGGCTTCCTCGACCGTGTTGATCTTCGTGTCCTTCGGCAATCGCCAGACACCCCAGATCGAGCCTACAGAAACGTTGGCATCGATGTTGCTGCTGCCATCGAGAGGGTCAAAAAAGATCAAATAGTCACCACGGTGCTCGCGATCAGCGACGATCATTTCGTTCTCCTCTTCGCTGCCGATGACGCACACACTCGTGGAGCTCAGCAAATACGCTTTGAAGGCCATGTTCGAGATGACGTCCAACTTCGCCTGATGGTCACCTGTCGCATTGGCCGAATCTCCAGCGATATAGCCCAGAATTCCCTTCATGCCAGCACGCCGGATATTTTTCTCGATCACCTTCACCGAGGTCTGAATTGCCATCATCAAGAGCGTGAACCCGCCGCGACTGTGCTTTGGCTGGTTCTTGATGATGTACTGGGTGAGGGTGACGGGGGTGAGGGTGCGACGGGAGTCCATGATGGGCAACACAGAAACACACAGACACCGAATAAAATAAAATATAAAAAAAAGGGGTTATTGTCGAATAGAAGGGGAAAAATAGAAAGAGAAATGACGTCGAAGGCGAGGGGGTAATATCGACGTCTGCGCTGAAATACTCGACTAGTGTAGCAGTCGGCCCGCGACAGGAGAAAAGAGAGATATGTAATGTGTGTGTGTGTGTGTGTGTGTGTGTGTTTGTTTGGAAAGAAGACACAACGAGGGTGGCCAAAAAGGCCAACGGGGAAAAAAAAGGGGAAAATGGGGGGGATGTTTTTTTTCGCCCAGAGTAGCGATGGATCGGTAGACAGCCGACGTGTAAGGTGCGTGCACACACACACAGAGAAACAAAAATAGAAAAAAATTAGAAAAACTGAGACTTCTAACGTCGAGACGTACAGAAAAATAGTGTGGAGAGGAGAGGATGGAGAAGAAAGGAGCGCGAGCGAGGAGACAAAGGAAGAAAAATGTATTCGTCCGAATTTGAATGTTGGGAAATGATGCTCTGTGAGCAAAACAGAATAATATGATAGGTCGCCTAAAATACAAAGGCAATGGTGCAACACTTCACAGCCGAGGATACTTTCACATACGTTTTTTTTTTTTCTCAGGTAGCAAAAGAAGCGAGCGCGTATCTGAGGTACGTCAGCCAGAAGGGACCGTGATGGAGCAGGTAATGGTGTGTGTGTCTGCGGCAGATTGAGCGAAAGGGCGGCGCTGGACAAAAAGTAGTAATTGTAATGAATGCAGAGAATGATGAACTCCATCAGGAGACACATGCCGCGTGACAGAGCGAGCGGAGGAGGGGAAAAAAAAAACCGGCGACGCGTAAAAAGAAGGGTAATTAAAAAAAAAAAAAATAAACGTCAGGGAAAGGAAGAGTGAAACATCGCGGATAGAAATGTGTGAAAGTGAGGGAAGGGGGGGAGGAGGGGGTGCTGCCAAGTGAGAAGCACAACAGCTCTACTCATGCCAAGACGAATGAATCTCTCCAAATTCAAAAACGGGATGCCGTACCACCGCAACAACAGTCGTCGAGTGGTGAGAGGACCATGACAACTGGTACTTTGCTTACTCTGTTGTATTTTCCCTGCCCTCAACCACAAAAAAAAAAAAACAGAGAAATAGAATATTTCCCCGGCGAAAAAAAAAAACACCCATGTGGTGGCTTTCAGATAATACTTCCCTTTCCTATTACCGCCGCCACTCTTCATTGGGTGATGACTAGTAGTCGTTCTTCTTCTTTTTGTTCACCTGACCAACCCCATACCCACCAGCACCCACGCACCATGCGGGTTCCTGAGTGCGAACGCTTCCCCTTTTTCCTCTGCTTGATCTTCCATACTGTTACGAGAAAGGATGCAGATGAACTGTGGATCAGGGAAAGCCATGAGGGGCGTGAACACGCAGGGGGAATGAGAATGAGAATGAAAAATAAGCTGACGGAAAAGAGGAGCGCTGTTCTCACACGCCATTGCTCCGTCCCCTTCAGTGGTGAGCGAAAAGAGACGTGAAGCGGGCATGAGGCAGTTCCTGATGTTGCGCATCCACGCCATTCAGGTGTGCGCACGGATGCACCAAGAATAAGAGTCCTGCGTGTCGCATCGACATACCTAGGGCCTGTGAAAACGTGTAGAAAGTAGAGAAAAAAAAAGGGAGGAGAGGAGGTGAGGGAAGGGTCACACCTCGGCGCCTTTCCGCCCTCCCCTCCCCCCCATCCTCCCTCAGTCCCTTTCTGCCGTGGGGTAGACACAGAAGCCAACAAGTCAGCTTCCTCACTCAGAAGCCATTGTGCGGCGGGCAAAAACAGAGCGAATCCTCAGTACATCGTGTGATACCCATTCCTCTCGTGCGGTGTGCACCTCTTGGAAGCCCTTTGCCTTCAACAGCTGCACCACACGGCACACTCTGCCCTGCACATCGTGCACCTCAACGACAAGCTGCTCGATGCGCTTCCACTCCAAGTCGGTGATACCCTGTAGTACATCCCACTCAGCCCCCTCGACATCCACCTTCACCAATGTGATCGAACCCTCAGTGAGGCGACGGCGCATTGTAGAGTCTGTCATACGGGACGATGCGCGCTTCAGCAGCTCCCCGAAAGAGACACAGTCGCATCGCACACGCCTCCGTTGTGATGGAGATACCACCAAGAAAATCACAAACAGCAGCAGCATCGGCGTGAGCAGCACCACCATCACCCACCCTATAAGACGCCTCTCAAGCAACCAACACAGAAGAAGCGTCGGTTTTGCTGGCAAGTTTCCTGCAGTGACACTATCACGCCCTATCACCGACAGCTGCGTGCACAGAGATGCAGCCCGCCAGGGACGAATGATCTCTGCCTCGTACATGGAGGCCCCAGCAGTCACACGTGGGTCAACGTGGAACTCGGCGCCTTTCAGGAACGTGGTCGATACGCCCAACTGTTCCACCCACACCTGCTGCCCGTAGCGTCTCGTATTCTCCTCCGTCAACGCGCACAGACGAGGGATCGGCTCGGCAGCGACAATAACCGCCGTTGGGTTCATCTCCATGACAAACACGCTAAAAAGACCAACGTGGCTTCCGATGTCGATGACCAACGGACTTCCAGTCGCGGGAACATGAACACCATAGCGCATGTACACCGTATCTGCGAAGATCTCTCGTGCCACCATCGCCGTTCCCCAGTCTCCGCGAACGGCCTTGTAGTCTACAGACCTAGCGCAGCCGAAGGCATCGGTAAAGTTCTGTGTGCGTGTAGTGAGTTGGTCAGTGCGCAAGACCCACTGATGAGCCCACACGCACAATGCAACGTATGCCCCTAAGCAGCCAGCCAGGAAGATGAGTACCATAGCGATAAGACACTGCAGCGCCCGCACACATGTCGGTAAGAAAGTGAACCAAGGAGTGTAGCGCTACTGTGTTACGCGCAGCTGTCGGTAGGGAGGGGCAGCAAAGTGAGTCTGTTCTCCCCTAATATGTTCATGTGCGCTTATCTGCACTACACAAATCACGTCAACGGCAGGGAAAACCAAAACAAAAATTTAAAGACAAAACGAGATTAGAAGAAGACGACGTGTGAAACAACAAGTGACGACGGCAGTAGACAATACAGGAGCCTGTTGGATGCCTCCCGCCCTGCCCTCTGCACCTGCCCAGGAGACGACCAGGAAGAGGAGCGCGGCGCAGAGAGACTAGACCCCCCCCCTATCACGGGGATCCCCTGGATGATTTCCCCACCCAGGTGCGTGTATAACTCTAGCCCACAGACCTCTCCCTCATCTCGGAGCATGTAGAGTGCAGCAGAAAACCGCTCGCGCTTTCACAGTCACTAGGTATGCTGTATGTGCGCTCACGAGAAAAAAAAAAAAGAATTCTGCGCTGAACTTAGACATCGCCCCACGCCTCCTGTCCTACAGGTGTGCAGACTCGCTACTCATCTCCCCATTCGGTGGCGTCTACACTTGTGCACTCACATGGAGAGGAGAAACAACCTAGGAGGAGCCGCATTGGGGTCAACATTTTTCTTTTTTTTTCTCGCCCTCTCAGTTCGAGAGTTTTTTTTTTTTCTGTTAACGTGCAAATATAAAGACACGCACACATCAAGAGCGAGATACCCACAAAACCGTACAAACAACGATGAAAAAAAAAAATACTACCCATTTTTTTTGTTGTGTGCAGGTGTACCATCCCCTTCGCGTTGCTCCGCTGAGCTTGCACACGATGATCCACTTTACCTTTTTTTGTTGTTTTTTTCATGATATCCACTCGTTCTTGTGGAATCAAGTTTTGGCACATTAACACACGCCACAACTCAGTACCCACCCACCTCACATATTTATATATGAATTTGACTGCACACACACACACACACACACACACACACAGAGACAGAGACAGAGACAGACATTATATGCAATAGAGCATGTGTGGCGATCCAGTTACAGGGGGGCTATCTGTAGGGATTGTCTCCATGAAGGAAGTTTCATGTACTTAATCATGAGCGCGTGTGCAGACGCCCCCAGGTGTACGCACGGCGCTTCTGACCAAAACAAAAAGGTGAGAAAAAATTAAATAAATACCAAACGCAACTCTGCCGTTAGGTCAGCTGACAGTTTTTTTTTTTTTTTGCCCTCTTTCAAATTTGTTTTAGTTTGTGTGTGTGTGTGTGTGTGTGTGTGTACGTATGGGGGAGAGGAGAAAGGTTGGACTCCACATCTCGCCCCGTTCCCTCTAGTCTCCTCCTCTCAGTCGCGGCGACTAACTATTTCGACTTGACTTTCCCATTCAGAAACAAACACGCCCAGCGACAAGTCGCACGCGGATCGCGCGCGCCGGTTTATCTCAAGAAGACGGGTTGATTCCCTTCTATATTTTGCCCTCCATCGTCTCTATCATGGCACACAAAAGAGATGCCCCACACACCATACTCCAACTTCAGCGGGTCCACCAGCGTATTGCGTGGCGTAAGGCAAACGTCACACATGCGGCCAATGATAAAATAGATTACCCCTCCCACAACAACATACGCCCACAAGTCAGCCCATCACTTATTTGTAGGACGTCTCACATACGCCCCCATCACACCAGCTGCCACACACTTTATCTATTACACCAACAACAAAAAAGAGGGGCAACAAATGCAGTGCACCATCAGTACACCCCTTGAGCTCCGGCTGGAATGCGCCAGGTGCAGATCCACACCCCACCCAACACGTCTTTGACTCTGTTAACTTTCACGGACGTTAGCCATGAGGAGGCCACCGACACGAGAAAGAAAACACACGCCATAGTGAACCACAGTGGCTCAGAGAACCTACACACCCGCACGCTCAAGTCCGGCAGGGAGGGGATATCCAAAAAAAAAAAGGGAGGTGAATAGTATCCACACCCACAATTTTAGGAAAAAAAAACGCAGCACTGGTGAGCACATCGCATCTGCACATATAAGCTGACACGAGAAGGAAACGTTGCGTAGAGGAAGTTAGAGGGACGGCAGATGAAGGGGTCGACCATTGCTCGTGCATCGTGTAGATCGTGCTTTTTTTTTTCTTAGCTTTTGTTTTGTGGCACGGGCTGTAATTTCACAGAGGAGCACGAGAACCACGGAAAAGAGAACGCAATGAAAGCGGGGTCAACCCCCCTCTGCGAGGAAAAGAAAAAACAGAGGTGACAAGTGAGCAAACAAGCGAGCACAAAGACGAAGGGGAAGTGATGAGGAAGAGAGGGGGAGAGAAAAGAAGGAAAACAAATTGAAAAAAAAAATCAGACAGACACATACGCGCACCTAACAAAAGCTAATTTTCTCCTTCAGCTTCGAGTCTTCCTTTTCTTGTTCCCCCTGTGTTTGTCCCCTCGCAGCAGTCGTCTCTGCCTCACTTGTACGGAAAGAAGGAAATTACATGAACAACGCTAAAAAAGAGGGAGAGAATCGCGACGATGCTTACTGCAGATGCACAAGCTCCTTTTGCCTTCATCCCTTCTGCCTGCGTTATCTGCACTACGGCGTGTCGAAGAATCCATCCACGTTTCTGTTGTCGCTTCGACGCGTGAAAATAGTATGGAAGAGAGCACCGGTCAGCGACAAACCGTCAATCACGGAGTCAGACCTCTGTGACCCACCATAATGTGTCTGTACGTTGAGGTCTATTTCTTATCCCACATAGCCTACAAGCCAGTCTTGTCTATCATGTCCATTCCTTTTTTTCTTTGAGGTGGCTGTGGGGAGCGCACCTATGTGGTGTTCCTCCAGATGCACTTTGGAAAAAAAAAAACATGTCACGAAAAGAGCGACGCTGACGAAAACAGACGTTGTCCTGCGGACGCATAAGAGAGAAGCACCTGCAAAATACGATCGTCTGGCACCAGATAAAGAAGAAACATGAGTTGTGCTTTTTTTTTTAAACCCCGTTCTGAACAGCACCGGTGGCCACACATGCAATACCCATAAGTAGAACATCATTTCCTCGTTGGTGCGAAAATAATTTAAATACAAGTCGGAAGGAATGATCAGAGGTGGGGGAGGGGAGGGAAAGACCGGGGAAAAAAAAAACAGTCAGGGAGAAAAAAAGTAGTTCAGCGGTTGTGTGTGTATGTTTGTGTGTGCGTGTGCGAGGAAGAAGAGGGAGAGAAGAGAAGGGCAGCAATATGTAGAAATAAATATAAATATATTTATTTTTATGCCGACCTCTTTTCTACAGTCTTCGGGGAAAAAAAAAAGAAATCAGCCAAGTAAACAACAGAAAAAGAGGGGAAACGAAGAGGACATAAAAAAAAAAAACAGAGACAGGTGAATAAGGAGGGAGAGCAAACAATTTTTAAAAAGTGGGTAGGGTAAGCGGAATATAGCGGTGACACGGTGAAGGAGAGGGGTCAGAGGAACTGATGTGGATGCTCGTTCTCCCACCCCTGTCGGCCGCGGGCTTCCTCACACGAGCAGCAGCAGCACCGGAAGCTTGTGTTACCTCTTGTTATTTGCTGCTCGTCAACACTGTACCTGAGCGCTCCTTTCCATTTGACTTTCCCCTTTTCTCCCCTACCCCCGTTGCCCATTGCCTGTGCACACACATTCCAATGCACAGTCTCCACCTTTTCCATGTATCTCTCTTCATTCCCGACTCCTAAAAGGGAGACCCGCCACACCCGCTCAGAAAGTCATCACAAAAAAAAAAAAAGTTAAGCAACGAAATGAGAGCGGTCATGTGAAATGGGCGGAGGCACATCTCCTTCCTTCCAATTAAGCGTGTCAGTTCTGGTATACGGTGCGGGTGCGAGTGCGAGCGTAGTACCTAGGAAGCGAAGGAAAACTAAAGGGGGCGACAGATAAGACCCGCACATCCGCAGAGTAGAGAAAAGGACGTTGACTGGAGAGGGGAATTATATACATACATATAGAATTCCCAAAAGGAAAGGGGAGACATCACGAAATAAGCACAACGAGAGCGAAGAAGACGAGGGGAATGGGAGAAGAGGGGAGAAAAAATAGTTTGACAGAACACAAATGAACTAAAACAGCGAAAATGGACAACAGGAAAGCAGTGAAGCAACAAACCAGCTAACACGCACAGACACATACCTACCTACACGCACAATCGTTTATATACATATATATATATATATATATATATATATATATGTATATATATATAAAGAGTCAACACACACATATACACATTCACAGAAACACAAGCACAACTATGTTACCAAGGAGTGAAAGAAGTGCAGTGCACCACCTTGTTGACGCTCATCATCTTCCGCCCATCATTTCTTTTTTTATATCTCGTCATCTCTCTTTCTGTGTGCGCTTGCTTTTCGCCTCCTTTGTCAGTTGTGGGGCCTTCCACCGTTGCTTGGCGCGGCAGTTGAACACCACAGAACACACAACCAGATAAATAGGAGAGAAACACCCCTCCCCTGATGTAATAATGCTGCGGACATCAACCGTAGAGTGAGAATGGGGTGTCAGAGTATTTTTTTTTTTCCAAGAGGACGGCGACGAGGGGCTGTGAACAAAAGCCGAGAGGACACGAGTACCTCCCAACAATTGCACCCACCCCTACCAGAGGCCTTACCGGAGTAGAGCAGGGTAGCCACACGTAGAACAACTGTTCACCCTCAAACCCCCAATTCTACGAAGTCCTCTACGTTGTACTTGTGCTTAAGCTGTCACCTCTACTACAGCGTTTGAAAAATCTCCCTGAATGCAAATGCGTTTATCTTGTGTACGCGACATTCCACATACCCCCGCATCCTCCAATATTGCGTACAGCGTCTTCGCTGTTCGCAGTATTCACGGCGCCATCGACTACCCTCACCAAACACATGCCACCTGTATAAGATCCTGTGACATGCCGACATACGTGTCCGCTAAAGTGATTGGTTCTCCACTTCACCTTCAGTTTTTTTTTTTCACCTGAACAGACGAGCGGTCCATAGAAGGCCTCACAACAGCTTCCCTTTTTGATTGTTTTCAGCCCATGAGAGTAGAGCTTGGGGAGGCGAAGAAAACATTCCCACGAGGGGAGCGGCTGCGAAGGGGAGTATGAACGAAGACGGCCCTGTGACGGAGACACGCGTTGCTACTTTAAAAGAAAAAAAAGAGAATCATGGGGTAACTCAGAGTACACCAGCAGAGGGAAAAAACAAATTACACAGAAAAGAAACAAAAAAAAACCTATGGGGAGCTGGAACGAGCACGCGCACACACAGCGGAGGAGAACGCTTCACGGAAGGGGGGAGACGTGGGGGAGACGTGGGGCAGACGTTATGCACCAGGAACAAAAATAAATTCACCGAGGCGTGACACAACAAACGAAAGAGTGAACACAATAGAGGCATGAGCTGAAAACAGGAACATGAACTGACAGAAAGACACAGAAACCGTCGGGACATGCACATACACGGGAGGAGTTGAGCGCAACAAGAGAGAAACAAGACGGTCCTTTAAAGCACACATCCGTATACCCTGCCCGCTATTCCTGAAGTAAGAGCAGAGGAGTGGACGGCATCAGAGTTGTATATGAATGTTGCGCCGACCCTTCCCCTCCCCACCCCCTTCTCCCGTGCATGTGTATGTGTGTGTGTGTGTGTCATACTTCACCTAGGTCGAGTCTTTTTTTAAAAAAAGGAAAGCGAAAAAAAAAAAAGATGACACGTTTGCTTTCACACGTATGAGAAACCAAACCAAAGCAAAGCAAACCAAAGCAAACAACAACAACAACAGAGAGGGGGGCGATGGAGGGGAGGGAAAAAGAGGTCGGTAAAAGACTGCACTCGGAAACAGAGGGAAGGGAAGGAGGAGGGAAAAAGCGACGGAAGCAGTTGTGTATCCGTAGGTGCGCGCGCGTTCAATGCTCGCGAAAGAGTTGACTACACCAGAAAGAACGAGTCGGCATAGAGGGAAAAAGGGGGATAGGAGAAACTAAAGGTGAAGGGGAAAGGGGGGACGGCGTAGAGGGACAACGCAATTTGGAAATGAGGAGAGCGAATCCATGACCGCCACGACGCACACACACACACACACACACACACACACACACACACGTGCACACACCTCCGCATCTCGGAGCCGTAAAACTGGAAAAGGAAAAAAGAACGCAGGCCGAGGAGCGAACCGATGATACTGATTGAAGGCAAAAACAAGCAAGCAAACTGCTGGAAACAAAAACTGTGGCGTGCACAAGACAAGAAACAATGGAGACACACCGTATTGACACGTCGGAAGGAGATCTTGCAGATGCGTAGAGGGGCAACGAATGCAGTCTGCGCATACAAACGAGGAGAGAGATGTAAGCTGAAGAACAGACTCGGGCACCCTGGAATATAACACAAAGAAAAGGAAGTGAAAGGGGGACGGTAGGGTGCCGCAGATGGCGTTGCAAAGACTGAGTCTAGCTGCACCTCGCCTCGTCCATAACTGCGCAACCTTTTCCATTCGTCGTTTGTATACGTTCTGTAGACCAGGGACATTAGAGAGAGCCTTGACAGATTCATAAACGCACGCAAGTCGCAGGCCCATATACACGCCAGTATGAAAGCCGGTCATCTCCTAAAGCCCACAGCTCTCGGCAGGCGCTGGCACACAAGACAAAAAGAATACCCTCTATAATCCCCCTCCACGCCATGAACATTCCCTTTCGTGCAGGACAATGAGGCATGCGGGTTGACGTCGATACCTCTCCACCCAAGACGCGTTTACGCCCAACTGCAACCATGTGAGCTTGTCCACCCAAGTGTAAGCCCCGGAAATGGCAACACACACACACACACACCGATACGAATGGCGACGGAAGCGCCCACCCTACCCCCCGAAAAAAAAAAATTCAATCGTGACGCAGTACTTCCAAGGGGTATATATGTAGCGATGTACAGATATACCTTGTGTACGCAGAAGAGCGGAGCACCTATACAGACGCCTCCACAGAACCACCTACTGCGCGACAGCGACCTCACGTTCAAATAAAAACTACCCTGCCACCAATACACTTGCGGTATATATATATATATATATATATATATATATATGAACACGAGGGTACAAGAAAGAAAGAAAAGGGGGGGCAGGAAGGGGAGGGACGGTTGTTCGACGTGGAGGATGCAAACACGAACGCACAAACACATGCCAGCTGCAGTATACGGGAAGATACGAGTACACTAGGGAAGAGTTTCATCAGTCACCATCACAAACACAAAACGGGGGGAGGGGGGAGGGAGGTAAGTCCACCTCCCCTCTTCCTACCTGAAGGCCCTGCGCGTGCGTACGCAGCTTGGAAGAGACGGAAACCCACCTCATCTGCGCAAGCACACAGGTATAGGGTGTGCAAACACTTCTCCTATCCCCCCCCCTCCTCACTTGACTACGCATACACCTACAGGAGCAATGACCCCCCTTTTGCTCCCCTTGATGTTGCCCGCGTGTTTGCGTATCTGAGCACCTCATTAACCAACCTCCACTGGTGCTCAACAATATCACCACAGCCAGAGGGTCGCACTTGGCCACCCAACTCATGCAGAGATACCCTAGCTCCAGCCCATCGGCGGGTACATGCCGGTGGTAGCCATCGTTGCTGTATTCATCGCCATGGGCTCCATCGTCCCCTGAGGACGATGGGCACCTTCGTCGTCGACCACCAGCGATGTGGTCGGGTTCGTTGTCTTGATCTCGTCCATACGTGAGAACTGGATATCGAGGGTGAATGTAACGCTCTCGCCGAGGGTTACGGGCTGGCCTTGAAGTATATTCTTCACGTGCTCCGCAGACTCGCGAGCGTCGAACTGAACGAGTGCCTGCACACGGTTGTGATTCCATTGGCTACTCTCGTTCTTGGGAAGCACCACGATGCGCTCCACAGTCCCGTAGTTGGCAAAAATTTGATACACAATCTCCGGTGTAATGTGCGCTGCGGCAGATACATCGTATTGTGTGTTAAACATTGACACCAGCAAAGTTCGCGTCGCGTGCTGAGTGGCGGTGAGGCTTTGGTGGTTGCTAAAACGAATGTACACCCGACGGCCGTCGATCTCCGCGTAGCCGGGCTCCTTGAAGAAATCCACGAGTTGCTCCGCACTCTTGGGGCTCTTCATCTCGATGAGGGCCTGGTTCATCTGACGCAGCATCACGATGTGCTTGATGTCGCCAAAGTTCTGGGCAAGGTTTTGGATGCTTAGCTGCGTCACCTCTGGTGTGACGTTGCGCATGTGAATAACAGAGCTCGTATTACCAATCTCGTTGTTCCGCGGCCTTGGCTGCATCTCCGGCAGGACCTTTCCCTGGTTGTGGCCTTGTCCTTGATTGTGCCCTTGCTGCTGCTGTTGCATCGACGACGGGGGCACTCCATTTTGATAAGGAGGAGCATAATTTGGCACCACAGAAACCCCAGTGGACATGGGAGTAGACAGCACACCAGGCTGGTAGGACATCATATTCGGCTGGCCGTACATTTGACCGGACACGAACTGCTGGCCGTACATGAGATGCACGAGCCAGATGAAAAAAAAAAAAATAGCGACGAAGCTATGACTACGCGGAAACAAAGAAGACGGGGAAGGCTGAAGACACACACAAATGCCAGCTGAGGCCAGCAGCTTAGGGGAGAGCAAAAAAAAAAAAAAAGAATAATAATAATAGTAATAAAACAAGGTGTATGTGTGTGTGTGGGGGGGGGAGAAATCTACGTCGCTCTGCTTTCCAACAAAAACAGGCCAAAAAACAGAATGCCGCACGCGAGAACAAGTTGAGTCACCGCGAGATAGAGACCAGCTGCTCTGCACAGAGGTAAAAAGCGGAGAGAAGGGAGGGGAAAGGGGTTCAGGTGCGAGTGTAAGTAACTGTGAAGGTATGTCGTTGTATGAGAAGCGTTGTAGAGGGAGGGGGGTGAAGAGAAAGGGGAAGGGTGGGACGAGGGAAAATGTGCGCCGTATAGCCTGCTAGTGTTTGTGGGAAAAAGGCCGGAAAAGAAAAAAATAAGTGAAAAGTGAGAGAAGGGCAGGAAAGAACGCGCAATCACTACGCACACACAGAACAATAACTTGGCAACACGAAGAAAGGGGGAGAGGGGCAAAAAAAAAAAAAAACAAGAAGGGGAAAAAGAGGAAGGGGAGCTATTGTCGAGGTCGGACTAATGCTCAATCGAGATATGTGTTGAGAGAAAGCGAGGCGGGGGGATAGTATTGACGCACAAAAGAAGAGGGAAAGGGGGGAAAAATCTGAGGGGAAGAAGGGAGAGAGAACAACGAGCTGATATAAATGAGGGGATCAGGGTAGAGGCAGGGGAAAAGACAAGTGCTCGATCGTTTGGGTGTTCTTCACTTTTTTCTCTCCTCCTTTTTTTTAGTTCTTTTCGGAGAAATCGATTGTACACCCTTCAGTGAAAAGGCGTAGAACTAGAGATGGGAACGATGAGGAGGCGAAATACGAGCACACGCGACAAGCAACGCAAAGCAGAATAACAAAACAGCCACACACAGACACAACTCAGAACTAAAAAAAAAAAAACAGACGTTGGTGCGTGTGCAGAAGTTGTGAGCGGCGAAGCGAGGGCTGGGAAAAAGGAGACACGGAAGGAATTGCAAGGCGCAAGGGCCGTAAAGCCACGAGCCACGACAGGAAAAAGGAAGAGAAGTAACGGGGGAGAGGGATAAACAACAACAGAAAAAAAAAAACGACGACGACGCAGCCCAAGTAAGAAATATTTTACCGACTCACTTCTCACGAACACGCTGACACACTCTGACACAGTCGTGAAAAGATAGAGAAAAAGAGATGACAGAGTGTGAAGAGAGAGAAAAGGGGTTGACAGGACCACACGTACAAGCCGCAGACGCACTCAACAGAGCAAAATCTTTATAGGGATCTGTCGAAATGAAATACGAAAAAAGCAAAACAAATCGACCAAGCGACAGAAGGCGAAAGGAATTGAAGATGATAGAGAGGAACACAAAAAAACTTTCTGTATTTTTCTTTTTGAAAATATACTTTCCTTTTTTTAAGTCTTCTCGTTTTCTCAACCGTTGCGAATCGACTTCTTCGTTCGTCTTCAAACAAAACGAGCTTTTTCGGTTGGTGTTGCACTCCTTTTCTTTTTTTTTTTTGAGGGGGGGGGGTTTTGAGTGTGAAGGGAGGAAGGCTTTTGTTTCTTTTCCCGGTGGCACGGCGGTGATGAAACACACGCAAGAGGAAAAAAAAAAAAAGTTCTCGGCAAATGCGAAATCGGATCGGTGGCCGGAAGGAGGAAGGGGAGGGGAGGAGGGGGGGAGGAGGGGGGAGGGGAGGAGGGGGGAGGAGAGAGGAGAGGAGAACAGTGGAACAAAAGAGCTTGAACTTCTTCCCCGTTGCATGTGTGTGTGTGTGTGTGTGTGTTGACAGAGTTAATGATGAAAGAAAAAAAAAGAATGGAAAAAAATCCGGGCATACACATGAGAAAGAAGACGGCAGTGTTGTATGATACGCGTCACAGCGACGGTGCACAAAGGGAATGATGGACAAAAAAGGGGGGGCGAAGGAGAAGGAGGAAGGGGTAGAGAAACGTGACCGAAATAAGCGTGGGTTGCTGAAGGTGAACCACGGTAGCGACAACAACAAATAGAGCCTTATCCGAAGGTGTAGCTGCAGCACATGACTGACACGCGGCGCGTCAGGGTTAAGTCATTGGCCATGGCAAGCGCCAGGAGAATAAGACCCGTCCCCTAGAGGGTGAGCACATAGAAGCGTGAAAGACATAGAAACAGAAAGACTTCACACACACACACACAAACACACACGTATTTGCACACCATACCCTATCAGATCAGAGAGCCTGAAGAGTGAATGCTTAGAGGCGAATGAAATGCGCTGCTTTGTTTCTTCGCGGTGACTTTATTACCTCGAAAAACACGACGTAGTTTCGGACTACACCAACAAAAAAGGGGGTGAAGTCTGACACGATGCAAATAATGCGAGCACGACTGGGACACGACGACACCCTTTCCCACGCGCCCTAATCAGAGATGCTCGTTACATTGTGACCTCTCTCCGTGAAAGCGGTCCTCTATGTTAAGTCCGTGAGGAAATGATAAGCAGCACGAACAAGAAAAAAATTCAAGGATCTGAACATGTGCGAGCTCGAGGTGTGGGGGAGAAGAAGGAACACTCCCAAAGCAGGAATATCGTCGAGAGCAACACATGCAAATAAAACACAGCCGCTCGTCGATTCCACGCCCCTCCCCACTTCATTTCCGACGCTGTAACCTGTCCAAGGCAATCAAGGCAACCATAGCCCAACGCACCTGTATTCGAGAAGTACCAGAACGCTGCCAGGGGAAACCTACAACTATCTTCCAACGTTGTCCACAGGCCTACGTAAATAGATCCTGCTCCAGCTGGTGCATACGCTTGGTAATACTCGCCATACGCCTACTTTGCTGTCGATCGACAAACTTATCCCCAGTCGATACACGGCGAGGGGCGGGCGGAGGAGACACACGCGAAACAGAAACACCAGTTTTAGCCGTAGCTAGGGGGTGAGCGGTGCGTGGCCGCGACGCTGCTCGATACATGGCATAGCGGTCCTCCTGCACGTGGCCGGGCGGACGTGTGGACGCGCTTCCTGAAGGGGGGACACGTCGCTTTGCTGATGGACCTTTTAATGGTGACAAGTCCACCTGCAAATTCCGCGGAGGCGCAGCTGCCCTTCTCCACATGGGTGCGCCACTGACGTGACTCGGGGTCACATACCGCCCGCCGGCCTCAAGAAACAAACAGCGTAGATCACGCGGTTTTTCCAGTAGCGGTGCAGTACTATCAGAAGGCGACAAAGACCTTTGCCGAAGCGTAGGCCCCGGGTCTGCGCGTGCGTGAACGGATGGCGCATACCACTCTTGATTTGCAATCTGCTGTACATCATAACGAAGGATCGGGAAAGAATTTGTCCTCTGTGCGACAGACTGTTCCTCTACTGCCTCTCTTAGGGGATCAGACGTTACGGATATGAAGGTGGGAGAGGCACGTGGTGTCGCAGACGACTCTACCGGAGCAGTGGCCACCTCAGCTGCGGGCGACAGTACTTGGTCTGGCTGCGAGGGCGCAGCGATTTGAGCGACAGAAGTTGAAATTGTCTCCGATTTGGGGGGGTTGGGTGAAGAAACATGCCGACTCACGTCATCGAGTAGCGGTCTCTCCCGTGCCACCGCCGCGGATGAGGGGTTCACTTCCGCCCTCACACGCGAAGAGGATGACAGGGGTATTGCTGCCGCTGACAACGGGTCCACGATCGTGTCTGCCACAGATTTCTGAGAGACCCAGACGCTTGGTGATCTGCTTGAGACAGAAGCAACTGTGCACTCCACTGCCTGAGGCAGAGCGGCTAGTCGTTGTTCAACTGCAGCGGTTCGCATGCGCATTGCCGATGTAAGCGCGATACCCTCTGCCGTCAGCGCATCGGCCGTCTTGTTCCTCTCGTATCGCTGGATCACTTCACGCGTTTCCTTGATAGCATTGTCCATGGCCTCAGCAGACCTGTTGACAGCCATCAGCTCCGTATTGAGTCGCTGTAGATCTGACAATGTCTCACGCATTCCTGCGTTACTCAGTGCAGACTTAGCAACGAGGGGCACAGCGGCCGCAGAGGATGCAAGTGCGGAAGGAATGGGACCACTCACCTCCACAGGTGACACACCAACGCTCTCTCTTTGTAGCGGCTGAGTTTGAGTCGCACCACTGGAAGTTACGGGTTGCGGCGTCGTTGGGTAAGATACTTTAACCTCAGAGGTAACTTGAGGGGTCTCACCCTGATGACGGGCTGCAGACAGCTGCATCTCCAGGAGCTGATGATTGAGTGTCATGAGCTCATTCCGTTGCTTTACAGTGTTCTGGACCAGTTGCGCTTGTTCCACTGGGCTCAGTCCTCGGAGGGTCTGAGATGCCGCCGGGAGGCCGCGGACACTCTCCATGACCCGTCGGTAGAAGGCTTCATTTTCAGCCTGGCGTTTTTCGAGTATGACCTCGGCTTTGTGGATGAACTCGTCTTGCTGCTGAAGTAATCGGTCAATGCCTGGAGTGTGAACGGCAGCAGTGGCTGCTTGTGTCGCAGACGGGGGGGCCAGCGTCGGAGAGGCTGCGGATGGTACAGAAGCAGCTGGCAATGGGTGCGGAGGTGAAGTTCTGTGATGTCGAGCAAGCAGGTCGTCAGTGTAGCGGCGGAATTCGCATTTTTCTGTTGCGTTGAGTGCACTGGCAGAAACCAGAGAGGGAGCTACCGGCAGTGATAAAGTAGGAGCACTCTCACGAACAAGAGGCGCAGGTAAAGGAGCGGCTGGTACTGCAGTTCCGGTCGCTGTCGACACGTTCTCGTTGGTGGCTGCAGCAAGTGCCGGTGGGCAAGTGGCAACAGCTTCCAAGGTGGCAACATCCACCGCCTCTGGGGCAGGACCTGCAGGTGCGCGCTGCACCTGCGCATAAGAGCGCCCCAATTCCTCGACGCTCCCCGAGTGAGTCGGCAGTGGTACACGTGGTGACTGCGTCTTTTTATTGTCACGCTGCACAGCTGCCGCCTCTGGTGGCAAGCTCAGGAGGGGCTGGGGGGCTCCAAAGACACTCGTTGCAGGCAAAGGAGGCACACTGAGCAAGGTGCCTGCGACGGCATCAGCGCCAGGGCGGCTAGTGGTTTCCACAGACACCATATTCTGGCCATCGGCGACACGGATGTGTTCTCCATCAAGAGTGTACAAGTGAACCCGCGATTCCTTCTTTCCCGTTGCGGTAGAGGGAAATGTCAACAAGGAAAATGGGGTTGTTGCGCACGGGAGTGTCCTCGGCAAATTTTGTGTAGGGTGCACTCGAAAGGCTGGGGGGTCTTCTGGAGGTTGCAGGCGACTCGCGAAAGTCAGCAAGCGTGGTCGTTCTTTCCCCTCGGTGAGCAAATCCGAGGCAACAGGCGGCGACCGTGCATGTGTTGCCGTCGCCTCCCTTGCTGTGGCGCCCCATTGCACGCGTATGGGCGTGGAATCGTCTGCAACTTCCTGTCGCCCTCCCTGAGAGCAGCTGTGGTGGCCTATCCGCATCACCCGGTGGCAACAGCGGCATCTTTTTTTGTTGTTTGGCGCGGTGGGGTTTTCGAGGGTAGAGCGGCGCCGGCAGAGGTGCGACTTCGCGTTTGCACAACTGCACTCACCACCCTCCGCTGCCACGCGACTGTAGGTTTTCGGATAAAAAGGGCGCCCGAACGAATCCGCAGCGGCCAGTGGGTCGGTGTAGTTGCTGGTTGAGGTTGTGTAGGTTGTTGCCGAGTCAGAGCTTTCACCATTATCTTCAGTGGATGCAGGCGACACAGCGATGGCAGGGGCGCACGTCCTACTCACACCTAACTCAGACTGCTGGCGTGGTGCTGTCTCCAGCGTATCCCACCACGCTACATCGGCGGGAGAATACAGACCCGCTCGCGCCGTAGTATCTCGGGCAGGAACTGCAGGAGTAGCCACACCTGTACTGGCAACGCCGTTAGCCTGATCTTCTGGAATTGACACCCTGTAGCGAGTGCGTATATCCTCCGCACCATCAATTACTGGGGGCAGAAGCGATCCAGGCATCATCGTTGCCACAGCATTTCGTGGAGCCACCGATACTACTTCTTCCTGAGGTGGTGCAGCAAGCTTTTCGGGGGTTGCTGTGATCTCTTGTGAGACCTCAGGCTTTATCACGTGCCTCGTACGCCTCTGGACACTGTCACCAGCGCCGTTGCTTACCACCGAGCCCGAGTCAGTAACGGCATGCATCCGCACTGGGGGACGTAATCGGCAGAGATGTGCATACAAGGGGAGCGCGAGCTCTTCAGATAACGACGGCGGGTAGTCTCCGCCACCAACCTTGGTGGGATTCTCAGAGTCTGCGCGGTGAACTCTAGCTACGGCTGCTGCACAAACAGTGTACAAGCGACCGGGTACCCGCTCAAGAGTCCAGAGCGCGTCGGCCCATGTGCTAGGCAGAAGGTACCGTCGCTCCGCCAGGGTGTGCGGGTAGGTCCATTTTGGCAAAGATGCATCACGCTGATGGGAAAAGATGAAGAAGGCAGTAGACGCTGACAGCGCTGCTGTGCCACCTTCTGCTGAGTTCGGAGTGTGACCCAGCTCCGCCTGAAGAGTAATGACATGAATCGCGGACTCTGCAGCTGCAACAGCTTTATGCATCTCACCTTCTGCTGCCAGTGCTGAGGGTGTGCTGCAATTCTGCAGCGTGTCCAGCAAGGCGTAGTACTCACGCTTGAGCGATGCGCTGTTGCTGTGGCGTATATTCGAGAGGCGTAGAAGTCGAACCAGAAAAGGCACCCAAAGTGGTTTGACGGCAGCAGCGCGCCTGACACGGGAGACAAATTTGTTTTGTAACCACTCGAGTGGAAACGGACTGTCTGGTAGCAAGTAGAGGTCCTCCAGAGCACCATGGAAATCCTTCACAAATGCCTCATCCGTCGTCCACCCAGTCCAATTCGAGCCAAGGGGCAAGCTCATGACCTCCTCAGCCCTCAGAGTGTACTGCACAAGACAAAAGATACGAAAGCACAGCACGAGCGTGCGCGATACCATCGTGCCCTCTGCCGAGGCGGACATTGCAATCTCTGCAGACGCAAGCGAGTTGCCAACACAAAGGCGATAGCTCTCGGCAACGTCACGCACACGATAGGGAGACAGAAGGTCGACCTGAGCCCACAAGGCACACGTCTGCGCCAGTGTCACCTCCAGCCGCCTTCGGCCCACCTCGGTCACTTGCCAACTAGCACCTTGTTCGGCCTCGCTCTTGTTGGATAGCGTGTGCGCTGCTAAAGCTGATGCGTAATTCTGTGTGGCAGCGAGGAGTCGCTCGGTCTGGTGAAAGAGGACCGCCACCAGCGCGGTGGTGCAAAACTCCTCCGAAAGAATGCGAGACAGACTCCCAAAAAAGAAAGCGTCCACGTCCCGCTGGGTTGGACGCATTAGGTGGCATAGGGTCGCCGTGAGTGTGAAACTGTTGCTGCTACTCTGAAGCAGAAGACTAGCGGCCCATTCGGTGGACGATTGCGACAGCATAGCAACACAATCCTCGAACCAGGTTCGATTGCTAGACAGTGGCGTAACTTCATCGACGGCTTGACGAAGAGCAGGAGCAAAAAGTTGCAAGAACGCAGCCACACAATGCTGCCGGCCACCTATGCCTAAGGTGAGAAGTGCGATATCGGGCCGAAAAGATCCATCAGCGGAGGGAACAGAAAGAAGATCGCCTGCGAAAGCGAGCGCCGTCTCAAACTCCCCTTGGCTTGCAAAGGTATGCGACTTGACTGCCACGCACACGCCATCCTGTGGTTGCTCCATTGACACACGCAGGCCACGTGCATCATCAGCGAATACAAAAACGCTAAGGTCTAGGCAGCTTGCGAAGAGGACGGTGCCCATACAATGCACACAGTCCGCTACACCGGACTGACACGCCACAGCGCAGGCACCGTTGAGAAGAGTCTCGGTGCGCACCATACGCCGTGAAATCTCCTCAGCCAAAACCACCGGGGCGACACCCGCTGCCAAACCCTCAAGAAGAAACATCGCCTCCACTGGCAGAGCCACCTCCGGCGCTGCGATCACGCCTTGCACCTCGGTCGATACCACAGCTCGGACCCCCTCTTCTACTAACTCATCCCCACGAAGAGAGGCCAACTTTTTTTTTCGGTGCGCCTCAGCAAGTTGAAGAAAAAATGCATCCGTGTACTGCAGCTGGTTATCTCTTCCACGCTTTACAAGGGCCTTTTGAAGAACGGAGGTCAAAGCCCAGAGAAACTCCCAGTCGGCCTCCGAATTCGGCTCTGCCATTTGCAGCAGCTGCTCATACACTCGCTGCACCAGCATCACCTCTTGTTGTGAGGTGCCCACAAATCGCAGAAGAGGCATAATATCGCGAAAGACTATATCAGGCAGGTTATGTCGACTCGTGGACACCGACAGCTTATGTAGCAGCCCTATGCACTGATGCAGTGCAACAGCACCACCACCGGCCTCTCCCGCGATCCTGTAGCCGGTTCCGTCAGCAGTGTTGTTTACGACCCCGCCTGCGGGTGCAGGAACGTTCTCGCTGAAACTTGCAGAGGTCACGCGCAGGAACAATCCGACGGCGGCGTTTGTGCAGAGAATTTCACTTTTGTTGTGTAAAGGCACGAGTCGCGCCGGGAGTGCCCATCCTGATGTGCCTCTCTTTGAGGACTTGCCAGTCGACAATTCAGGAAACGTAATTGTGGGGCAATCCATTTCTTCTAACCTTAGAGAAACCGTTGCTGGCTGCCCGAAGTGTTCGCAACAGTGAAGTCGCATGTCGTCGCACAACAACAAAGAAACGTTGGCTCCTTGCGGACGGTGCTTGTGCAACACAGTGAGTGTACACGCACTGATAGGCTGTCGTAATCCGGGCACTTCAACGCAGCTCGCCAGTAGCTCCACCCCACCCTCCGAGTAGCACATGTGCACGAGACACCTGTTGCCCCCGTACAACACAACCACAGTGTAGACAGCTGATGCCTCATCGACCTGAACAAAGCACGGGCGCGGCGCCACAGTGCAGTCACCACTCACGCGCTCGATGCACTGACTCTGAAAAAATCTCTCTTCCGCAGCACCGCCACCGCTCGTCGGCAAGATAAGCTCGCGGAATGCTACACACACAAGGGGTGGTGTCACGGAGGTCCCCTGCGCAGTGACGTTGACGTTGGCGGCGGACACACGATCGAACGTCGAGAGGGCCAATGGAAGCGTCGGGGCAGCGACGGCGTATGTGAACTCGGAAGGTGCTTCCAAGTCGCAGTGAACAAGTCGTACATCGCAGCCGCTGCCCGATACATAGATGCACGGCATAGCGCCAATCGAAGCCTCGACCCTCCACTTGCGCCACTCATTCTTAGCCAAGTGCGCGATCACCACATATGCATCGCCCCGACGGTTGACGAGAACTGCCGCCAGCACATGACCCTGGATGGTTTCTCGAAGAACTGCTTGTCGCACCACGACCAGCTGTCTTGTCCCCTCTTGTCTGGTCCTTTTGCTGTCCACGTCGTTGGGCAGCGCGCTCGCCATCAAACTGGAGAGCTCATCTTTGTAGAGGGCCGGCTTGCTCAGCAACCTACGCGGGTCGCGCGCATCGTGTGCGATAAGTGCAAATCCTAGTCGTTCGCCCTTGTGGTGGGTGAAAAAAACGCCCGAGTGCGTCGCGGTCTTGCAGA
Organism: Endotrypanum monterogeii; assembly: GCA_000333855.2. Lineage (NCBI taxonomy): Eukaryota > Euglenozoa > Kinetoplastea > Trypanosomatida > Trypanosomatidae > Endotrypanum > Endotrypanum monterogeii. The sequence continues at coordinate 429,184 of CM007324.1, forward strand.
CGTGAAGAACTTTGCGAAGACCCTCACCGTTTTTTTTGAAGTCTTTCGCGCCGCTTGACCCACTCCACACAACAAGATTCTGCTCAGGTTGCTTCACACACTCAAGCGCAATTGAAGAAGACGTAACGTCATTTTTTGACGAAGTCTTTGTGGAGATTTCAGTCAGTGGAAACGCTCCGACCACATCCATAAAGCCCGGCTTGCCCGCTCGCCAGCACACAGCACGGTAGGAGCCCAAACTTAGCGTGTTCATCGCTTGAGAATACTACTTGCACCGAGCCAGAAGAAAAGACACCGAATTGAGCGTGTGACATACAGTGTAGCAGGAAATATATATATATATATATATATATAAATATATATATATATACCCGCTTGCGAACCGGCAAGAATGGAACACAAAATGGAGGAAGTGATTATAAGCAACCCAAGAGGTGAAGCAGTAGAAGTGCAAAACAACAGCAGCCGAAGAGCACCCCAACACAGCAAAAATCGAAGAGATGCAAAAACAAACAAACAAAAAAAGAGCAGCAGTGGCGACAAGAAGAAAGTAGGTTACCGGAAAAAATGAGCCCACCGTCCAAAAGATGGGTTGTGCGCGGGAAAGGGTAAAAAGAAGGATGGGGCGCAGCCAAGTGCTTCTATGCGGACTGCACTAGTGCTCTATGACCCCTATATGGCTACCCCGACACTCAGTGTTCCTCAGTGGGACAAACCTAGAAAAAGATAGGGGATTGATGATGGCAAATCACGACGTGAAGATGAAGAGGAATGTATATGTGAGCATGAATGTATGTGAGCAAGCAAAGACTAAAGTCTCTGTTTCTATGAGAAAAAAATCTGATGCCGAGACAGGGATAGAACACAACCAGTGTGCGTCTCAAGTATTGAAAAAAAAAACCGCGAAAGGGAGAAATCAGAGGAAAAGAAATTTTCCATCTAGGTCAGACACCTTCAGCAACACCGTTTGTAGGCTTCTCCTACGCTATTTATGCTCCCTCGAGTGAACCGGGAAAAAAAAAGAGACCTTTAAATAACGAGTCGCCAATGCATGCAGGTGGAATATATAAAAAAGCCCCAGCGTAACTTATTCTGACGCCTTTGGGTCTAGAGGACAGAGAGTGGGGGGGGGGGGGGAGAATGATGAAGAAGCTACCGGATAGGCGCAGCGCACCGATGCCCGTAGATCACATATCCACCTTCACTAGCACAGGGAAGGACGGGAAGTGGAAAGGCGCAGATAGAGCAAGACAGCGTTGCACGCATACCTCAGAAAACGAGCGCAAGAACTGTACGTTGAAGAGAGAAGCCTTGCTTTCTGTTGAAGATAGACCAAGGTCAGCGGAAAGGAGAAGCGATAGTCCCTCTCCCCATTCCCCGGCTGCTAAGCGCAGAGCCTATATGTGTGTGTGTGTGTGTGTGTGTGAGTGAAGTCTAGTCGACTGTAGTCATTAGAATTGTGTCACACATGAAGTCAGCCTAACTTTTTCCTTTTCGTTTCGCTTATCTTCTTCTTTTCACAGTACCCCCACATTGCACAGCAGACGCCATCGCATCTATTCTTCATACGTATACTTGTGTTAAAGTCTCGAAGCTCTGCACAGCTGGCAGCTGTGGGTTCGCTCGTCTGCGCTGAAACGGTGTACCCTTCAACGGCCGCCGAGTCACACGTGAGCACCCTCCTTGAGCCACTGCGAGACATCTTCGATGGTCATTTGAGGACAAAGCACAAGCTTTAGTCGCATTTTCAGCAGAGTTTCCCCCACGTCTTTAGGCAGGATACCGTACACCTTCTGCAGGTCCTTGCCATTGATGGGTAACTTCAGTTGGAAAGCACGGAGCAGTAGCGGGTGCTCCGCAAGATGAGCCCACACAGCGTCAAGGTTGCTCTCCACCTGCTCTACCGAGCACTTCGTCAGACAACGAGGCGTTTCCTCCATCAGCATGTAGGCCAGCAGAACAACTCTGAGTGCATTAGGAAGGACGTGTTTGTCGTCAAGGATGTGCAACACGCTAAATACCTTTTTTACAACTTCGGGACGAAGCGTTTCGGCGCTGAGGTCATTCATTGACATCGACTGCGTGAGCAGCTGGTTGTATGCCTGGATCAAGCGTCGCACGCAGTCGCAACTTGCAACTGGCAACTTTAGCCCATTTATGCACACATTCCGCGCCAACTCCTCCACACCCTCTGTTGCGCCACGAAAAAAAGGCATCGAAAGTAAAAACAGCGACACCTCCACACGCTGCGCATCGGACCACCCAGCCACCGTGCCCATCTTTGTAATGCACGGCAAGCCAATAGCGCTCAGCCGCATCACCGTGTCGACCCTCTTAGAGCCGTCAGGGAAAAGATTCATTAGCTTGTCCACGTGATCGATCTCGTTGGACGCTTGCTTCTTACCAGGAATCTGTCGCATCACAACACTAGCTAACAAGATATTCTGAAGAATACGCATGTCATGCAGCAATGCTATGCACCGTTCCGGATGGACAGCTGCCATCATCTTCACAAACTCCTTCCCAACACGTTCTCGAGACACCTTTTGCTGAAGCACCTCAAGAAGCGACTCATCAACGCATCTGAGAATTGACTCGTCAAGTGCGAAGTTGAGTGAGCCCAGCTGACCAACAAACCGCACGCCACGCAGTAGGCGAAGGGGGTCATCCATGAAGGTCGTTCGCGGCTCAAGAGGACACCGGATGATGCGCAGCTGCAGATCCTCCAACCCAGTAGTGTAATCCTCCACCATGCATGTATGCAAATTATAAAAAAGAGCGTTGATGGTAAAGTCGCGGCGCTGGGCATCTTCCCAGGGCGCCGCAGCGCGCACCTGAGGAATGCGTGACCCTTCAGTATACACGTCCGTGCGGAGGGCGCAGAACTCCACCGGAATTTCGTGGACGCGAACAGTGGCCGTTTCAATGTGTTTCGAAAGCGCTGGGTTGGCACGTATGACACTCACTGTGTGGCCGCGGTCGCCGTGAGCCTGTTGGTACTCGGAAACGCGGTGGGCAAACCCCTCACCGGTGACGGGCGCTGTGCTATCGTGGGTTTCAATGGCTATATCAATATCGTTGGAATGCAACCCAAGCAACATATCCCGTACCCACCCTCCCGCGACACGTAGCGTTGCCTTTAGTTTGTTCTCTTCAGCCACATTGAGAAGGAAGGCAAAGACTTTTTGATGATCCGGGGAGATGGCCGCGTCCAGCCGCATTACCCTAGGCAGCATCGACCCTAGTAAAAACAGAGGATAGAAGGAGCAGGAAGCATAGAAAAATAATAAAGAGTTCCTAAGAACGGAACGCAGTGCCGCCGATGAGAATCCACAGCGCTGATCAGTGGTCAGCAGCCACTGAACAGAGATCAAAATGGGGAGGAGATAAAAAGGGGGAGCAGAGATGAAATACTGACCAGTGTAACATTGATAGAAGGCGTACAGTACAACAACGATCACCCAGGAAATAAAAGAGGAAGGGTGGGGAACGTACTCAACCGATAACGAAAAGACGCGAGTAGGTGAGCATCGAGTACAGAACCGTTGCTTTGAAGAATGAAGATTGACTCCGTAAGTAGATACCTACTACGGTTTCCCACAAACCCCACGATCCTCCAGCCACCCCCTGTCATGATTGCCGATCCATCCATCTCACCCTGTCGCCCTCATCTGCCCTTGGCGTATGTGTTGGGTGACAAGTGAGTAAAGCAGAGAGACAAAAAACGCCTCCCAGGAGGGAGAGGGGAAGAGATGAACATCAACAAACAAGGTCACCATTTCGGTGCAGAATCACTTAGCTGGCCAACAGTTTTCTGTTGTTGTTGATTTTGTTTTTTCACCTATTCCTGTCATTTAGAGACAGAAGGGGGGTGCTAACGTACATCAAAGAGGCAAAAAAGCTCTCTTTGTTCTTACTTTCAACAGCAAGTGTGTGTGTGTGTGTGTGTGTGTGTGTGCTTGTGTGTTTCGCAGGAAGTACGGCATCACCTCTTGCAAGACAGGAAAACACGTTGACACGAAATGCAAGGAAAAAAATGGCGAGAAGAGACCCTCTTATTCCGTGGGAACGGAAAGCTGTGGTTGCGCCTGGATAAGCCTACGCTTTGCTGCGAGGGCATCTAGAAGCTTGACTCGCCACTGCACCGGTATTTTCGTGTTTTCGAAAACCACCATTTGAAGTTGCCCGTGCTGTTCGATGAGCCCCAAAAGGGCAACAGCCGCCCCTTCGCTGATGTAGTTGTCAGATAGTTCAATAAACTCTAGCTGTGGCAAGTTCACGGCAGAAGCGCAAAGAAGCTCTACTCCATGGTTGCGCAAACCATTCTCAGTAAAAATGAGAGCCCGCACGTTCGCCATCTTCTCCACTGTTAGAAGTATAGGTGCGATACCCTTGTCCCCAACGTAGTTTCGGCTAAGGTCAATGGCCGCTGTGGGATACTCAACACCACCTTTGTCAGGTAGGAGACTTACAAAGCTGCTATTGGGCCGCAGCCGCATCTCCGCACAGCTTCGGAGGTAAACTTCCTGGAGGGAAGGTGCGCGGACCTTGGCTTGACCTCCGGGGCGCTTGCGACCGCTCTTCCCAGCAGGCGGTTTGGCGGGACGCCTCGGCGGCATCGCCCGAGGAATTGTTTTTCGATGACCTGCTAACAAGCTCTGCAACAAGAACAAACACCACCGCTCTTCCCAGTGTCACTGCCAAATATTTAAAAAATGGCAGCTGTTGCAGCACCTGCGTTGAGCCAATAGAGATAAAAGAAACGAGGAGGTAGAGTAGTAGCCGTCCCAGGAAAAAAAAAAAGAACGATAAGAGAGAAATCGTATGTTGTCGAAGAAGAATCAAGGAGAGTGAGTGATACAGGGTATGAGAGAGAACGCATAGTCGGCTTACAGTACAAAATATTCTTTGATAAAAAAGTAGAACGCGGAAGTTGGATGTCGAGAGGATGCTCCAGATACTACCCCACCCCTCCTCCCACCTCACCTTTCTCTGTATGGGTGGGCGATTGTGTTTACTTGTGGTAAATTCTTTTTGCCTCGAAGATGAACAAAGGCACCCTACGCCTATGAAATTTTTGTCTGATAGACTGTGAAGGGAGCCCCAATGGTATCTTTTGAAGGATTCGCAGAGCGGAGCTGTAAACAAATGTGTAATAAAGACACCCCCGCATTTGGTGTGTTGCAGTGTAGTTCTCTCACCGGACGTAGCCCTATTGGGAGGGGGCAGGAGGCTCCATTGGAATATAGAGCTACGCGAATCAAACAAAATATAAAAAGTATACCCATGCTTTTTCTAGAAGTCAGCTGACGGGAAGAGGGAGAGGGGTAAAGGTGCTTTTGTGGAGACTCAACAACAAAAAGTAGGAATATTATGCCGCCAGGTGCGGCTATCGGTCGGCAAATCAACGCACATATCCACCCTGTGACCATTAGCGCCGACGCAAACGCTCTGAAATACCATTGAAAGCACAACAACAACAAACAAAAAAAAAATTCAAAGCCACGGAGTCCTGAAAAATAAATACGGGAGTTTTCCACCGAGACTGCCTGTCATGCTCCTCCAAGGGTAGAAACCCTTTTTCTAGGCTTTGAGTCGTATAAGTCATACGGACAAGACAGAACTACACGTGTGCCTCGCAGCCTAAAAACTCCACCATTTGGTGGGGCACGTGCCTTTAGTCATGGAGCCATCCGCCATGATAGTGGTCTGCACACGGCGCTGCCCTGACACCAAAGAAAAAAGTGCCAGTACGCAGCCGACACCGCAAAAACCGGCAAGGGAGTACAGGTGCTGGAGAGCGTTGTCACGAGTGCGGTTGCCGCGACTGAAGGTGGTCTCCTCATGGCCCATCGGTTCTTTTATGAGCTGATGGCCTAGACGTCGAATGCTGCGACGAAACATTTGCTTGATGAAGTAGCGCAGGAGAAGGAACGGTGCGAGGATTCGATTTATGGATGGGAATAACGATCGACAGTTGAATCCCGTGCAAAAACAATTTGGGGGGAATCAGGGGCGCCTTACTTCTAGAATGATAATAAATACGAGTGCTTCCACAACCTGGAATGAAAGTGTGCACACTTGAGGCATTCTGAATGCGAAATGCAGAGAAATGTGGGAGATACCATCGATGATGGAGAAAAAAAGGGGAGCGCAAGAAGAAAATAGAGAGGAAAGAAAATAAATTCAAGACGAAGTCATTTTAATACCCACAGAGCATTCGACAGTGGGTGAGTGAGTGGGATGAGGGCACCGCCCTCCACTTCTTGCAAAGTGCAGCTAAATAACGTATCCACCTCCCGAATATTGGTGCAAAAGATTAACCAGGAAGAGCTGTGTCAGCGGGATGGCACAGAAGTCGTCAATATGAGCCTGTCCGTTGTCTTCTATCGGCTCCTGCCCAGGTGTTACAGGAGCACCAAGACGTATGCGACGTAAGAACCACGGCTGCCGGAAGGAAATAAATGACGAGTAGGTTTCCGAGCTACGTGAACACAGCCCCCCGCAAGAAGTTCAACATACGTAACAAATTCATTTTAATCCTCTTAAATCTTTTTTTTGCATACTTTTTGGCAGCGATAGGGGGCACAATGGTCACCGCGCTGACTTCAGAGATAACATAGCGCCTTCGTTAAGGGGGCGAAGGCAAACGTGGGGACGTTCACAGACGGGAGGACAAGCGAATTGTAAAGTAGATCGTGGTGAAGTAAGAAAAAAGGGGAACATTGGCATACGTACACTCACCCGCACGCACGCAAGAAAACCAAAATGGGTTTGGAAAGAAAAGGGATTGAAAAAGGGAGGGGGAGCAGTAAACAAGAGTAGCATGTTTATAGTCGGACGAAACTAGAAGGAAAAAAAAGGAGAAATATCAGAAAAAACCAGTAGAAGAATCACTTCACTTTTTCCCTACAGCGGAAAAGCTGTTTCTTAGTTGGCCGCGTACATGGACGCGATTCAATTTCTTCTCTCAGTAAAAACTGATCCTCTGTCACCATTTGACTTGCTTGTCATCTTCAGTTCGGGGAAGAGAGTTTCCTCCGTAGATTCAACTTCTAACGAGTGACCCTACACGCGAAAGATGGGGAAGACAAGGAAAAACAGGTGCCACCGTCACTGAATATGTGTGTTCCCTCTTTCCATCCCATCAACAATTCTCTCCGGGGCACTGAAACGAGACGAAAAAGGTGCGGAGAGAAAACGACACATAACTGGTTCTCGTACGTGTGCGCAAGGATGAGGAAAAATAAAGTAACCCTTAGGCGTTTTTTTAATTATTCCATACATGCCGCACATGAGAAGTATGCATCCATGCGACATGGATGAGCTGAGCATACTCACCAGCACAATATATATATATATATAACGCGAAAGCAGAAGCGACGAATCTCCCAAGAACATACGAATGAGGTGTGAAAGAGTCGCATTCATACTTTTTCTTCCCACTAAGTTTCATACATGCGGTGTCTCTGTGAATTCATGCGCCCCTTCTCTTGTCCACCACTCAAAGTTGACGCACCGTTTGTGATATGCTTCACTTGTAAGGTGGTGTGAGAGGCATACATATACTCTGTTTTTTTTTGATTTTGGCAAGAAGAAACCCCTACGCCTGAGGGCCACCAAAAGTGGAACTCAACTCCTAACTTCCAACTGATTCGCTGGAGAGCGGAACGAGGAGCACCGGTGAACCGTGAAATATGGATATGAATGTGTATACACGCTCGCATCCTAGAAGGAGCGAGAACAAAAAAAAACCTGTACACAAACAAGCAAAATCTAAGAAATAAATAAAAACGGGTTAAACAGATGCCATGCCGCCGCTCCCTTCCTCCCGATTTTACAGGGAGAAACAAAAAGGCGTGGACGTCGACAAAACCGCGATTGGTAGAAAATTCAGAAGATGTATGCACCATAGCACCGTGACTAGGCAACGTATTTTTATCATTCATCTTACGCCAATAGTTGCAATGACATGGAGCCTGGCAAGTGAAAAAAGTCGCTGTATGCTCCCCAGGATCTGAAAAGCTGCAACACGATAGAGACGATTGACTTCAGTCGTCGAAACCGTGGAGGTGCATGCAAAGGCTGTATAAATATCACAAACAAAAGAAATTCATAAAGCGAGAAAAAGAAACACAAGTACAGAGTAGCAGGTGACGAAAAAAGAAAAGAGAAACAACCTAAATAATCAGTCGCGTTGAACCAGCAGTCGGTGCAAAAATGAAAAAAAAAAGAAAACGTATATATAAAAAGAGGTAAACGACGTGTAGAAAAAAAAAGGCAGCAATTCACACTGACGTATACACACTTTGAGGTGAAGAGGGAGACGTGTTGTCTCCGTTTCTTAACCGGATCAAACGCGACTAGAACACATATATATATATATATATATATTTATTTATATTCATATATTTATATATATGATACGTTGCCCTTTCCTCTTCTCAGAGCTGTGAGGAGACTACGACTATCTGGGAAAAATAGAACCCAAAATAGATGACTTGAGCTCCGAATGTACGCTGCTGGATTATAGAGAAATTGGTCGACCTGTGTATAGCCGTAGATCGTGATGCTCTGCAGGTGTACCAAAAATTTAAAAAAATGTGTGAGAAGGAAAAGCCAGAAGAGGTGCTGTACATCAATGCCTGTATATGAAAGTGCGACGGTGGTTGGCAAAACGAGGGAGACGGAGAATGAGAGAAACTGAAACGAGCACGGGTGTGAAAAAAAGAAAAAGAATGATTTTTATTACACATCGCTGGGTGATGTGGACAGACACGCGACATCAGACACAAAAGGACAAAAACACGCAAAGAAGTAAAGGATGTAGAGCCTTCTTCGACACACGTAGGCAGCGATCAAGCACTGCAACGAAAGCACACCAAATAATAATTATTAAAAAGCACTATGGCTTAAGACAGACATTGTACGTGGTGGACTCTGGAAAAAAAAAAGTGGAGGAAGGATTTGGTGTGAATCATAGTGTATGATGCGAGAGTGAAGACACACACACAAATATATATAAAGAGTTGAGGTAAGAGGCCAGAAAAAACGATCAAAGGTTAATTGAAAAGGTAAAAAGTTTTTTTTTCGGCCACATGTAAAAAAAAAACGTCACCAGGACAAGACGACAGAGAAATCAGAAGGGGGTTATGTGTGCGAACGACGAGTAGGAGAGGGTAAATGACAGCACACAGAGAAAAACAAAACAGAAAGGCAGAGAAGCACGCAGAAAAAAAAGACAGCCAAAAACTATTACTTTAGCGTCGGTATGTACAGAGAAAGAAAAGGCGGCATAATGCTCATCGAGCAAGCGAGGGGGCGAAATGCTCAGAGAAGAGGGGGAAGAAAAAATCAGGAAAAAAAGACAATAAAGTCATGCGACCCCGGGCAACAAGACGACTTTGTGTGCAGATGTAATGTATTGGATATCCTCAGATGGCCGTTTATAGGGGTGTACGCGGATGCATCTCTGTGGCAACACTTGAAGTAACCTCAGTTTTACGCTGCACGATCGCCAATGCTGAATATATTTTCAGGAGAATCATTGCTACCAAAACCAGAGAATATACCCTTTCCATTTGCACCGCTCATCGCATTTGGTCGCTTTGCACTATTGGGGTTAACAGGTGTGATCTCATCTCTTGAAGTCAGTGTCTCACCGGCGGGCCTTTTGTGTTGTACATTCCAGTCGAAAACGTAGTCCATCGACTGTGGGGGATGCATGGAATCTAAAACGGACTGGAACAGGGCTTGGCACATGTCATACTGTGGGGTCTCTGTATAGTCCATGTTGCGAGCGTAGAACAGCAAATGCTCGAACTCCTGGGGGCAGTTCTCGCATATCTGGCCGTAGGTCAAATCAGCCTTGATTTGCGCAATCTTCCTCTCTTTAACTGAGACGTCCTTAATGTTAAGACCCGACCATGGAAGCTGACCGATATACATGTAAATCATGATATACACGAGCTGCTCCAGATCATCGCGGCGACTCTGGGAGTAGCCATGATGGGTTCGCAACGAAGCAAAACGTGAGGTGCCCAGAAAGTACCGACCAGTATCCATCTCACGGTGCTTACCGTCAGGTCCCAGGAACTTGCAACTCAAGCCAAAGTCGATCAAAAAGATGCGATTTGAAAACGAGCCTCTGCCCACAAGAAAGTTGTCCGTCTTCAAGTCCCGGTGCACGTAGCCAACGGAGTGTATGTACTGAAGTCGCGACAGCATCTGACTTGCCAGCATGACAGTTGTCTTGAGGGAAAATCGGCCATAAACCTCGTGAAGATCCTCCAGGGATGCCCCATGCTTGGACATGATCAGCACACGGTAGTCGCCCTCCTGGCCAAAATACTTCAGTGTTGCAATCCCAGAGATGCCGTCCTGCGTTGGGTTCTTCTGAATATCCTGCATCACACGCGCTTCGTGAAAAAGGACCGATTTCCGGTCATTCCTTTTCTCCATTTTTACCGCGACCAGCTCATTTGTGGACGTTTGCACCGCCTCGTAGACTTCGCCAAAACCGCCCTTCCCTAGGAGCCTCTTTAGGTAAAAACGTCCGTCGAATATAGACCTGATGGCCGGTGCCACCTCGGACGATGTATCCGGCATCGCAGTCGATAAAACGCACCTTCTCAGGGTCTATCAACCATACGAATGAATGAGGGAGAGCAGCAATGCAGAGTAGAGGTAGCAGAACGCTTGTGGCAACTGTGAGGAATTATGCGACTCTTTCTCTGATGAACTCACATGGAGAATATCGACGCAAGCCCCTGCATAAGCTGGTGCCAGACTTACCTCTTGGGCACTGCTGTCCTTCCCGGTACCGTGATGGAGCTTTTGGTGCACAGCAGTACAAAAATGTGGCCTTGTGGACCTCTGTGAGTTGTTCAATTGGCAATCTTTTGATACCTTTCTGTTTTAGCCTTTGTGGAGCTACGAGGGTCTGTAATACGTATGGTGATCGTGGACGAGCAGTCGTTGTACAAAAGACAAAAAAAAGGAAAAGATAGGAGTCAAGAAGTGGGCGTCGATCTGAAGAACGGAGCACTGGGTAGCAGAAGGAACTCGAGGGGGTTCAATTAAGGAAATGGCATGCGCAGAAAAAAAAAATGAAGCACACTAGCTTATCGGACTCCGGATGTCACCATAAAATCTTTTTTTTCCCTGTAGTCCACCCCTGTTGCAGTGCTACCATTGCATAAAATAAAAATAAAAACGGCAATCATATCAAAAGAGAAACGTCCACTGGTCGACGTACTCGTCATGAGGGCATCGATAACGTTTGCTTGCTGATACATCTTGTACACAGGTGGAAATTCTCTGAGAACATAGAAGAGATTTTCCCCTGCGTACACATTTCGCTGGACCTTCTCCAATTAGATCAGGGCCTTGGTTTCCCTCACTGAAGAGAGCCAAAAAGATGTGCTTCTGTGAGGACCCTCGTCGCATTCCGATAATGAAACACCTGTGTACACGCACACGGACAAAAAAAAAAGCAAGTTGCAACAACTGGGAATGCAACAAAAGGATTCGCTGGCCTTCATTACAGGTGCCGAAGCTTCTCCAGCTGCTCTATTACCGCAGGCCAGTACGATATAGGTAACCGCCTCTCCAGCTTGTAATAGATGCTCGCATTTAATGACGTTGCGCGAAGACCTTTGCACAGTTTCTCCTTTTCAACAGCGGGCGTAGTGCTCGTTGTCTCCGACGAGCGCGGCGTCATCGGCGGGGAGTCGTCGTCATCCGCCATGTCAGCCCAAGACTTACCTTGAAGCTTCATCATGAGGGCGAACCGAGGATCAGTCTCCATCTTATGCGCTACCAACTGTTTGTGGTGCTCCTGTGCGTACAATTTCGCTTTCTTCGTCAGCGGGCCGTACTCCTGTGAAATGAAATCCTGAAGCTCTGCAAGCGACATCTCCTCTCGGACAATCATTGAGTTTCGGTTGTTTTGCAAAATAGCGGAAAGAATTGTCGGAAACAAAATATGCCGCGCATTGGAAAAGTACGTAATGGGGAGTACACTCAGCATCGTCCCCAACAGCGGTTTCTTTTTGCCCCACCCCATCATGTCTTGCAGCGGTGCGTCGTCGAAGCAGAGGTAACCTACCAGAAGGATGCACTCGTGCAGGGTTGCGCGCAGGTGTGTGTGCTGGGTTCCTGGTTTCGCCCTATCACCGGCTTGAGAAGCGCTGGCCGGCGGGAAGGCAGGAAAAGAATTCAAAGTAATGCCGAACTGCAGCGCCTCTGCAAAGGAACCATTGACGTTCTTGCCAGTGGTTTCTGGAGCAACCTCCGAAAAGGGAATCGTTTCCAGTTGATCTAGGTGGCCGTGAATAAACATGAAAAATGCATTGAAAACATGAAAAAGCTCCGTGCGTGTAATGAGTGCAGGGGGAGAGCCCGCCGAGGTGGTGCGCCTCCTGCCGGCCTTCCTCTCTTGCATCGTATCAACAGTAGCTCCGGCATCGGTGGAACCATCATGCAACAGCTCCTGAAACTGTGCAAGTCGCCAACGCGCCAGAGTGTTCAGTGCACGGAAGAGAGAAAACAGTATGGTTACTCGTCCGTCTGAAAGATTCAGATCACCCTCCCCAAGTGGTGATCCGTTCGGAGTTAACATATTTTGAAGCAGGGCGAACAGGGACGTTGTGATTTGCTGGAACCAGTGCCGCTTTGTCTCCCCTTTTCGGCGCGTTATAACACTCAGCTCTGCGTAGACTATACAGAGAGCGTTGTAAGCCAGAGGTAGCTCATCTTCCTCATTGCTTGCCTGAAGCACTGCGACGCAGAGGCGGTCGATGCCCATCACCTCTATCTCATTAAGAAGCTGATCCCGCACCGTCATCCATTTCGCACCCCCCTGTCCTTCCGCGCTGATGCGATCCAGACATAAACCTAGTACCTGCATCGTGCAGCGAAGAGCTTCGGTGTTGTCCTGCAGACGCAACGTGCGAGCCTCCTCTCGCAGGCACATCAAAAGAGTAACTGTACACCCGCTTTTGATGAAATAAGACACGTTCTCTCTCCCTTCCTTCTCATCCGAGAACCAAGAAAGTAAAACATCTGTCGCCTGCCGTATAACCCCAAAGTCGCGCGCTTTTCGAGCCTCTACGATCACCTTGATCAGAATTTCGAACGAGTTGAAGTAACGCACAAATTCGTAATCCACATCTCCAAGAGGGGTAGATACTATTTCACTCAAGGGATGTTTGCACTGTGCTAGGGATGGCGTCGCGATAGAGGAGGCAAGTCGGCTGAAAACGACGCGCAATCTGCTTCGATTCAAATCCTTTGTAAACTTTGTTGACATCTTCTGATAGGTGTCCGCAAAGACCTTGCCATGGTGAGCAGCCGTTGTGGACAACCGCGACACGCGCGATACCTGTTGCTCTACGTCCTGCTCTGACAGACGCGGCATCATCTCCTCGAGTGTCGGTCGCTCCTCCATCTCCTTGTCACGACGCTCTTTTGCCTCACGTAATTTCTGCTCCTGCCGCACCAGCTTCTGCTGCCGCTTCTCTCGTTGCTCTTCCAAGAGTTGTGCGCTCTGCTGAAACTTCTCCTCCGTCTTGCGGCTCTGCGCCTCAGCCTCTGCGGTAGTGTCGACGTGGTGCTGATGTACCTTCTTTTCCCACTCCCGTGCCTTCTGTTGTTTTACTTCCTGTTCGACTTTCTTCTGCTCGTCTACACGGCGCAGATTGTCGACACGCTGCTGTTCGCGCTGCTGCTGCCTCTCCTGCCTTTCTTGGCTCAAGTTTCGCCGTCGCTCAGCGGCAGCACGCACCGCCTCCTGGCGCTCCTGCGCCTGTTTTTGCAACTTCTCCCGCATCTGCTCCTGGTTGTGTTCTACTTCACTCATTTTCTTATCCAGCAAAAGTGCCTTGTTCTGTTGCTGAAGCTCCTTCGTGAGCAGCACCTCCTCCACGCGAGAGTGTGCACGCTGGGCCTTTTCGCGGGTGTGTCGCCGTGCCTCCTCTGCACGCCGCACTCCGTTCTCCATCCGATCCTGCGTCTCCACACGCTGCTTCGCTTCGGCCTCTTCGCGACGCATTTTTGCGCGAAGGCTTCGAGCATCAGCCACCTCTGACTTCTGCTTGATCTCCTGCAAGTAATCGAAACGGCGCTCTTCCGCCTGTCTCTGACGCTCTTCTGCTCGTAGCGCAGCTGCGTAGCGAGCTGCCTCCACATCGCCTCTCGTCGGTGCATCTGTCCGCACGGGAGAGCATTTCGGTGACTGACGCTTCTGCCGCAGAAGCGCGGCTTTATAGTTTTGAGGTCCTGGAATTGATGGCGCGGAAGAAACACGCGTATTGTCGCTCAACGCTTCGTCCCCTTCCCTGTTAGGCGGCGTAGTCATCACGTTCACTGATGAGACTCCCTGGTTGCGCATGGAGATATTTAGACGACGTGCCTCGATGCGCCGCTCCACCTTGACGGTCTTCAGCGCTTTCAGACAGTCCTCGGTGACGGCGATGAATTCATCTATGTCATGTAAATTACCATGGTTTTCCAAGTTATAGAGGACTTCATACACCACGGACTTGAGTTTACCAATTAGCAAGAAGCTCGAAATCCCGTTAGCGTCGCCGTTGATGCCGCTAATGAGGTTGCTCTGCCTGGGCGTGCGGAGGTCAGGGTGATCGGTGTCGCCATTGTTAACGTCCACCAACACCGCGCTCTCCGCTAGGGCACCACGGTTGATTTCCGTCATATGACACAGACGCCAAGGGGGAAGTACGCGTAGCAAAAAGTCTGAGGTACGAGAAGTACCACAAGTCTTCATACACCGTAACACAGTGCCAAAGATAACGTGTAGAGGCCAACGCGTGTCGGCCGTCCTAGCGGTTGGAAGTGTGTGCGCCTATGTGCCGCGCTGTGGACAGTACATAATAAATGGTAAATACACAGAGAAAAGACGACAGCGAGTAGAGCACGCACCCAGACATTCATCCCTTGAAAGATCCGCCATACCACAAATATGAAGTGAGCAGTAATGGGTAATAGGGAATCTTCCATACGCAGCGTGGAACTCGGCCATGAGGCCTCCATCGAGGTTGACTATAATGCCTCGGATACCTGCAGACGGTCAGCACCAGCTCCACCTGACTCTTTAGTCGCTCTGTGTGAGCTATGTCACCCTGTGCCGACAGGTGAGCCGCAGGCGCGCGGCGTCGCACATCTTTGAAACCTGAGTGGAGACTTGGGTGAAAATCATCCCAACGAGACGGGTCACAAGGGAAAAATACAGCACACAACAGTACGACCGCCTTTTTTTTTCTTTTTTGTGTGTAGAGGCTTTAGTTTCAAAGGTTACTTCTGCAGATGCTATTCACCGCTCCTTGTGAGCCTATACTCTCCTGTATTGATGTACGATGCTTTCCGACAGAGACTACTGATTGCCGTCAGTTCTTCGTAGATCGAACACAGACAAGAAAAAAGGGCTCCGCGTTCTGCAAGGATACCCCACTGAGAAAACACAATAAAAGGACCCATCCTTTGCACATCTAAACGGATTACAGCATTGAAGCACCAGAGCATACAAAAAGACCCCGTTAACTGGACAAAAAAAAGAATGTGGGTATTTGTTGAAGTGCTGCAAAAAAAAAAAGGGGGAACTAGGGGGAAAGAAACGGAATTCTAACTGAAGAACACAAAGAACGATGATGACAGCCGGCGCAAGGGACGAAGTCGCCAAGAATAATGAGAAAACAAAACAGGAAAAAATCCATTGTGGAGGAAAAAAATCTACGCCCCCGCCTTCACCCACACGAACGCATGTTGTCACTTTTGCCGTATTTCAAGCCACTCTTCAAGTCGACAAAAACTTCTCCGCAAACCCTACAGCAATCAGTTAGAAACACTTGTTGTGAACGATCGCCGGGCCAGACTCATCATACTCGCTCTTCTTCACCCACATCCTCTGAAACGTTGACAGAGACGAGAGAATGGAGCCACCGATCCACACGCTGTACTTGCGTTCCGGCGGTGCAACAACCTTGGGCTTGATGGACGAAGGCGCCAGGTTCGAAATCTCCTTTGCCAAGCGCTCTGGCAGGTTGCGGAACATGGTCGAGCCGCCAGAAAGCACGATATTGCTGTACAGATCGCGGCGTACATCAATATCGCACTTGTTGATCGACTGGTACACCATCTCCGGAAAGCCTGGCGCCTCGTCAAGCCCAATCAATGACGGCTTAAACAGGACCTCTGGACAGCGGAAGCGCTGGTTACCCACCATCATCACGTTGCCATCTGGGAGCTCAAAGGGCTCCTCACTTCGCTGCCTTGGCAC
>CM007325.1:0-73692 GCA_000333855.2 Endotrypanum monterogeii
AACCCTAACCCTAACCCTAACCCTAACCCTAACCCTAACCCTAACCCTAACCCTAACCCTAACCCTAACCCTAACCCTAACCCTAACCCTAACCCTAACCCTAACCCTAACCCTAACCCTAACCCTAACCCTAACCCTAACCCTAACCCTAACCCTAACCCTAACCCTAACCCTAACCCTAACCCTAACCCTAACCCTAACCCTAACCCTAACCCTAACCCTAACCCTAACCCTAACCCTAACCCTAACCCTAACCCTAACCCTAACCCTAACCCTAACCCTAACCCTAACCCTAACCCTAACCCTAACCCTAACCCTAACCCTAACCCTAACCCTAACCCTAACCCTAACCCTAACCCTCGCGTGTCCCAGTCGCTGGATCTCTCCCCGGCACCCTCCCTGTCCTCGGTCCTGGCCCCGTCCCCCACCCATCGCGAACGGTCGTGGCCCTTAATCTTGCCGTAACCCGCGGCAAAACCTGCCCACGAGATTGTCACGCCACGGCCCCAAGGACCTCATCGGAAAGCATCAATGCAAACCCAAACCGCTCGAGGAGACGCACCCACAAGAAAGAGAAACACGAAGCACACTACCCACCACGGCCCCACAGACTCCCTGAAAGCCCCTGGGATGCTGGTTGTGTCCATTTTCCCCGTTTAGGCGGCATAGCGCAAGTAGATAAAATGAGGTTTTGTACATAAAAAGTTCTCGCAGAATGTATATTTCAGGTTATCTAACAAGACAGGGGTCTTTAAAGTAAAATTGCAGCTGACGACAACAAATATAGATGGCCTCCGGCGCTGAACCGATGTGGTGTTTAACACAGTGGTGCGCTGATTTTTCCGAGTTTGATATGACCTCAAACTACTCTACGATCTCCGCATGTTTACAATAAGAATAGCGGAGGATACCAGGAGTGGTGAGGTATGCATGTCTAGGCTTTCATCATTTTGGGCGTGAAGTAAACAACGCAACCCCGCCCACAAAATAGAAAGATGCGTGGTGAGAAAGGGAGGTGTCTGTAGAAAACATAGTTTCACCGAACGGAAAATCAACCTCCCGCACGTACCCCCAAACTTGGCGCCTAACGAAATGGTTTTTCCATGCTACTTTGAGGGGGGCTCGAATACGGCGATTACTTTGGAGGCCGTTAGCTCGCCACAGAAGACGACTTCAGCGCAATGAAGAAAAGGGCCCTAAGTCGGCAGCTCATTCTAGAGATATATTTTCACACATTCTTGACAATGACGGTGGCTCTGCGGTCTCTGTTGACGCCGTGCCTTGACGAAGGCTATGTCCCTCTATCGGTGCCCGGCTGCGCTGGTTTTGGTACGGAAGGAACCTTTCATTGCCTCATTGCATCGGAAGGGCCCGCACCCTTGAGCAGAAACGTTAACCATTTTTCGCGAAATGAATTGACAAGTTAAGGCATGTGTCTTTCTTGCTTTTTTTTTTTTTGCAAAGTCCCCCGCCCCTGATGTCTTCCTCTCCTCCGAAAACTGTCTTCTGAATGCTGGCTGCACCTCTACGCCAACCAATGAAATAGTTGAAAAACAAAAACATACAGCGACACCGAAGACAGAAACGATTGGTTAGGAGGGCCGCCCTCTGCTAAGGAGAGAACGGTACTATGAAACAGCTTAGACTACCACTATTTTTCCCGATTTCAACGCTTTATAATAGGGTCACGAAGCTTTATTACAAAGAAAAGGAGACAAAAGCTGAAGTCACTCTCGAACCCTCAGTCTTGGAAAAGGGGTCATACGGGTTTCTAGGAAAACATAAACATGACACTGTTGCCTACAAACACTGCTTCTCAGCAAACTAGAAAATGTGGCAGCCTATATGGATATGATATTGTTCTTTCAAGGTAGCTTGCCAGATAGTCTCGGAGATGTGACCTTCCCCGGTTGCAAAGAAGTGTGCATGTGAATGTATCCTGGAGTGAATGGAGAATGGTTTCGGTTTCTTGCGTAACCGTATGCGTCAATGCAGGGTTCTTGGGAATCAATTGGCAATTGCGACACATAGATAAAGGATAGCCTAATGGTTCCAGCGATCAACTTTCAACAATCTTGGAATAAAGGAGGTACTCGGTTGAGGTACCGTTTTATTGTTTTCACAACTTTTGGAGACGTAGGTACCCTAGATAGGAGGCCAAGGGATCGCAAGACGGTCCTCTGGGAGATGTAAACCTGACAGCTTTTTCCGCTGAAATTTTTCTTCTTGCTAACGATGATTGCAAATAAGCTTGTCTACTGGCTCAGTGTATCGCTATATCTGGTATATCTGACCGTTTGTTAGGGTTTTTTTCCCCTTTAGCATAGTTTTGGACTTGTTCACCGCAGTTTGAGAATCCTCATCTCTTTCAAAGAGCATGGGTGCTTATACCTGTGGAACGGCCCACCTCATTCCATTTTTTTACCGAAGGTAGTAAAGCATTGAAGCTTATACCGTGGGTGTTATCTGTAGTGTACTCGAAAGTTCTTTTCTGAAAACTGCTGTGCAATCAACAGTATTTCCTTGCCTAAACGGTGCGTGGTGCTCACCGTAGCGTGCATATTCTGATTCTCTGCAGAAGTTTAGCAACTAGGTGTTTAGTGTGACTGCTTTTGGGTTGGGTGCGATACGTGCAAAGAAAGTTGCTGAAGTCTACGCGGAACATTCTTTTTACTCATGTTTAGGGAACATGTTTTTTTTTTTTGAAAGCTCCTTGTTGTTGACAAAGTGATGTTTCTCGGTGTCAAAGGACACCCTCGAGGAGATTAGTTCCGCACCCTGCTGCCGATCGAGAAGAACAGTTCAAAGAGTGAGGCCGAAGATACAGAAACCGTTTGGTAAAGCCAACGGGACACTTCTACGCTCAAGTACCTTTGTGGGCAGTATTATTAATGTAGTGTCTTTGTGGATGTTGAAGAAAAAAGTATATCTGCTGCAAAAGTCTAGCAAAGGAAATCTTTTCATTACAAGAGAAAAGGTTTACACATCGATTTGTTGTCTCTGTATAACCTTATCGGTCTGCACAGCCTCCGGCTGTACATGCGTCTGAAAGGAGAGAGGAAAAGAACGTCTATCACGAGGTTGTAGTTTGCTCCTTTTTTTCACAGAAGTGATGGGTAAAAACTGTTTCAAGATACGTTGATCTGATGTCCATTACGTTTCAATATGAGCCTTCATCTTCTACAATCGTCTATAATCTCCTGTTTCTGATCTCATAAATGGATAAATATAATATTGAAATAATTCTTTTTTCCCATTTGTCGATGTGCATGATTTTGTGGGCTGCATTCAAAGATACGTCGTGCTTTGTGAAGCAGTTCCGGTCTTTTCACATTTGTCGACTCTTTGAGAATTCAATCCTTGTCCACTTCTTTATCTACCAAAGTAATGGAGAAGGCTAGTGTGAAACACTTGGAGTTCCAATTGCAGAGGGAGAAAGCACTTACGAAAGATCTGGATGCGAAATGCAAAGCTCTCGCCGCGCAGGTCGCTCACCTAGAGCAAGATAAAGCAGAACTTCGGCGAGAAAAGCTGGTTCTTAGCGAAGAAACGAAAAAAGCTGCCAAGCTAGAAGATCGAATCCATAATCTTCAAAAGGAACTAGAAAGTCGCGACGCGGTCATTGCAGCCGAGCGGGCGGCGGCGCAGGAAGCGAGGGCGGAGACGGAGGAAGTTCGGCGGAATGCGAACAGCTGCATCGCCCTATGGACAGCGGCAGAAGAGCAATGGACGGTGGAGCAGGCTGCACTGAAAGATGCGGCTGTGCAGTATCGTTCGCAGATCGAAACACTAGAACAGCAGTTAAAAGATGAAACGGACTCAAACGCGGAGCTGAGGTTGCAGTTACAGTCCGAGAAAGACCGGTCTAACAGGCTAACACAAGCCGGGGAGAGTATGGAGACTGAGGTTAGCGGTCTTCACTCTCAGGTCGAAAAATTACAGAACAAAGTTCACGACCTGGAGCAAACGGTGTACAAACTAGATCTTGCTGGCGACAAACAACGAGAGGCGATCACTCTCAAAGACACGGAGATCGCAACTCTTGAAGCGACGGTTGTGCGGCATACCGAAACGGAGGAACGACTGGAGCACACCATCAGCTCTCTCAATGATCGCATCAATGCGGCAAAGATGCAAAATCTCGAGATGAAAGGAGAAAACGAAAAGCTGCAGTGCGACTTGCTGGACAGTAGAAAGGAGATCGACCGACTTTATCTCCAAATCGAGTCTCACAAACGTGACGCTAATTTTCTCTCGCATAGCCACTGCAGTTTGCAAAAGGCGCTGGATGATCTGAAAGAAAAACACCGAGTTCTCCAGGAGGAGGTGCGAGAAAAGAATGTCGAAGTTCGCCGTCATGAGCTGACGATTAGTCAGTTGAACATGGAGCTCAAAAAGAGCGAAAATCAAGGTGGAGAGTGGTCGTTCCAATACTCGTCGCTGGAGTCGGAAGTTCAACAAACTAAAGAAGCCTTGAAAAAATCAACTGCAGCTGTCGAGGTACTTGTGCACGAAAAAAATGAACTTGCAGAAAAAGTGCGGGAGCACAAGCGGATTCTGGATGCAAAAGATGAAGAAATGGTCATCTTGCAGAGCCAGTGCGACGAGCGAGCAGAGGTCTTTTCGCGGAGTATCGCAGAGCTGGAATCGGAAATAGCCGCACGACAGGCAGTAATAAATGAACTTTCTGAGCACCTTAATTCTGCGAGTGAGAAGACGACGCTTTATCACACAAAGATCCTTGAGGAATCGGAGGCTTGTGGAGCACTGCGACAGCACTTAGCTAGTACAGCACACTCTGTTCACTTAAAAGATCAGCAGATTCTCCTGCAGCAGTGCACTGCTGAAAAGGAAAATATGTTCGGAGATTTTTTTGCAGGGTGCTACGAACTGCAGAAGGTTTTTATCGCCTACTTTACAGAGCGCTGTAAATGTCTCCAGGCCGAGGTGGATGTGTTAGTGAACCACGCGGAGGAACTTTCCTGCGAGAAGAGCTCCACAATGACCGAGATGAAAGAGTTGCAGTGTGTTAGTGCTAACCAGCAAGAGCAAATTGAAGCTCTCGAGGAGAAAACGAATGCCCATGTAGAACGTCTCTCGATTTTGTCGCACGAACTCTTTACCGCGCAGCATGAGAGAGACAAACTTCGCAGCGCTTTAGAATGTTCGGAACGTGAGAATACCTCTCTATCTTCGGTGGTTGCCGGGCTTCATGATGAAGTGGCTGATAAGGATGTGCAACTGGCAAGGAAGGATACTGCAATAGCGGACTATGAAAAGCGTATTTCTACTGTTTCGAACGCCGCATCTGCGTTGGAGGAGGCGTTGCTGGAGTATGCCACAGTCCAGCAGGAGGAGCTGCAGATCCTTTGGTGTCAGCGCTCGGATATTGTTGAGGTGTACTTTAGATCTCTTTTATCCACATCAGCCACCGAAAGAGCCTTGCTGCAGGCGGCAAAGGAGCAGACAGACGCTAGATGTCGCGAACTCTCTGCGTTTGTTAATGAGGCGAAAGTTTCAATGAACAGAAGTGACATTGCGGCAGCAGAAAAGCAGGAACTGTTGGCGAGTCGTGTTTCTCTTTTAGAGGGTCAACTTGCTTTGGCACGCCGAGAGAAAGACCAAGTAGCTACACAATTGGCAGCTTTGCTGAGACGATACGAAGATGACAAGAATGCTTTTGAGCTTTCCCAAAAAGAGTCGAAGTGCGGGTTGCAGCAAGAGCGAGCACGGTATGAGGCTGCAGAGAGGGAGTGTGTGAGGCTGCGCAGTGGCATCGAGACGGAGATGAAGCGTAAGTGCGAGTACAAGCAGGCAGTTGAGAGTCTCAAAAAGCTTCGCAAAGAAAGCGAGGATCTGCGGCGTGTCGAAAAAGAACGTGCCGCAGATGCGATCAAGAAGGCTAATACAGAGTCCAATTATTGGGTAACATGTTTTGATCATCTGAAGGAGTTGATTGAGAAAAGCAGGCGAACCGGTGACCGTTTGCCCTCTATCGACGCCGATACGATGCACCGTTTGGAGGTTGCCAAAACCAAAATAAGTCCTATTTTTACCCGAGAGGTGAATGCCTCTCTTTCGAGCCTGCCGAAGCTGAAGCGCATCAGGGAGGAAGTAGGCGATGGGCACGTGTAGAGGTGCCGGCAGTTTTCTATTTTTTTTTCCCGCGTCCTCTCTGTTGAGTAGACATCTTGAGTGACGACTGCTTTGCCAAAGTTTATACGTGACAGTTGGCTGCTGTCTTTTTTTCCTTAGAATCCGGGCTGTTGGCGCCTGAGCTGGTTAGATGCATTTTTATGCCTTTCATTTTTTTTTTGTATGTTCGAAGATGCAAAGAGAAAAGCAATTATGGCAGTCTGGTAAGATGAATTCTATCGCAGGAGGCCCTTGGATAGGTGTAGAGTACTGGTTCTCTCCATCTATTCATGCTACTCGAATGTAGCGGTCTTTCTGTTCCTGTGAAGGACCATGGAGGGAGTCGTCTCATACACATGGCATGCTCCCCTCTCTTCCCTTCTCTTATCTTGTTTGCTCACTTTTGTCTCGATTTATTTTTGTGCGCACTCCTCAGAGACCTGCCAGCGTCGATTGTGATAAGGATCAATGTTATGTTGCAGTCGAGCGCTCTTGAGGGCCCGTCTCACCGCCTTCAATCCGTGGAAGCAGAGACCCGGTGGCTTGGAGTTGAATGGGCGCCCTCAAATGGTAAATCCTAGCTACTTCCGCGGCAAATACAAGCAGCATAATCCAGATGACCCTTGTCGGCTACTAAAGCCAAGCCACGTGCTTCTGAAGCGGTGTCCTGCCTGCAAGCGGACAAAATTTGTGCTTATCAAGGATAAGGACTCATTCCATACTTGCTGTGAAGGTGTTCCGATGAAGCTGTACTCAAACATGAAGACGGTCATGAACGCTGAGCAAAAGGTGCGCACACTTCTTCGACAATGGGACGTGGAAAATGAGCGACCATGGAACAGTCCACATCGCCCGCGACCGAAGGGACGATCGAAGATGAAGAAATAGACCATCACTAAAGTTGTGTTATCATTTCTGCTTATCACAATGTTTTGAGGAGTTTTTAATTTGCACCTTACACGTAGAGCCAATGAACCTGCGTCAGGGTGTGGTAACCGGGTGCGGGTGGATACTTGTTATTGAAGGATCTCCAACACGTAGGTGCCCTCCGCCGTTTTTTTTTTTGATCTCACCTACGGTGACTCAAACCTCAAATCTTCAGCTGTTGTCGTTTTTGCTGGGCAAAGGGTTTTTGCAACGACGGATGTTCTCGCCGAGCTTGGTATGTTATTTCGCAGAGACCTCAAGGGGTTCTCGGATGGCGAGCCTCGGCCTCACTCACTGGGTGACGGATAACCCGATGCACTGACTTGCTCCTTTATTTTTCGCATATGACTTTAATGCTTTTCTGTCACTGGCAACGTGAACTCCTTTTTTTTTTATATATCTCCCCTCCTGTTCATACCACAAAGGAGCTCTCGCTCTAGATCTAACTTTTCGTATTTGCACTCGCCAATCAGCGGCGTCTACACAGTAATTAAAGCATATCACAATGGGCTGGTTCAGCTGGGTTTGGGACTGGCTGTCCTTCTTGGGACTCTCCAACAAAACAGGTAAGCTCTTGTTCCTTGGTTTGGACAATGCCGGCAAAACCACTCTTCTTGGAAAGTTAGCAACAAATCAAGTTCATGTTCACCGCCCCACGTTCCACCCGAACTCAGAGGACTTGACACTGGGAGGTATCAAGCTGAAGACTATTGATATGGGCGGTCATCAACAGGCGCGCCGTTTATGGAAGGACTATTTTACGAAGGTCGACGGTGTTGTATTCATCGTTGATGCAGCAACGCCGCAGCGATTTCTGGAAGCAAGGAGTGAGCTTGACATGTTGCTGCAGTCAGAGGAGCTTGCTAAGACACCGTTTCTCATTTTAGGCAACAAGATCGATATGCCAGGCTGCACATGTTCCGAAGGTCAGCTTGTCATGGAGATGGGTCTGGACGGCGCACTTACAGGCAAAGCCACTACCGTGACAGATCCCAATGTACGGCCTCTGGAGGTGTTTATGTGCAGTGTAGTGAAGAATGTCGGCTACGGCGACGGCTTCCGGTGGCTTTCTCAGTACCTGAAGAGCTCGTAGAGCACCTTTGGATATGTTTTTGCGCACTTGCGGACATGTGCCGTCGAGTACACAATTGCTTTTTCTGGAGTTTTTTTTTATTGGCCTGATGATGGTTGTTCAGAAGTGGAAGGGCTCTTGTGGGCCACAAGAACTCACTTCGGTCTTTTTTTCAAAGGTCCTTATTTTTACGAAATGGTTCGTCTTTGTGTGCGTGCGCGTGTGTGTGTGTGTGTGTGTGTGTACGTGCGTGCGTCGAATACGAGTGTTGCGTCGAAGTAGGGTTACCCATGTTTTTCCAAAAAAGGCTCCTTTAAAAAAAAAATTGAGTGGTATGGGCTTTCAACAACTGCCGCTCTTCTTTCTTTCGAGTCTACCTGTGCTTCTCACTTTTCTCCTGTCATATAAAAAAAGCGTGGTCTGCGTGATTTTTTTGAGGTGCACAAGGCTAGTGAGGTTGAAGCCTGCATTGTATTCCCCTACAGCGCAGGGGCTCGGTGCGCTATGGAGAAGAGGAAGTCTCTCGAATGGCAAAGTCACCGTCAATATCTCTTGTTCATGCTAAGTTCATTTACAAACGCTCGTAAGGGTCACCATACCTACTCAACGCGATCGTTTCATGTATGAAAAAAAAAACAGGATGCGAAAAAAGACAAAAAATAGAAGCAACTCAAGTGTTGTTTTTTCATATTTTTTATTATCATTGTTTTTTACCAGTTTTCTGTTATTTTATGCGTCGAATGCCAATTGCGCAGACGAAAAATCTTGTGGGTTCGTATAGTTAGTGCCCCCCAACGTGTAGGGGTCTGTCGCCCATTTCCTTGTTGCGAAGGAATATAGAAATGGGAGAGAAAGGCTCGTGGAGAAAAGTTTTGACTCGTGCTCCATTGGTTAATCTCAGCGAGGGTAGCAACCCTTTTTTTTTTCTCTCAAGCTGCGGTCATGATCGAAGGAATTCGAGACCGCTGAATCTGCTTATACACGCCGTGATGTTTTCGTAAAGTCACTACCCTGCACCATCTCTTTCCCTCCTTTTTTTTTTCCTGCCCACACCCTTTTTTTCTCTTTTTCTTTGGGCACTGTGCTTTACATTGGACACTTGCCTTGCCTTGACTCGCCACCCACAAAACGTAACACTGAAGGGGCACGACAGCGAAGCAAGATACCTGCGTACTCGAAGTCAGGAGGTAGGACTTTTACCTTTAACCCCCTGCGAAGGTCAGGATACTTTTTTTTTCTTTATCTCATTGATCTCCTGTTTCGGCGTCATGGCGGCGAAGAAAGGAAAGGGAAAGAAGGCCTTACTAGCCAAGACAAAGGCAGAGGAGTTGCGTCTGATTCAGCTGCGTGCCTTGGAGGTGGAGGCGGAGGAGTTTCAGTGGTCCGAAAATGAGCGCCGTCAACATGAAGAGCAGGAGGAGCGCATGTCTTTTTTGCGTGATGAACAGCTCCGTATCATGCGTGAAAAGGATCAGCGTATTGATGAGGTGATGCAGCAGCTCTCCTGTGTTACGTCGGCGATGCAAGAGGACAAAACAGGTTATGAAAGTCAGATACATCAGCTCAGTACCTTGCGCGACGCGCTGATGAACGAGGAAAGTCTCCTAAAAGCTGAGATGGAGGAGCTCCAGAAGATTCTGCTCCAGGAACGAACAAGTCACACAGAGTATGTGAACGAGCTGCGCGGAACCATGGACACAGAGCGCAGGCGGTACCAAGAGGAAAGGAAGCAGATCCGGGTTGAGGTGTGCCAAACGATGGCTTGCCTGGAGGACACTAAGCGCCAGCTGCAGTCGACTTGCGAGTTGCGGGAGGCCGAGGAGCATAAGTTCAATGTGAGGGAGCGCGAGCTGGAGAGGGAGCTTGAGAAGGCACTCACGATGAACAAATCATTGCAAGATGCCCTGGAGGCGTGTGAGAACGAGGATCGAAAAAATGTGACACTGCTGCAGTTATTGAACACACAACTGGAATCGGACAAACGGCGGTACGAGACGAATCTTCACGAGGAGAACTACCGTACGACGCGAGCTCTAGAAGAATCAGCGAGGCTGGAGGCAAAGGTAAAGGAGACCCAGGCTGAACTCGACACTGTCAAAGAGGAGGAACGGAAAGCGAGGCAGTTGTGTGAAAACGAGTTGCGCGAGTACAAGCAGCTAACAGAGCAGCTGAAGTTCGATGCGGAATACTTGCATCACGAGATCGAGTCCATGCGTTCGGAGCACGCCGAGGCGATGACGACGATGGAAGTCGCCCAGAAGGCCACCCAGGCTGAGCTGCAGCAGTGCCAGGTGGAGCTGGAGGCATCTCAAAAGAAATGTGGTGAGATGGAGGCGCTGCTGCTGCGGAAGGAGCGCGAACACTTCGACAAAGTAACATTTCTGAACGCTCAGGTCGCGAACGGGCGCACTGCCATTGCACAGCTCCAGGGACGGTTGGACAAGGAGCGGATAGTGCACGATGAGGAGTTGCAGCGACAGAATGTGACAACGCAGGAGACTGTGGAGGAGATGAAGCGAATCAACAGTGCTGAGAGTGCTCAGGTCAGGGAGCGGCGCACGTACGAGGAGCGGCTTCTGACGAATATGGACGGTTTAAAGGCGACAATCAGAGATCTCCGTGCACGTGTGTTGGAGCAGGAAGACGCGTACGAGCAGCTTCGAGCGCTAAAGGAGAGCGAGATTGATCGGTTGCGAGGAATCTTAGACGCGCATTTCATACCGAACCGTCTAGACGTTGAGGTTTCTCTGGGAAGCTGTCGAGCAGATGAGCTTTTTTTGGTTTCAGAAGAACTTCGCTCCGTGAAGAAAGAAATGGCGCTGAAGGAAACAGCTGCGAAGGAGACAGAGAGGTGGCTGCGTGCACGTATTGCCGAGCAGGTTGAGGTTATTGATTCACTTCAGCTTGACCTCAAGCGCGCTGAGCTCAGCCGCAACGAGAGCGTCCGTACTCTTAAGGACGAAGTTGGAAGGCTACGCAGAACTCTTGAGGTTCACTGCTTGCCGTGCACATAGTAAGTAGCCACCCCTTACCACTATTTGTGAGTGTCTTTCCGCTCTACTGTGCTCTGTGCCCACCGGCAGCGTTTATGTGTTCACGTCTGTTCCTCTTTCTTCATCATCGTGGTGTGTGTGGAATTTGTTTTTTTCTTTTGCTGTTGATGCCATGTATAGTATTCTGAAATGCACTGGTGCTGGCATATTTCTTGCGTGTCACTCAGGGGTCGTTACATCACTTCTTGTTATTTTCTCACCTATGCATCTCTTCTTTTCGTTTGTTTGTAGCGGCGAATGTAGATCTGGACAAAAACACAGACACTCACACAAGGGCCACACGCAAATCGTAGTCAATGAAACAGGGAGAGTGCGTGGGCGAGGGAGCGTACACAGTCAGCGAAGATGTTCCAGTGCGGAAATGCCTTTTCGCGTTCCTATTGCCACTTAACGGCTGGGCTGTTAGTTCGTATGTAATTGTTCACCATTGGTTTTCTCGCTGTCAGAGGCAGAAAATTCAGTCAATATGTCTAATATCAACAGTCTCTCTTGAGATTTGTTTTTGTGCTTTTTTTTTATTCTGTGAATGCGTGCGCGCTGAGAAATGTAAAGCTCAACATGACGGATGCCGTTTCGCGGCCGACAGTATGTTTTCATTCAGAAGAATGCCGCCTTTATGGGTTCCAAGTATCAGTTCGTCTTTCCACCAGCGCTCATGGGCGTGCGAAGATTTTTCTTCTGGTGTTGCCTGATACATTTGCATCTCTGCTTCTGTGGATGCGAAAAATGGAAGGAGTGGGGGTGCATTGCTGGGGGGAGGGGGAGACTGGATGTTTAAAGGGACTCTCGCACCCTACTGGTGGCCCCGGAGTGAGTGGATTCTGAGGATGCGTTGCTTGGGGGCTGATTACGTTTCCTTACGCTCCTGTTCTATGGTGCACATGGTTGTTCGGTCGAATATTTTCCTCAGCTCGTCTTTTCTCGCACCTCTTCCATCACCTTGCGGCTTCGACATTATTCCGTTTGTTGTTGTAAGGTCTCCGACGGCGGGACATTTACGTGCCCGACATTGAGAAGAGGTGTCGTGTAAGGAGGTTACACCGTAGACCCGTTGTACTCCTTTCCACGAATAAATATACGCATACACGCACACGCACATATATAGATAGATACAAATTGCGACAATAGGGATGCAGTCAAGATGTGGCGGCAAGACCACCGGCGTCTACGGTGCAGACCGGGTACCTGGCAACTATATCAAAACTCTCACAGGAGTTGTACGAGGAGAGGAGCTCTTCAGTCGCCCTGATTTGGAGCGACCATGGCGATCAGCGGAGATGCAGCGCAGCGCAGCGACTATTGCGCTAAAGGAGAAGGAGATTGAGGAACTCATGCGACTGTGCTCGAACCTACGCACAGAGTTGGGCAACGCCAAAAGCGACGCTCGCTTTCTGGAGTACTCGCTCACAGAGAGGGCCAAAGCGCAGCTGGCGGAAAAGCAAACCGAGATCGATGGTCTCGAGAAGCGCGTAAAGGAGCTTGAAAAGGAAAAGAAAGAAGCAACGGTTGCCACCGAGAGCCAAATTCGCCTGCTTCTGGCGCAGGCGGAAAACGAGTCTCTCAACCTAAAAAATGAAGTACGTCTTGCCACGGAGCGCTGTACTGATTTGACGAAGGCCTTCCATAAGCAGATCGAAGACGTCAAGGCTGCCGGCGCGCGCGAGGTAGGATTTGTCGAGGCACGCTTGACGGCAAGGGTTGACGAGGTCACTGCGGAGCTGAAGTCGGTGAGAGAGTCTAACAAGGTTTTGGAGGAACACTACCACGAGGTGGAGTCGCAGTCGTCAAACATGGTGCACCGTGTCGA
The DNA here is from genome assembly GCA_000333855.2 of Endotrypanum monterogeii. Classification (NCBI taxonomy): domain Eukaryota; phylum Euglenozoa; class Kinetoplastea; order Trypanosomatida; family Trypanosomatidae; genus Endotrypanum; species Endotrypanum monterogeii. Next base: position 12,995 of record CM007325.1, read on the forward strand.
AGCTGATTACAAGGAGAGGCTTAGGGCTTCGGAGCAGCGCGTCGAGGAGCAAAGGAGAGAGTATGAGGTTCAGCTTGCCAAGGAGCGGAGGGAAAAAGAAACGGCTCTTGGCGATCTGAAAAGAATGAAGGAAAGGTTCGCTGTCCTTCTTGCTGACAAGGAGGAGCTGCTCCAGAAGCTGAATATGTGGAACACTTATCTTTTGTCAAAACTAGACAGTTTCTACCACACTTTTGTTGCCGTGGCTCCTGAGCTGGCAGGGGAGCCTGTTGGGGACGTTCAGCTACTGCAGGTGCCCGAACTTTATGCGCCACGCTGCGTGCTTGAAGATCCTCAGTCAAAGGTGAACGTAGAGCGCATAGCTTATCGTCTAGCACAACTCCAACTCTTGAAGGAGTTTCCTACAACAGGGGAGGTGGCACCGAATGATAGCGCAAAGCTACCCACCGCTGCTCAGCTTGATCAAGCTTTGGAGAGCCAGGAGCGTTTGCGGTGTGCTCTGCGGGAGCTGGAGGATCAACAAAGAGAATTGGGGTCGACGGTTGAAAGCTTCATTTCGCGCCTTTACTTCTTCAGCGACAATCTGGAGGAATCACTGCGCCGTGTCCCCACACCCATCAAGCCGCCTTTGCGCGATGTTGTTTTTGTGTGTGTGTGCGTGCCTAACGGACGGGTGCTATGGGCGGCAAACACGGAGCTGATGCGCACATCGGTGCAGCTGCTGTATAGCACCATGCGACTGAAAATGAGTGAGTATGGGTGTTACGAATGCTATAGCGACGATGTATCGATGCTGCTTGCCTTTGCAGACGCAGCAGCGGCGTGCCGTTTCTGCACGGAGAGTCAGGAATGGCTCACGAGACTTTCCTGGCCAGAGGCCCTCCTGCAACTGCCAGAGGCGCAAGAGGAGTTCACGAGTAGCGGACAGCTAATTTACCGGGGTCTGCGGGTCTCCATGGCGCTCCATGCAGGTGAGGCTTTCATGGAGCCGTCTGGAATTCCGCTCAAGGGTATGTACCGGAATCATTACTACGGAAAGGCTGTGTCGCAGCTCGTGCATCTGTGTTCTCTCGCGCAAGGTGGTCAGATCATAGCCTCCCTCGCTGCATGGAACCTTTGCCTGCGGCGGAAGCACGAACTTGGGGCTGTCGTGGCCAGGAGCCTTGGTGCAGTACCGATCGTCTCATTCAACAGCCGAACAGGTACACTCGAGAAGCAGAGTATTGAACTTCTTCATATTGTTTCAAAGGCGCTCCAGGGGCGTAGTTTTAAGCCTCCGGGTAAGGACATTGCTCCACCTGTTTCTTCTTTAACTGGTGTAAAGGAGGCAGTGCTGGGCGCAGAGGTATCCGCCGTAGAGGTGCAACAAAAGCGGATAAACGATGCATTCATTCTTCTGCGGGAGGAGTGTGCGAGTATTCAGTCGAGTATGGGCAATCTTGTCTCACGGGCGCGAGCCGGTCTTTCACAATTTCACCTCCTGCCACCCACAGAAATGGTTGCACAGATGAATGATTTGTATAGCGTCATGGAGAAGGTGGCTGTGCGAGCTGAGGAGCTGTCTGCTGATTTGCAGGACGCTACCCATGTACAAGAGGAGCTGGAAGCAGAAGCGAAAGGGATCAGAAACTACTTCGAGCAACAAGAAACTTCCGCAACGCGGGAAGACGATCTTCGTACAGAGACAGAGGCAGTTCGGCGGAACCTGGAGCAGGCGATTCAGTTGGAGAGAGAACAGCACCGCGTCGAGACAGAGCGTCTTCGGCTTGAACTTCAAGACCGGGAGCATCTGATCCGTAAAGTGTATCAGTCACAACTTCGCTAGGAAGTATCATCGGACGAATCTTGCTTCTGGCTAGTGCACCGCGTCCCAACCTTAACACAGTATTTGTTTTTCACAAATACCTCAAAGTGACCCGCGGGTGAGACTGCACATGGTGGTGTCTTGAAATGAACCCCGGGGATTACAATATTGATCCCATAGAATCTTGGCGAAGGGCTTGGCATGTACAATAGCTTTTTTTTTTTTGCCCGCAGCGGAGTGTATGCATTTCTCAGCTGGTGTCCATATATGTGGACCTTCCGGTATGTTCCCGAACAGACTGGAAGGGGACGTACATAAGGCGTGACTCACCTACTTTTTTCATCTCTTAGATCGGTACACTGATTGCCGGCGCCTGCACCCTCTTCACTTGCATTTCGTCTGTACTGACGGTTGCATAAAAGTGAAATAGAAATGCTCTCTGTCGAATTTCTTGTATGTGTCTCAGTTTGTCTTCTCGTTTTTTTGGAGGTTCTGCTAGAACGGTGGTGTCCCTGTGTGTGTGTGTATGATGCAGAATGGCTTGAAGGCAAGATAAGTCGAAATGCCTTACTTTTTTTTTTCTCCGGAGCCCGCGCTGTGTGCGTTCGTTTGAGCCTCTGCACGCGTTTGGGGGTTTCCTTTAGATGGATGCACCGACATGCGAATCGATTCACGCGGGCACTTGGGTGCTTTCAGGGTCTGTAGCAGCACCGGCGCGTGGCACGGTTATACGAGAGGGGGGAGGGTGAAACCCATGTGTGAAGAAAAATCTCATGGTTATCTTTTCGAGTTTCCCTGCACGTTTGTTGCCGGTGCCCCCATTCTTCAGGCACAAAAAAAGCGAAGCTATACATTTCATTTTTTGCCAGCGCGTTGAGAAATTGTTCCGCTAAATTTTGGCATCCGTCTGACATTGACGAGCTTCTCGCTCTCTCTGCAGATGGCAGAATATGTGCATGTTGCATAAAAGTTTAAATAGTCCGACTCCTTTTTCTCTTTTCATAATTGTCGAACATTCTCTCGTGCTAAACATACAAGCATATTCACGGTCGACTGTGTATTCTGAGGAGCAGTACCATTTTTTGATACATATCTGTACAAATATATACATGTATATGTATATATGAGAAAGGGTCGTGTCGTTATTATCTGCTGCTTGATTTTGCTACAATAATAAGGAGGTGCATATATTACTGGTGTCAAGTTGGGATATTAGTAGGGTGAAATAGTAGTGAAAAGAGAGAAAACAAGGTAGCGCATAGCGAGCTCGTGCAGCTCTTCACATTACCTCTGCAGTACAAAGTTTTTTTTTTTCGAGCGTCAGCTTCTACTTGCTGTCATTTCTTTTCCGGATTCCACTCCGCTTCTGCCCAGTTTTTTTTCTCCAAATCGCTGTGTCCGTTTTGCCCGTCGCCATGGCGGATTCTCTCATCCGTATTAAGCGGTACCAGTACATCCACATTTTGGACAACAACACTAATATCACCCGAACCATATGTGGTCCTGTTGTCTACACGCGGCAGGAACATGAGACGTGCCTGTTCGACCCACGCCCGTGTGTGTCTGTGCCTCCACGTCATTACTGTGTTGTGAGGAACCCATGTGTGCGTAACGAGGCGGGGTACGTGGTGTTCGAGTCTTCGGGACAGGTGCAGCTGCTCCTCGGTGACGCTGAGATTCGCTTTGAAGGGGAGCCTTTCCCATTGTACCCCGGCGAAGAACTGGACTGTAGTGATGGGGATAGTGTCCGAAAGCTGCAGCTAATCCCCCCGAACACGGGGTTCCACGTGCGTTGCGTTCGCGATCACCACGGCTTAGACGGGTTCATCAAGGCGGGAAAGGAGTGGATGGTGGTAGGCCCAATGACGTACATTCCATACCTGGAGGTTGAGGTGGTGAAGGAGGTTACTGCAACGGTTATTCAGCCTAACAGCGCCTTACTCTTGCAAGCCAACGTCAACTTCACTGATCGATTCGGGGTTGACCGTGTTGCAGGGGAGAAGTGGCTGGTGCGCACGCTGGGTTCTTATCTTCCCTCTGTCGAGGAGACAGTCTTGTCCCTTGTGCAAGGCACCATGCTCAGTGAGGTGAAGGCACTGCACCTCAGAGCTGATCAATGTTTCACCGACGTGTATGGGAGGATTCGGCGGGCCGGGGAGGAGTGGCTGGTTACGTTGAAGGATGCCCCTGTGCATATCCTTGACGCCTATGAGGTGAAAGTAGCCGATATCGTCGCAGTCTCACTCAATGCGAAGGAGTTTGTAATTGTGCATGACCCTGTCGACGTTGACGGACACCGTCGCGTGGGTGAAACTCTGGTGCGCCATGGCGAGTGCACCTTTTTCCTGGAGCCGGGGGAGACGATACCGCGCGGTGTGGAAAAGGTGCTTGTTGTAGGAAAGGAAGAGGCGCTGCTTCTTGAGGCTGTTTGTGAATACGAGGACGAGGGTCAATTGCGGCAGCCGGGCAGTCGATGGATGTTGCCCGGCCCCTGTGAGTACACCCCTTCTAACAAAGTGAAACTCCTCGAGCACCGCCGTGTGATGGCTCTTGACCAAAACGAGGGCGTATACGTCATGAACACAACAACTGGGAACGTGCGGGCTGTCACTGGCGCACCATATATGCTGGATGTTGATGAGGTGCTGTGGGAAAAAAACCTGCCTCTAGTGGTAGAGGAACTCCTTGCATCCTCCAATGGTAGCATTCAAACAAGTGAGCGCAACCCCGGATTTGTTAGCCGCCGTGAAAAGTATCGCATTGTCCGCTTTAACGTGCAGCACAATGCTGCCGTACAGATCTACGACTATCGTAAGAAACAGCCACGTATTGTGCTCGGTCCAAATCTGGTCATGTTGGATCCCCACGAGGAGTTTACAGTGCTTTCACTAAGCGGCGGCACACCCAAGGTGCCCAACTCGGTGCAGTCGCTCCAGCTATTTCTGGGGCCGCGTTTTTCCAAGGACACTATCGTTGTAGAGACATCTGACCATGCCCGCTTGCGCCTTCGATTATCGTATAACTGGTACTTTGACATAGATGCTAGGAACCCGAGTCAAAAGACCTTTTCTGTGCCGGACTTCATCGGTGACTGCTGTAAGACCATCGCAAGCCGCGTGCGTGGCGCTGTCGCTACTGTGGACTTCGACTCGTTTCACCGAAACTCAGCCGATATCATTCGCACCGCTGTTTTCGGTCTTGACGAAGCTGGTGAAACAAAGAAATGCTTGCGCTTCACCGCAAATGATTTTGTGGTCACCAATATCGATGTGCAGTCGTCAGAGCCGACAGACGAAAAGACACGCGACAGCCTGCAGAAGTCTGTACAGCTGGCGATTGAAATTACTACGAAGTCACAGGAGGCAGCTGCGCGACACGGAAATGAACTGAAGGACCAGGAGGCCAAGGGACAGCTAGAGCGCCAGAAGCTCGCTGATAAGATCGCAGTGGAGAGTGCGAGGACAACATGGCTGGAGCTGCAGGCAAAGAGCGAGGCTGTTCAGGCGAGTGGGCAGTCCGTCGCGGAGGCAAAGGCGCGCGCAGAGGCGTTGCTGATTGAGGTACAAACTGAGATGCAACAGGCGGAAATGCGTGCGAAAGCATATCGTTTCTCTGCGGAGGCAGAGCTGGAGAAACTCAGACAGCGGCAAGCATTGGAGCTAGAGTACACTCGGCGTCAGAATGAAATGGAAGTGGCAAAGGCGCGGGCGGCAGCGGAGGCGGAGGCGGAGAAGGTGCGACGCATGGTTGATGCCATCGGCCGCGACACTCTGGTTGCCATCGCTCGTGCAGGGCCTGAGACACAGGCAAAGCTCCTGGGAAGCCTTGGGCTCAAGGGCTACCTCATTACCGATGGAAACAGTCCAGTGAATCTCTTCGGTGCCGCCCAGGGTATGATTGGCGAGTTTAAGAAATGACGAAGCAGAAAATTGAGTGAGTCTCTTCGTTTTGGCGTGCTCACCGAGCTGCACAGCAGAGAACGTATTACCGCTCTCCCCTATCCTTTTTTGTTTGCTTGTTTAGTTTATTTTTCCGACATCACTGCCTTCGGCCCGTATCACTGTGCGACTGGATTGGGGTTACCTCCCACGTACGCGAAGTGCTCTTTGATACGTCTCCACAGCGTTTCTTCCTCTTTTCCTTTCCGATTAATGCGGTACCTTCGAGGGGGGGGGGTTGTGGGTTCTACAATGATCTTCAGTACTTCGCGCTGCCCGTCTTCGTATTCAGCACGGAGTCCACCGATCATGGCGCAAAGGGGGACGGAGAGTAGAGAACTAACATGATCGACCTGCATCCTAGCGAACCTATGAATCGGTGCCGGCCCAGTGCTTGTTCTCTGCTCTCTGTCTTTTTCAGTCTACATATATATACATATATATATATATATATATATATGTGTGTGTGTGTATGGATTGTATTTATTCTCTGTACCCACATCTTTTCTTGTTTCCTCGCGCCGATTATATATCGACCTACCAAGAGATGTTTGTCAACTCAAAGGAGGGAGATGGTTGGGTGATGTTGGTCTAGAGGGGATGGGTATTGAAGCCCCCTCTATATCCCGCTCTTGTATCCCTTCACCTGTTGGCCCATTTACTGCCCTTTTTGTTTTCTTATCTGCCTGCTTTCCCTGACCGCTGCTCTTGTGGATGATACACGAATGAGCGACACGGTAGAGACGCACGAAGTACAAAAAAAAAATATTCTGTGACGCACGTGCGCTGGTTAACACCCTGGGTGTCGTCGTCTCGATGTTTGTGTCCCAATATCATGGCTGGCGTGTCACTGACAGCATCACACCCACAAAAAGCTTAAATGGAACTAGACTGCAGAGTCAATCGCACATTCGACGTTGCTCTCACGCTCGAGCGAAAAGACTCCTTTGGAGACACAACCCCACGTCTTCTTGCGTACACAGAGGTGAACTTCCGCACATGTGAGCTGTAGGGTCCTTTCGATCTCACCGTAGCCACTGTAAATCAGGCGTTTCTCTGAACGTCGCCGTTTGGCGTTTCCGAGGTGATGTCGCTTGTGCACTATTTTACACCAAACAAGTGCGGGTAGGTTTACATATTTATACATGTATTTGTTCCGGGCAACTACATGTGTCCAGGTGTCGTTCATACCATTCTGAACCTGAATACCCCCCCCCTCGTTCCGCCCCGCGTTCGTGAACTGTTTGATTGTTCTCCGTGGTGTATAGGCGCTCTTATCGTTTATTGTATGACTCATGTCTCTCCCTCTTCATTCCTCCTTCATTCTCCCCCTTTCGTTAGCTGGCTGGTTTCTACCCCGAGGTCAAGGACAACCTCTGCCACGAGGATCGTCGTTGCATACACAGCAAAAGGGAAAACTCCTCCCCCTACCAAGAACGTCGCCGAGAAGCAGACAAGCGGAAAATATTGCTCAGTGGTTCTTTCCGTTTTTTTTTTCTTGCGAAGCACGCTGTAGTACCATCACTGAGCATTCGTCGATTTTCACAGAGAGGCTCTCTTGTATCAGTTCCTTGGTCTAGTGTGTGCATGCTCCGTGCCGATCAGAGTTTGCAGTGGTGATTGGAGAGTGTGGAAACCATAAACGAAACCGGCGCCACAGCCCTCTTCTTTTTATCTCTCCCCCTCTATTCGACCGGATACGTTGTTCGACTTCTGTACGCCCACGCTCCCCTCGCGTCAGGATGCCGCTCAAATACAATGAGATATCTTACAATGCGGATATGCCAAAGGAGATGATTCAAGAGGTGCAAAAATTGGTCGTTGAGGCCTTCGAGACGGAGCCCTTTGAGAACGGTGTAGCGACGTATATCAAGCGCGAGTTTGTAAAAAAGTACAAAGGACTGTGGCATTGTGTCGTGGGCAAAAACTTTGGGTCGTTTGTCACACACGAAATGAAGGGCTACATTTACATTACGTGGGGGCAAATGTCGGTTTTGCTGTGGAAAACTGTGAGCTGAGAAACAGTACACCTCATCTTCCTCCCTTTCCCCTCTGCTCCCCCTCTTCTCCGTTTTTGCCCCCGTATTCGGTCTAGATTCTTTGTCCGGCAGAACGGGAAAAAGGTAGGAGCGGCAGCAGCAGCACCACCACCGGAGGTGGTGGTGGTTTTGCGCGCGTAGTCAAGTGAATATGAATGTATAGAAAAAGAAAACATGCTCAATGAAGCAGAGAGAACCTCCACGTGATGATGGCGTCGAGTGATACGCAACTGTGTTGTAACCTTCTGTGGATGGATGCCCCCCCTTTTTTTTTGCGAGGGGAGGGAGGGAGGCAAGGGGTGCGGTATGATGACCTCCTTTTATCTTCACCATCGCCGTTGTGGCGGCTCTTCTCTTCGTAAGCAAAAAAAAAACAAAATATTTTTTCCCCTGGAAAGCGCTAGGAGACTAGGTCGAGAAATGACAAGTAATGAACTGATAGCTCTGGCTGCTGGCACCAGAGGGGACTAGCCACGCCTGTCATCAATGGGCGCTGGTCTGTCTAGGAATTGGTGACGCCTTGTGCGCATTGGTAGCTTCTATCAGCTGCCCGTAGTCCGGCACGAGGGAATTTCAGTGCGTACAGGGATCTGCATGCAAGTCGGTCCCATGGAAGAGGGGCTAATGCTGTTTTGATGGTGGCACAGCGGTCTGCCGGTTGTAGCTTTGTCGTCTCCCGATTCAGGTGATTTTAAAAATCACCTTTGTTGTGAGCTGCTATCTCGAGAGTGTACACTTTTTTTTTTCTTCTCACCACCGTCTTTCTCTTTCTCAAAACGCCATCTTCGCATGTAATCTATCTCCATTGGGTTTTTGCACTCTTCCCATTCTCCAAACCGATCGTGACGCACGCACACAAATTCTATCGAAGGGCAGTACTAGTGATTGCCGCTTTTTCGTTGGAGAGGCGCTGACGCTTTAGGCTCTCTCTCTATATAAATTTACATAAATATATATTTACACACATAATGGCAGGTAAATTCCGTGGTGACGTAGGCAAGTTGTCAAAGCCGAAGAAAAAAAAAACTGCTAAGCGTGCCAAGAGCAAGAAGATTGTCTCCCTCGTGAAACGAAGCGCTAAGCTAGCGCAGGACTCTCTACAGAGTCGTATAGCGGAGCTTACTGGTGGCGACAACGCAGGAGGTGCTAGAGTCAGCGGGTTGAGGCCAAGCAAGCCAACGCCACCTCCTTCCAGAGGAACGGTACAGGTGGGAAAAGCCGCATTGGAGGTGGTGGGAAAGCGAAAGCGCGAGCGGGTTGTTCCAGAGAAAGATACGCCAGTTCAGCGAAGCGCAGCTGAGGCTGTTGGCCTAAAGATTTTGCACCAGGCCGTCAAGAACCAGAGCCATGGACGGCTGTTACCTCACCAGAACCGCCATGACTATGAATACCGCCTTCGCTCGGTTGCCACCATGGGTGTGGTGCAACTCTTCAATTCACTCGCCCAGTCCCGCAAGGCGAGTGCCGCTTTGGATGCGGAAGAGACAAGGATGACGTCCGACAAGGTAATGGAGAAGAAGCAAATCGTCTCGAAAGAAGTTTTCTTGGCGACGTTGCGACAACCGCAGCGGCAGTGATTTCGTGGTGGTTTGTGTGTTGTTGCGGATGCCAATGTTTTTGTCTGCTGGGGTGGGCGTGTGCATGTTTGTCTGGTCTTTGCTGTGCTCTGCTCTGTTTTATTCCTTGGCTTTTTGCAGTTAGTGTTTCTGCAATGGCGTCTGCCTGTAGCCTCCTGATTTTTGGAAATGTTTGAAGTCCGAAAACGGGGTAAGGGTAATGGGCGAACTAAGAAAAAGGAGGAAGGGAGTACCCGTAGGTAAATAAATGCGTCTGGGAGTGTCAATTGTGTGACGCACGCAGATGGATCTTAGCCGCGTTCATGTCGCTGCTCACTGCGCGTATTCGCTTTGTTTGACGTTTAAGTTTTACAGATACACCGACACACTAATGCGTAAACAACGAACAGGAATGTAAGTCTGCTGGCGGAGGTGAGGCTGTTGGAAGGCCTCGATGTAATGAATGTGCCTTCCTCTTTTGTTCAGTTCTGCTCTCCAGCTGCAGGTGGATGTCAAGAGCAGATTTCTCTGGGCGGTCGTGCAGGCACGCAGATGCACGCACCTTTCACGAAGTAAAGAATGATGATCGGTCGCACCGTTGCCCTCACTCACTTCCAACCTCCTGTAGATTTACGTTCGGCGCCATAGCTTAGCTCCTTTCCGTGGACTATGGCGTTGACGGGAGTTACCGCAAATGACTGCACAGGCAAGTCTGTAGTCTCTCGTTTGTGCTATGTATTATTGTGTTTTTTCCATTGTTCTCTCTCACTCACTCGATGATTGGCTCAAATGGACGTTCACCGCAACGCTCTGCCACTTAATTTTCGCGCTCCTCTGTCTCCCACCTGCCTTTATTCATGAACCTTGCCGAATAGCAGAATACCCCCCCCCCCCCGAGCGAGCGAGCGAGCGATGTTGGCTATTGTGGTCTCTCACTGCTGACAGTATTTAGCCGAGGATTCCGTTGAAGTTGGACAGCTTTCCTGTTTTTTTTTCCCCATATTTCTCCGATATTAGTCTCCTCAATTCTTCGTCCTAACAAGTTAGACGTACTCTCATTTCCGAAGGTTGGCCCAGCTTTCAGCTGCCCGCTTCTCGATATTCAATCGACCACAGCCCTGACACGGCGAATCCCGGCAAACAGATATTTTCATTCGAACCATAGGGGCTTCACGGGGGGTTATTACCCGATAATATTCCTCCAACTGTTGTTGCACCGCGGATGGTTTTCAGACTCGCATGGCCGGACGTGACTCAGCGATTCAACTTCTGCTTTCTCTTTCTTGCCCGACACGACTGTCGCTGACGGGATCCCGGGTTGTGCCCCCTTCCTCCCCCCTCCTCCTCCCATTTTCGTTTTTTTTCGTGTTGAGAAAATTTCCTCTATTATTATTTTCATTTTATCATCGTTTCACTTGACTCTCCGTTGAGGGGGTTGTGACCTCTACGTGCTGCCTTCACCCTCTCTCTTTTCTCAGGTATTGCTCTCGCACCCTTTTTTTTCCATCCACCGGTGCCATTTCTCAGATTTTGCTTCAACACACACACTGACACACTCACATACACAGGGGGCTTCTTGCCAGGGACTCCATGTATCGGCCCAACGTGTGTGTGTTTATTTTCAACGAGAGGGTGGAGTTTCTGGGGTGTCAGCGTATGAGGGCAGATTATTTCCAGTGTGTGCAGGGAGGCATAGAAGCTGGAGATGCGAACGTCACGTTGGCGGCGCTGAGAGAGATGAAGGAAGAGATTGGGCTCCAGCCACAGGATGTAACCTTTGTCCAGGAGGTCCTACCGCCCAGTGGGGATCCGATGGAATTTGCCTACACCCTCGCCTCCAATACTAACTTGCGGCGTTTGGGCTACATTGGACAGAAGCAACGTATTCTACTGTTTTTTACGCCGTCTACAAACATATCAAGAATTGTGCTTATACCCCCTCCGCAGCTGAACGCTTCGCAGGAGTTCCGAAAAGTGGAGTGGATGCCGATCGAGCAGCTCGTTGCCAGGTCCGCGCCGGAGAAGTTGCACATCTTTCAGGCCGTGGGGAAGGTGGCGCCAGAGATCGCTCGCAGATTCTTGATGGAGAAAGGCTTGCTTAATGTGCTGAAAGAGTCGTCCAAATATTAGTGCAGCAGCAACAAAGCATATATTATAATAATCGCTGAGGAGACAAGAAAAAGGTGACTTTGACCGTATTTCGGATTCGTTTTGGGCGGCAGTACGCCCCTTTCCTTCTGCCTCGCTGCCCTGAGCAGCGCTTGTCTCGCCCTTTTTTCCATTCCCCCCCCCCTTGAATCTCCAAAAAAGGAAAGTTACTTCTGCCTTTTCAAAATTAAAATTAGCTGAAAAAGATTCAGGGCGAATTTGCGTCAACGGACTAATAGGCGGGCTCACCTGCTTGATAGAGAAATCCTTCCGAGTGCTCGCGTCTATAAAGGCATTGTCATGTGCACTTCAAATGAAAGATTTTAAAGGGGCTAGAGGAGGTGTTTTGTGTCGGGTCGTGACCTACGTCTGCGTCACTTCGTGTTTCTACTGGGGTGCCAACACTCCATATCTCCCCCTCCTGAGTTTCACGGTGACGACTGTGAGCCTTCTCTACTTCGCTTTGCAATTCGCTGAGGAAAAGAAAAGGATGACCGGGGGGTTGCACGGAGTCACCGTTCTGCATATTCACTCGGTATGAGAAATGTTTCTGTCTGATACCCATATTTGGTCACTTTTGCAACCTTTTGTTCCTCCTTTGATGCTTACTTGCATTTTCATAACTTCTGCGCCCCATACCCCCCCCCCAAAAAAAAAAACATACACAAACGCATAACGCTGCATATCTGTACGCATGCTTCCATCACGCATGATTCGTGTGCTTGTGTGGCCCATCGTCTGCAACCTATTTCCCACACCCTCTTTTGTTTTTCTTCACGCTTCTCACTTTGCCATGAAAGATTTCTCGTTTCTTCTTTCCCCCGTTGTTCAGGAGGTGCTCTTAGTTTTAGTCTGCTCTCTCATTACATTTCTCTGCTCCTGCTTCCCTGCCGAATACGATCCACTCACTTCATTCTTGCCAGGGCCCGTCATCGCTGTCACTTGACTGTGGGACACAGAGTTTTGTTAGCGGTGAGAGGAGCACACGTGGCACCACCTTTCACTTTTTCTCTCCTTCTGTATCCGTCCTCTTTCTCACTTGTCTTGTCAACGCATTTGATCCAACGATCTCCTTTCCATTCACCCTAACAATACGTACCACCCTTTCCCATTTCTCTGACCACTACTTGCTCCTGCTAATCAAGAGAAATTTGATCTATACACATCGACGCCGAGCACACGTCTACACTACATATCCGTAGCATACTCCCCTCCCTCCCCACCGCAACGCCTGCTTTCGTCGTCTACTTCCCCCAATCGTCTTGGCTCTACAAAAAAAAAAAAACATCCGGCACCAGGAGGCGTCACAGCCCTCAATTACTGTGTACCTTGGAGAGTACCGGGAAGGGGTGGAATAGCGAATACAAGAGGGACATCAAGAGGGCTTTCACTTTTTCTCTTTTTTTTTCTCACGCGCGAAAGGTGGCGAAGAATTACTGCATCATCTTTATTGACTGAGCAGACCCGCCTCCTTTACTTTCTAGCCCGATACCTGTGTATGTTTTTTTTTTTTTTTGATCACCTCAGCACTTGACTTCACTACTATAGCGTGTTTCGTTTGAGAATCACAGGTTTAGGGTTCTCGGATATATATATATATATATATATATATATATATATATATATTTGTGCGTGTATTAGAGGCTCCGTCGTGGTTTCTGCAAGTGTTAGCGGCAGTAAATCCTAGTGATCTCGCTGCCAGGTTTTTTTTTTTCGCTGCTGTTACGGTGGTGCTGCTGCTGCCACAATCGTTGTTGCCAGTCGAGGTGTGCGAGGGGATTCTGAGGAAAGCTTACATAGCGTGAAGGCACCTACTTATTTGTTTGTTGCTGTTTACACTTCACCGCGAAGCGGGTTTGAGAGCGGACGAGAAGCGCATAGAAATATACATATTTTTTTTGGGGTTTCTTCTTCGTGCATATTCTCGCATTACAAGATGGATCCACCCCACGTCCCGCCATCACCGCAGCAGGCGCCCATCGAGACGCCGGGAGGTCACCATCCCTCCGTGTCTCTGCGCACAGAGTCTTCCATCCCCCTCGAAACCATCCAGGCAGTCACGATCAACCGCGAAAAGCTCACTGAATGGCACCACAAGCTTCGTACAAAGGTGTTCACAATGGTGACTGGGTTCTTTGTGCGCTGCCGTGTGGAGGACTCCGTCGATGGGCGGGCACTCTACAAGGTGGGCCGTATCAAAAACCTGAAGACGGACTGGTCCATCGAGCTGGATCTTCTCACCACAGATGAAATCCGTGCTGGGCGGAACAACACCAACTACGACTGTATCAGCAATGCAAAGCTCTCCGCCGTCGAATGTAATGCGTGGCTTTCTCGGGTGTCGGCAGACTTGCTGCCCGAGATTACCTCCACCATCTACCGCATGGAGGAGCGCATGTTCATGGTGGAATCCGTCATCTTATCCGACCCGGTGTTTCACAGCCGTCGCCGCGATGAACGTCGCCGTGAGGAGCAAGCCGCCCTTGGCGCACCACCACTTCCAGAGAAATATGTTTTCTCGCAGAACGTACTGCTCTGCGAGGACGATTACGTCAGCCTGCCGCAGACAGTAACCATTGTCGATCTCTTCCAGAACGCTGTCGGCCCCAAGGGTCTGGCCGAGCCGGATACCCCGCGCGCTGGGTGTGCTCCAACCACGCGAAGTCGCGTCGGTGACGAAGCAGTTGCGAGTCACAGCACTATGATGCAACTGCAGGATATGCGCAATTACATGAACTCGCCGACGCAGCCGCCGGTCGACCCGACGCGTCTGATAGACATGATCCGTCATGCCTCCAACCCGTCACACAACAGTTTTACCTACGACAACCTGCCAGAGTTTTGTAAGCTGGTCATCTCTGTGTGCGGTATGTGCCGAGAGGTGGTGGCGAAGGAGCCCCTCTTCGTGCACCTCAAGTCTCCTATTACCGTCTTTGGCGACATCCACGGAAACTTCGCTGACATGGGTTACTTCCTGGAGAAGGTCATTGCTTTTGATGATGTGATGCTCAAGTACACCATGCAGAACCTTCTCTTCCTCGGAGACTACGTTGACCGCGGTGTGTTTTCCTTGGAGTGCGTGATGTATCTTTTCGCCCTGAAGGTGATCAATCCTTCGAAGGTGACTCTGCTTCGCGGCAATCACGAGTCACCAGAAGTGAATGGGGACATGGACGTCTATGGCTACAGCTCCTTCAAGTACCAGTGCCTCGACAAGTTTGGGCGTGACCGCGGTATGGACGTTTGGGTGGCAGTCAACGAAGTATTCCAGTATCTTCCGGTGATTGCTGACATCGACAGGAAAATATTTTGCGTCCATGGAGGTCTCCCACAGTACTCGGGTGGCGAGGACAAGCGCCTCGAGATTCTCTCCGACCCGAACTTCCCGCGCATTCCTGTGGTGCAGTGCGCCGATCCCACCAACGTCGCGCAGCGCATGATAGTGAATGATTTGCTTTGGTCTGACCCTGCTCCACCGGACCAGCAGCTTGACCGCTACGGCTTTGGTCCAAATCCCCGTGGACCAGATATCAAGACCTTTGGCTCTCGTGCAGTGGATATGTTTTGTGAACGGTACAATTACCAGTACATCTTTCGTGCGCACCAGGAAAAGGCAGACGGACTAAGACTTTCCGACAACGCCCGTGTGGTGACGATCTTCTCTACGTCCGACTATGCAGGGCACCAAAACGGTGCGGGCTGCATCTTCGTGGCGAACGGAAAGATGCGTATGGCTATCAAGAAACCGCAGCGACAGGAAGCGCAGCGGGAAACAAAGGGTCCCGTGTTGCCGCGCACTTTGTCCAAGAGTGCACCTGGTTATGTCATGCGCATGAAAAAATCCTAGTAAGGCTGCTCTTGCCTCCCCAGAGCAAACATTAGCGTACATTTTAGGTGTTTAGACCCACAGGGGCTTCGTCTTCTTTTGCGTCCATGGGCATGGAGCTCTCGTGTATGTGTGTATGTGTGTGCGTGAGAAGGTGTGTGTGGTGGGGGGGGGGGGCGGTCGTGGTTACATCACATCCAAGTAAGATGTCGGTGCCGCTTTCATTCTATAGTTCTCTGGATTTGTGCATCTATGCGCATCCAGACCCATTCGTAGTCGCCTTCACCAAACTGTGATTCTTCTACCCAGATATAATTGATGTATAATATGTATATATTTATATATACATATTATATTTCTATCCGGTCATTGCGCACACAAAAGGTATCTTTGCACCAACCGACACTACCAATGGGCATGCGTTACCCACCATCTTTTTCCCCTTTGGAGATTTTTTTGTTTCTTTGTCGTTTATATTTGTTGAGACAGACACTTGCACCATTTTTTTTCCCTCTCTCTTGCCGTTGCGGTCGATATCTTTGTTTAGCTCATGTATGCTTGGCTTCATTGCTTATGGTAGCCATTGATTAGTAGTTGTCCTCCTGGCTTGCTTATCTTATGTTATATATATATATGTGTATGTGTGTGTGTGTGTGTGCGTACCTGGCGTGAGGATATGTTTGTGGTTTGGTAGGTTAGTTTCTCTGATTTGTTCATCATTCCACCCCCCCACCCCAAATTCCCGCTTATGCTTTTCAGACTCCGTGTAGTGAGGTGGGGCTCGTGCCTTTTTTTTTTTCATGATATGGTTTGGCACCCACATCGTTTTTCATAAACTCGTCCTCCTTTTCGTTTACGACCGCCGCGTACCATGCGACGAATTGAGGGCGTCTATCTAGCAGGGCAATCAGGAGATGGCGTTGAAGAGGGCTTCTCACGCAGAGTAGTATGAACTTCTTCATCTTGTGAAATCTGGTGCGCATGCACGCCTTTTTTTTTCCCGCATCCCCTCGCACGCAGCCTCTCACTCGTCGGACAGGTATGGCGTGTTTTTATCGCTGGAAAGAGCCCAAGGCACCCCCACTTCTTTGTCTTGCGTGAGAGCGAGTTAGTGGTCGGTGCGCACTGAGGAGCGAAGCGGAAAAAAAAAAACTAGAGCATCACATCGTGCGCATAGGGTGGGTGGGTGGGGAAGGCAGATATAAGTGTTGAGGGGAAGAGTTAGAAAATGTCAACTGTAGCGATTTTACTGAGATTATAGATCTTAGTGAAAATGGATGGAATATGTTGGAGGTGAACCGACGCGAACGTGCGTCCCCCCCCACCCCCCGTTTTCCCTCTACGCGCGTGCTATTTGTTGATCTCTGGTTTTCGAAAAGTGGACTGAGGATACGTTGTCGCTCTGGTGTGTGCTGTGCGTATCTGGGGAGGAGGAGGTTGGGGGTAGAGAGACGAGGCATTATCGAGGTGGTCGCGATGGCGCGTAGAGCAATCGTTTAGAGTACTTGTAGGATTTTTTTCCTGTTCTCCTCTTGTTTGGTTTTGTTGGCATGTCGGACTCCGGCTAATTTGCGTTGCTGTAGTCTTTTCAGTCAATATTTCTAAACACCTTCGCCTCAAGCCTACTTTTTTTTTCTTTCGTTTCTGTATCTATCTCTAGTTGTTATACCTTCGTGTTGATCACGCTGCTAGATGTGGGACCCCCGCTGGAGCGATTCCTCATCCATACCGTCTCTTGTATTTAGATTTGTGCACATATCATCGCCCGATGCCCTGCAGTGGTATACTTGACGAGGTCGTGCCGAAAAAAAAGGGGGAGGGCATTGTTGCTCTGCTTTGTCCTTCCCCTCCGAGTCCTCTTCCCTTTTTTCGTTTTGTTACCTGCCACGTGCACATACATAAATACAAACATATATATATATATATATATACACACACGTGCAGGGGAATTGACAAGACACCTTCTTTCATTCCTTTACTATTCTTACCCAGAGACGTCCTAACGGTAGGTGTTGAGAGCGGAGGAGGGGAAGGGAAAGGAGGGAGTGGAGGTTGTGTATGTGTGTGTGTGTGTGTGTGATCAACCATACCGTTCCACCAGAGCTAAAGGGAAAAAGGTTTGCGTTTGCAAAGGATCAAAAGGTGTTTCTTCTTATATGCATCTAGGGAAGTACAGGAATGGAGAGGGGAAGGGGGGGGTTCGGGGTACTCGGTCGACAATGTACACTTGGGTTTTTTTTTCTTCATGTACTTTACTGACCCTTCTCCGCCTGTCACGTCCATCTGGTAGACAGGCACCTTTACGTTTCCCCGCTAGTTTGTGTATACTCTCCAGGATTTGTAACCACTTCCTTTGATGATCATCGATTTTTCTCCACGCTGTGCGCTGTCTTTCACGTTATACCAGTATCTGGAAAGACTCGGAGGGATTCATAAGACTGCAGCCATTACAGTATACATGCCTGTGAAGTCGCGGTTTTGGGAAGATGGAGGGTGTGCTACGTCATGTTTCTCGCGGTACGCTTTTTTTCTCTCTTGTTCGCATTGCTGCGCTCAACATTATATATATATATATCAATGGTCGTGTGTGTGTGTGTGTGTGTATGTGTGTGTGAATGCCGTTAATGTGTGATGTTGGATGATGATGTGTCCCGTTGGGTTCTCGTCGTGTTTTCTTTTGTTGTTGTTGCCCCTACGCTCTCCTTTTTTCCTTCTTTTTGTCGTTTTGTTTTGTATTCGCTTTCCCATCGAAGCGCTTATTAGCTCCTCTCCTTCTTTTCCCTCTTTTTTTTTTTACATCTATCCTCTCACCCCATACACGTCTATGCTTCTTTTGTTTTTTCCAGACGTGTGTAGTTGCGCATACGTTTTGTTCCTCTCTGTTCGTGTCTCGCTCCTTCTCCCTCCTCTCTTCCTCAGCGGTCTCATACTTCGGTGAGGCAAAGCACCATGATAATTATTGTGTGTATGTGTGTGTGTGGGGTGGGGGGGGAGATATCCGCCGAGCAGTTGCATCTCGAGTGCGAAGGAAAGTGCGTGGACCAGGGGTGGGGTGGTGGTGGATTGTCGGTCGATGCGCACATCGTCTTTCGTATGGATTTTGAAAGCACCAGAACAGCAGGGATGCGGGCTCACATGTGAATAGTCCATGGGTTGCACGCCTCCCTCCGATACGCGCGGAAATGCAATCGCTGAAGAAAAGAAAGGAAGGCGGGAAAGAGGGAAGGCCCTGGAGACGAGCGGGGGAAGGCTGAGTACCGCTTATCTGTTGGGCCTCCGCGCTAGGATCGGCTATGAAAGGTGGGATACCTGGAGGCAACAAGTGTGTCGATGCCAAGCTGATAAATCAGAGGACGTGCATTGCTTTCTGTTGTGATGTGCGTTTTGATGTAAAGCGCACATGTGCATCGGCGAGTGATATTGTGGATCTCGCACTCTTTTTTTTCCGAGAAGAGGGCCAGCAATGTCTTCGCCGAAACTACTCGCGATGCCGATGTGAAACAATCTCCCCGCCACATTTCGATCTCAAGGGATTAACAATGAACACAGTCGAGACTCGCTTCATCACTCCGGTCGCCCCTCGCGCCCCTCTACTGAACATTCTCCGGTGGGACTCTGCTTCTTCGCCTTCTCTTCATCCCTCTATTTCTTCACACCCTGCTCGTTAACGGCAGAAGCGGTGCACCTATGCATTGTTTTTTTTTTTTCTGATCTTTGCACCCTACACTCGTATATTCGTCTGCTCGCCGTGGCCGCGTGTGTGAGTGCGCCTCGAGCAAGTGTGTAGAGGAAGACTGCCATATTGAAGAGAGAAGACCTGTGCGAGTACGCAGCGGGGGAGGGGGTCTGTGCGGCCTCACTGTCCTCGAGATGCAAACGAGTCGGCTGCTGTTCATACAGTTTCTTCTTAACACCCCATTCGACCACCAGCCCATTGCCATCCCCAGTGTGCCAACGGTGCGTTCTGTAATCGAAGATATCGTACCACCAAAGTCAGAGCTAAGTCGGGTTGATGAAGTAGGGCTTCTGCTGAAGCACCTCCCCACCGCTTGCGACAGGGCGAAGCAGCTTCAACATGATGCCCAGTACGCGAGCCGCTACTACCGCGCCAGGCTCAATCGCGGCACGCAACTTCAGCTCAAGCAGGCCACGCACATAGCTGCTCTTTCGAGTACAGGGGAGGTGCAGCAGTGGGCACGCAACCGTCTGCACCCCATCACTGATCCCTTTCAGTGCCAGTAGACAATACTTACTACCCGATTCTCTCGACAGAAAGAAGGTCTCTTTCTTTGTGTGTGCATGTGGTTGCAGGATGGATTGACAGTGAGTCTGTGCTTCGTAAGTTCGCGTCGAGGCACGTTGTACGATTACGGCTATCGCAAGCACAGGGAAGCACAAGTGTTGAGAGGAGGGAGGGAAGGGGTGGGGCAGTCTTTAATGGTTTCGTGAGGTCAATAGACCTTCTTTTATTCCTCACTCCCTGAGTCACATGGAAATGGTCTTCTTCACGCGAGGAGGAGGGGTTCGCTCCAGTCTAACCGAAAGACATGCACATGAAAAGAAAAAAAAAAGGGAACTAAGAGGTAAAGTGAAGAGATTCAAACTTATCATGGACGGGCGTGCTCCAACACACCGGAAAAGAAAATCGGTGTCTCTCGACGCA
Organism: Endotrypanum monterogeii; assembly: GCA_000333855.2. Classification (NCBI taxonomy): domain Eukaryota; phylum Euglenozoa; class Kinetoplastea; order Trypanosomatida; family Trypanosomatidae; genus Endotrypanum; species Endotrypanum monterogeii. The sequence continues at coordinate 32,969 of CM007325.1, forward strand.
TTAGAAGAGCCCCTGCTAGCACTTTGTTAGGCACCAAGAAAAACAATCCATGCAAGGAGGGAATTCGTGGTGCGGCTGTACTCACTCTTCCTGTATCTCGCCATGCTGGTCCTCTGTGATGTCCCGCATCACTTCCTGCTGTGTGGCATCTTTTCCCCCTCTACGCTTTTTTTTTTCTTCCCCCCCCCAAAAAAAAAAAAAATGGATGCACGCACACACACACATGTGTATATGGCGTTCTATCGCGTGTGGATAAAGTTTGCACTTCTCTGTGTGTGGAGGTGTACGCAGGGGCATTTTTACCTCGCGCTGTCCTTGTGCTTTATTCAACCGTCCATACTCGCACTGTCGCTGTTTCCCAGGTGTCCACCTTCGCTCGACGCAAAGCTTCTGCCGTTAGAGGCACCGGTGCAAAGGCGAGTGGAAGACCTGCGCGATCTCGAAGACAGGCAGGGCAGGTGAGCACCTGGTTGTATTGAAGGTCATTAACAAGTGCAGTTCAACGCTTTCAGCACGTCGCTGTGTCCACCAGCGCTCACTCCTGCGTTCCTCACGTATGCCGTTGAGTCGCCCCACTCGCTGAATCACCCCCCCCCCCACACACACACACGCGCGTCCAGCCAAGTCTTACAGACGGAGTTTGGAGGTTGAAGCGAGGGTGCATGCTGAGGTGGATACTCTCGCGCTCAAAAACATGCTGCGACGGACTTCGAGAAAACTGACGGTGATGGCGGCCGTCGGACTTGCAATTGTCGGTGCTGGTGATAGTGATCAGCAGAAAAGGTCGCTGCAGCAACTTCTTCGGAACCATGAAGAAGGCGTCGCTGCAAACGCTCAAGGTAGGATCACAGTCACGAGCACCTACAATGTGGAGAGTGCCCTGTACTACGATCAGTACAACATGGCAGTTTTTCCAAGTGTCGGCGGTGGCACCGCGCGGCAAGCGCTTCGGACGAGGCTCGTTGAATCAAGTGCCATTGCGGGTGTCCAAGAAAGACTTTTGTCGCCATGGCAGGCCGAGGGCAGTCACCGTGTTGTCGTCTTCGGCTGCCGCAGTGTTGCATACCTAAAGCGGCAACTCCTTGCCGATATGACGCACTCTTTTCTTGTGGTTGATCCCTCGCTGAAGGAATTGATGGAGGCCGCTGCTGCGCTAAAGCCGAATTTTGCGCAAAGAATCTTTTTTCTTCGCTGTGAGTCGATGTTTACGTGTCTGCAGGTGCTGCAGCCAGAGACAGCAGATGTCGTGGTTGTTCCAATGCCTGTACCGTATTGGTCCAAGCACGGTAGCCACCGGCGCCTCGTACACTTCGACTTTTTCTGCGCGGCTCACCGTGTTCTGCGAGTGCGAGACGGGCCTGCCGACCCTCGGGGTCTTGTTTTGTTCACAGATTGTGAGCCCTACGCAGCTTTTATGATGGAGCATTTGGAGGAGGCGAAACTGGTGGTGCCATACACCCGAAAAAACCCACTCCAACTCTTTCAACGGTGGCTGCCACAAGGTGAGCTCCTTAGCAATAGTGAGAGCGGTATTGAGCGGCGCCGTCGCGAATTTCCAAAGCAGCGCGGGGAGGAGGTGATCGCGCTGGCAGCCGCGAAGAGTGGTGCAACGACACCAGACGTGAACCGGTTGCTGTCTGCCTACGACTACTCTCGAAAGTACTACCGAAGCTTGTCCCAGGGGTGAGTACAGAGCAGGATGGCTGCGTCTGAAATCTTTTTTTTTTGCCGGTTTTACTTATGTCAGCTACCTGTGCGCTGAAATTCGTTTTTCATACTGGGTTTTTGGCGAGCGCGCTGTCCACTGCTCTGGTTGCGTTTACAGCATATTTTGTTGCATGATGCAGCTTTTTTCACTTCGCCGCCGTCCCGCCTACTCCCCCGACTCCCCCCCCCCCAAACACAAACACAAACAGAAGCACACCGCCACAAAAGCCCCGGCACCCAATATTTTTGCGCTTTGCTCGTCTCTACTTTTCGTTTCTGCTCGCGAACCTTCGCACCACGAATGAACCTCTCGTCTGCTTAGCGAATGCGTTTGATCTCTTGCGGCTCGTTACTGTATTAGCCTGACTAGCTCAACATTCAATGCGGGCGATGTTGGGTGATGACTGGGGTGCATTTTTGGTCTGCGGCATCTGTGCTCGATCACAGATAACATTTAATTTCTCATGTTTCACACCCCATACGATTATGTACGTGCATGCAGGTATACATGCGCATAGGGTGAGTATCATGGGGGCGCGGTGTATTTCGCTTCCTTCCCCTTGTCGCCTTTTTTTTTTTTACTCACTTGGTTCTCGGTAAATTATGTTTGAGCCGGGGATGGTGGGAGATTCATTGGATCACCACAGAGATATGCTTGGTATGAAAGCTGTACCCACACTAGAAATTGATTTTTGTTGTCTGTGTCTTGACATTGTCTCTGCGCTCCTTATTCGAGCCTCGTAGGGTCACCCTTCTCTTCCCTTTCTATTCTGCATTTCCTTTTCCTTCTTTGACACACACACACACACACACACACACACACACACACACATACACATATGCCCCATCTACACGTTTTACTTTCATTTGCCCTCTCCCCCCGTGTCATGCTCTCGACATTATATATATATACTTATATATATATATATATATAAATTATCTGGGGTTTATTTGTGTGTATACGCGATTATATAACTTTGGCACCCATCCCCCCCTTTTTCCTCCCACGCGTTTCGCGCTGCGGGACACTTTCATGTCTCATTTCCACCATATGAAACAACCGCGCCGTCCCTTCCACCCTCCTCACTACATAATCACACAAATAATAATAATAATAAACTGATTCAACCCAAATCGCAGAAATTTTCACCTTCGACACGCTCGTCCCCCACAGACGGTCACCTCGTCGATCGCGGCGACCAGAATCATCAACACCACCTCCGCCGAAGCTCAATTCCCCCCCTCCCCCGTTTTGTATTGTACTGAGTTTGGCTTGCTGACCACCTTTTTTGTTTTTGTTTTCCTTCTCACCCTTCGGGTTCAAATCTTTACATTTTTCACCTCTGCCAGTTTCTCGTCGCGTCACTCCAGCTCGACCGTTTACAGCTTCTCGTGTTTTATTATTTTTGTGTCTGTGTCGCAATTGTGCCTGACAGGATCGGCACAGGTACGCCCGCTCCTGTAGTACCTACACATCCCCACGCACAGTCCACCATCTCGCTCTTGACACCTCTTCTCGAGACTCTCATTATCTTTCCGCTTAGTCAACGGGGGGACTTTGAGGTGGGCGCATCTGGAGGCGCTTACGTGTGCACGGCTACTCGGCGACTTTTGTCTACAGGCAAGCGCTGTACAAGAAGAGAAGAGGGTCTTCGTGAGGTGTGTGTATTTGTGGGTGCGTGTGTGAGGTGGCCACGCTTTTTCTGTGCGTTCCTGTTGCCCGGAGGACTGATATATGTATGCATATTTGTCAACGTGATATATCCCGCATTATCATTTCTTCCTTTTTTTTCTACATATATAATCACAGACACACACACACACATAAATATATATATATATATATATATATTATATATATATATATATTTATTTATAAACAGTACATCTGGACTCAGCGTTATCGCGCGTGTGTCTGTGTGTGTCCTCCTTGGTGTGTGTGGTAGTGGGGTATTTCTATTTCTGTATAGTCATTTCGTTACGTGGTGAGAGTGGTTGTTCTAGTGAAGCTGTCTCACAATAATGACGACCCTTCCCTTCCCGCTGGTTGAGGACATTGGAGAGTTGTACATGCTGGATGACATATACGATTTTCTCGGCGAAGGCACCTTCGCCACCGTATTCAAAGCAGTTAGCACCATGAGCCGTGGTGTGGTGCTAGAGAACCAAACCGTGGCACTAAAGATGATCGCCAAAAGAAATCTCACCAACGACAAACTAGTGCGTGATGTTATCAACGAGGTACACGTCCTTCGTCAGACAGAGCACCCCAATTGTGTGCGATTTATTGAATGTTTGCAGACGCCGGTCTACGTTGTCATTGTCACGGAGTATGTTGAGGGCGTTGAGCTTTTCCAGGCCCTCAAAGAACAGAAGTTCACAGAGGCAATGGTGCTGAACGTAATGCGGCAGCTGCTGAGCGCGCTCGCCTACCTACACAATACGCTGCACTTCGTTCATCGCGACGTCAAGCCGGAGAACGTCATCCTCGCGACACAGGAGACCCCACTGCGAGTCGTCCTCGTCGATTTTGGACTTGCCCGTAGCTGTGAGCGAAGGCGGCCGCGCATCTCGCGTGAATTTGCTACACAAATGCAACTTCAGCGGCCGTTACCGGTACGCAACATGTCTGTGGAGTCGGTCGAGTGTGATAGTCCCATGCTGGCGACACCGTGCGGCACGCTCAAATACGCTGCCCCGGAGACAGTTCAGTCAATTACACAGAGTGCCCAGCTTTCCACGACCAAGACCTTACTGTCGCGCCTCGATGTGTACGCTGCGGGTGTCATTATGTATGTCATGCTGAGTGGCGCCCTCCCCTTCAAGAACTTTGCCAACAAGGCAAGCCTAGTCACAGAAATGCGCAACTCGCTGTCATTCGACGGACCACGCTGGGCTGGCATCAGCTCCGAGGCGATAGATCTCAACAGAGCGCTACTCAACTTCAACGCCGTTTCGCGGCCCCGCGCGGCGGAGGCGCTACAGTACCCGTGGTTCAAGATTTACGGCAGCGCCCTGCTGCGTATGTCAACGGGGGAGGCGCAGCTCACACCCGTCAGCCCGCTGGAGTCGAGTATTTGTGAGCGTGGGGCGATGACGCACGCCTTTGAGGCAATGCGCGCGACTGAGGATGCGCTGTACTACAACGAGGAGGAGATGGAGCCGAAGTCGTCGCCGGTGTCCAATCACGGCGGTTTGCGTACACCGAACAGTCGCTGTGTAAGCGTCCCGTTTGGAGCTAATACAGTGGCAGTGACAAATGTCAGTCATAACAGCGGTGGAACGGCTACCACCACCGCCGTCACCCGCACAACGCAGTCCAGCTATTTCGATTTCGTGTAAGTGCCTTGAAGTCTTTGGGAGCCAAAAAAAGAATTGGCCAGAAGGGGCTCTCTACATTTCCGAAATAAACGGCATTTGTGCTTTTATTCCTCCCAACACCTCAGCTGAACTCTTTTTTTTTTTTGGTTGTTTTCTGTTTTGATTTCCGCTACTACTTTTTATCCAGTATGTTTCACTGTATTTATACGTTTGTACGGGCTTCTCGTTGTGTCTGTATCAGAGAGAGTTGTTGACATACATATTAGGAGGTGAGGGGTATACTAGTAAGGTGTGGAAAAGCTCACAGGCTTATCGACGCCTTCCCGGTTGTTTCTACTTCACTTTATACGCTTTTATGATGTGTTTCCCTAGACTAACGGGATATGCTGCAGGTGGATGCGAGTAGGCGAGTTGGCGTAGCATTGGTGCGTGGGTGTTATGGGTTTCAATCACAACATAGTACCCCTGAGATCTATGATTTACGCCTGAAGTGTGTCCATCTGCGCGCCGATTTTTTTTTTTTGCCTCGGCAATGTGTACAACGGTCATGTCGAGCAGTGCCTGTTAGGGAGCTGCGTGGGGCGGGGAGGGGAGGGAGGGCCGGCGCGTGGCTCTCAAAGTCAGCGGTGTACTGTGTTGTTTTTTCACCCGCTCTCTCTCTTTCGCTGTCCGCCAGTATTGTTGTTGTTTTGAGAGTTTCCCTGGCTATGGTCGCTACGTGCCTGCAGGCTCTATGAGGCTTTGGGATTGGTGTCCTGTGTGCACATCGCTTTCGTCTCCTCTATCACGTACCCCTTTACGGGCCCACCACCCGCAACCATACACTCTTCCGCATCTTCTGCCGTCTTATTGTCTCCCAGTTTTCTCTCTTTTTTTTTCTTTTGCTAGGGGTGAGACATTCAGTATGTGAAACGTGATGTGTGCGCGGACGTGTATATGCCTCACACTCTGCGTTAGGGCAGGGTTGCGTGTTTTTCTTTCCAAGTGGATAATGAGTTAGTGCTTGGTGGGCGTGCTGCTTATCCTAGGAAGAGGATTTCTGTACGGATTTTTTTTTTTTCGGTTTGTGAGAGAGTGGTCTGTGATCCGATTGAGGAGGGAATTCGTGTTGGAGTGGTCGGGCGATTATGATCGTCCTTACTCAGCTTCTGCGTGTTATTATTTTTTTTTGGTTGTTGTTGCTGCTGTTCGCTCCCCCCTTCCCCCCTTCTCCTCCTCCTCCTCTTTTTTTTTTCCCGTACGTATTGCATCTTTTCATTTGCATTTTAGTTACTCGACGAGATATTTTATTTTTTATTTTTGGCTGCAAACAGATACACTTACAAAACGTGCACAGAGGGACGCAGGGGTCGATGAACATAGTGCTTGAGTAGAAATACACGGTTTGCGTTGGGTAAACATATTTGGTAGGGAGACATCTTTTTTTTTTTTCCCCAGTGTGTCGATGTGTGGAAGAGGAGTGTATATCTGATTGTGTGACCTGCCCACGCTATCCACCTCTCCCTTTCCAGAGAAAATTTGTACTGGCTCTCTCCGCTCATCGTGGCGAGGTGCGGGGGGGGGGTCAGAGGCTGCCTATCGCAGTGCCAGACGCCACGCGGGGTCCAGTACCTGCTTCGGGGGAGGCCCCAAGTCCTTTCCCCTCCATTCTTCTTCCCACGAACGCCAATCCGTATGATGCGGTGGCAGGGTCACGCGCCGAGGCTGTAGGAGTTTTCATATCGATGTGCCGCTGCTGTAGTGGGTGGCCAGGCCATGCATTGAGTTGCGTGAGAGGAAGATGGGCTTGTGGACGCGCGTGCATCATACAAATGATGGGCCCAAGTGTGAGCGTGCCTCGAGCCCACACCACTCAGTCCCCAGTGCACCGTCTCGGCGGACCACGAGTCACGCCAAGGGACGTACCGCGTGGTGACTTGCACAACGATGGGGGGCTGCGTGGTGACGTGTGTCGAGTGTGGTGATCAGGGTGTGATGCAGCAGCTGTGCTCGGGTGGGCGAGGTGTGGCGGGGTGGGTGTGTGGGGCTGTGCTCGCAAACACAAACCTTGTATGCCGGCTTGTGTACGCCGCGAGAAAGAACCCTGCGTTTATCGCGCAGGCTCGTCCAGGTTTATTTCCCTCCTCCTCCCCCCCTTTTTCACCTCCGCCACCTTCTATTTCCTTCACACAGGGACACATACGGGTGTTGTTGTTCCTCTTCGCCCAGCGATTCGCCTCTCTGTGTGTCTGTGTGTGTGTGTGTGTGTGTGTTGATGAGTCTGGGCAAGGGCAGGTGTACCCCACGCGCCCTTCCTTTCCTCACCCCTCCGTCGTCTTCCGTCGTTCACATTTATTTTTCTGGGTCGTTTTTTTCCTATTGTCCACATCTGTGTGTACCTTGAGGTTACTGCAACCTCTCCTCCCCATATTGGTCTCGGTTTTCTGTGCGTCTGCCCCTTGTACCCATACTTGTACTTTTCTTTCTGTGTTTGCCTCCCTCCCTCCCTCCCTCCACGAATGGTGGAAAGCAATCAAAAAACAGGAGGAGGGGGGTACTCCATATGCCCTACTAATAACGCCGTACATCGACGCGGGCTGCTTCGTGGAAACACAAGAAAAGGAAAGGAATAAATAGGTACTAATGTTTATACGATCAAGTGGGCGTCAGCGCTGCTGTTTATCTCCGTCGTTGTTCTGCTGTAATGGGAGAGGGGCCGTCTAGGGAAGGGGTAGGAGTGGGTCTATCTGGGTGAGGAGGTGTTTGATTTGCTGCTTCACTTTCCAAAAAAAAAATTCGTATGCCAAAGCGAACAAAAGGGATGCGTGGCTGCATATCCTGCCGAGAGACGTAGTTGACAGTGTATCACCCGCAACTCCTGTTTTCTACTTGATGTCTTTCCGCGTACCAGGCGAATCGTGAGCTGCTGTCCTCTCTCTCTCTCACACACACACTCTCTCCCCCCTCCCCCCATGAACACACACATCTTATACACACGCACAGTGGAGTTTTTTTCATTTCTTGTTCATCGTTTTTTTTTTTTATCTGCAACACTTACGTCTCCAGTACGATGGGCCGACGGACATGCGAGGAGGACGAGGCGGCCAAGCCGCATCGCGCGAAGAAACTCGCCAGCAGCAGCGACGACGACGAGCCCGTCAAGGTGTCAAAACTCGTCGCCAAGGCATCAGCTCACGAGGAGACTGTCGCCCTGAAGCGTAAGCGCACAGAGGGGGGCGCCAAGGCTACGACAGTTGCTGCTGCGGAGAAGGCCTCAGAGGGAGGTGCGGACGAGGATGTGCCAAACAACGGCTGCGCCGCAACGGCGCGTCCCTTCTCAGAATTCGAGATGAACCCAATGGTGGTAAAAGCGTTGCAATCACGCGGCATCGAATCCATGTTCCCGGTGCAGGCACTTACCTTTGACGCGATCATGAAAAGCAAGGACGTGCTCGTCCAGGCCCGCACGGGCAGTGGCAAGACCCTCGCCTTCGGTATCCCAATTGTCGAGCGTCTCCTTAAGTTGCCCGGCCACCTCACCCGCGGCCGCGGCCCGGCTGCGGTCATTTTTTGCCCTACCCGCGAGTTGGCAATTCAGGTACAGGATGTGCTGAACGGAATAAGCTGCGGGCTCACCGTGACGGCGCTCTACGGCGGTGTCGCCTACGCAAATCAAGAGCGTGTGCTGCGCAGTGGTGTCGACATTGTTGTGGCCACACCCGGTCGCGCAAAGGACTTCCTGGAGAAGGGCACGCTGCGCTTTGACCGCGTTGCAATGGCGTGCCTGGACGAAGCCGATCACATGTTGGACATCGGCTTCAAGGACGACATTGAGCTGTTACTGTCACAGGTGGCCGAGCAGAATGGCTCCGTCGGTGCGGAGAGACCGGTCCACCAGACGTTGCTCTTCTCGGCGACAGTGCCCGAGTGGGTGCACAACAGCTCCTTCATTGCCAAGGACAATGAGTTCATCGACATGGTTGGCAAGGAGGCCGTTCGTACAGCGAGCACAATCACGTTTTACCGCCGCAGGTGCAACTTCAGCGAGATCTCCTCCATGTTGGCTGACCTCATTAAGGTGTACAGCGGGGCCCACGGTCGCACGCTCGTTTTCACAAATACGAAAAAAGACTGCCACGATCTCTCCATCAACAACACTAAATTGGATTCCCAGTGCCTGCACGGTGACATGCAGCAGGAGCAGCGCGAGAGCACCATGAAGAGTTTCCGCGACAACAAATTCAGCGTCCTCATCGCCACAGACGTGGCTGCTCGCGGTCTTGACCTTCCCATGGTGGATCTCGTTATCCAATGTGCGCCGCCCAGCGACATCGACGCCTTTATTCACCGTGCCGGTCGTACAGGGCGCGCGGGTCGCAAAGGCGTCTGCGTGTTGCTTTACCAGCAGCGCGAGGAGTACATCGTCGAGCGCATCGAGCGTCATGCAAAGATGAAGTTTTCTGTTCTCCCGGCTCCAACGCGTGAGGAGATTTTGAAGGCCGTCGCTCGTGACGCCGCGGAGGATCTGGCGCGTGTCGAGCGTCGTGCGACTGACCTCTTCATGGATCAGGCCGCTGAACTGATGAAGGATGCAGACCCTGTCGAGATCCTTGCCTCGGCACTCGCCGTCATGAGCGGCTACACCACAAACATCATCACCCGTGGCCTCATTACCGGGACAGCGGGATACGTTACGGTTCAAATGACGTCAGACCGCCCACTACCAATTCCGGTGTACTGCAGCATCCTTCGCAGCAACCTCGGCGATGACCTCTTCACGAGGTGCCGCGACATCACCCTCTTGCAGGACGACCCGGGATGCGTCTTTGACGTACAAGAACAATTCGCCGACCGCATCATGAACACGGAGATGCGCGGGGTCCAATTTAAGCGAATCGATGTCCTCCCGTCCATCATTGCGCGCGAGCTGAAAAGCGGCTACGGCGGGGGCCGTGGGGGCGGTTACAACCGTGGGCGTGGGGGCGGTTACGGCGGCGGCCGTGGGGGCGGCTACGGCGGGGGCCGTGGCGGTGGTCGCGGCGGCGGCTACAGCGGTGGTCGCGGTGGCGGTGGCGGTGCCCGCAGGGGCGGTTTTCAGCGTCGTTACTGATGCGCGCTTTTCGCTGTGTGTGTGTGTGTGTGTGTGTGTGTGTGTGTTGATGAGTCTGGGCAAGGGCAGGTGTACCCCACGTGCCCTTCCTTTCCTCACCCCTCTTTTCACCCTTTCCCTTCTACATCAGTTTTTTTTTTCTTCTCTGTTAACCAGTTAAAGTTGTTCCACGTGCTTTCGGGGTCGGTGAATAGAAGCGCCTTCTTTTGTTTTGTTTTGTTTTTGGTAATTTTGTTCGGTTTGTTTGGTTTTTATTATTATTGATAAGATTCGCGTCCGCTTCCCTCTTCCTCGTTTTCTCCCTCCTGCGTCCCCTTGCCGAAGGAGCTACTGTGTAAAGGAAGACAAGGCGAGCAGAAGAGGGGGCGGGTGGGTCGGGGGAGGAGGGAGCGGGTCAGCAGCAGCCGGATCGTACCCTCTCCCCCTCCCTCCCCCATTCTCCTCCGCTAACTTCGAGTAAGCGACAAAATGTTTGAAGGGGCCCCAAAACCGAAATGCTGTAATAACATAAAACAAAAAATCAAAGGTGAGGTGACTGTGTGGGACGGAGGGGAGAGGTTGTGCAGGCCTCGGGCTGCCCGACAGCTATCTCACTCACCCACCTCGTGGGACGTACGTATGTGGTATACAGTGCTGCAGGCGTTTCGAGGCGGCAACCCACGTACCGACAGATATGGGCCTTGGTGCTTCCGAAAGGATTTGGGCCACTGGCTGTATGCGTTGGGTGAACATGATCCCCTGTGCCGGTGATTATGATGGTGTCTCACCTCACTCTCACATGTAGGTTATCTTCACTCACCGCGGAATTGACGGGTGATGTACAGCCACGGTTGCCTCCCTTCCCTTCTCTCTATTGTATGTCCCCTTCTTAACGTCTTTAATTGGGTGTGCCGACGCACTTGCTGGCGAGTGATGTACACTCTCACAGCAGTCGCCCCCCTCCCCACCCTCCCTCGTTCCCTTGCACTGCGCCGCACGTATAGTTCATTTTTGCCTGCAGGCGTGTCCGTGTCTACTTCAAGTAGCTAGAAAATCCTCTCTCCTTCTTCTAGGAGAGCCATTGCACACAGCCTCGCCTCCGCACGCCCAAGACACGCCGCTGTCGCATGGCAGGGGGTTCTAGCAAGCGGAAGGAGAAGGTGCCCGCTCCGGGTACCAAGCGGGAGAAGTCCACCAACTTTTACACAAAGAAAAAATGGAAGTCGGTTCTCCAGGAGACGCGCCTCGACCTCGCTGGTCACCACCTCGGACCACGCGGCGCACTCATAGTTGGCACCGCCCTCTTCAAAAACACGTACGTTGTATCCCTTGATCTGAGCCAAAACGAGCTAGGCGATGATGGCGCAATAATGATTGCCGCGATGCTGCGCGTCAACACACACATGCAGACCCTAAACTTGTCGAACAATGGCATTACAGATGTAGGCGGCATTGCACTGGCGAGTGCATTTATTCCCAATGTAAACCCCTCCGGCCAGCCAGGCCTGTGGAATAGAACATTGTTCACTCTTATTCTAATGGGCAACAGACTCAGCGATGACACCCTCCTTGCAATGGGCAACGCCGCGGCCTGTCACCGTGACTTGACCCGTGTAGACCTCTCGTGGAACGTTGTCGGGCGCAACGGTCCGAAATGCCTCATGCGTGCCTACGAGCGCAACCCTCTTTGTCTTTACCAGCTAGCCGCCAACGAGATCGGGGACGAAGGCACTATGTTCCTCTGTGAGGCACTTCAGCGCCACGGAGGGAGAAGTCAGACTACTTTGAACTTGTACAATAACGGCTTGAGTGCCCCCGGCGCCGAGGCCGTGGGTCGACTTCTGGCGAACTCATCCATCCTGCAAGACGTGAGCCTCGCCGGGAACACGATCGGGTTCAAGGGTGTTCATGCACTGGAGCGATACTTGACAGACCCCGCGACGATTGCGAGTAACTCTTTGCGGTTTCTCAACCTCAGCGACAACTGGATTGGTGACGAGGGCGCCGGAAGCGTAGCGGCTATCATCAAGGCGGATCTCCCATCGTTTGAGCGTCTGGACGTGTCAAACAACAAGATTACAGACGTAGGCGCGGCCGCCATTGCCAGCGCCGCTCTGTACAACACACACCTGCTCTTGTTGAACTGCCAGGATAACCGCCTTGGCGTCAAGGCAGTAGCCGCAGTGATCCAGCTTATCAACGAAAACCATACGCTAAAGTCGCTTAATGTGTCCGGGTGCGTCAGCTCGGCTGAGCACCGACGCACTCTGACTATTGCTGTAGGCGAAAAAGAAGGACTCCACGTAGAACTAGGCTCGGCGCCAGAGGAGGATACCGGTGGTAGTCGCACAATCTACATCGATAAAATGACGGAGTACCTGCAGATTCTCGCAGATCAGGAGGCGCAGCGACAGAAGGAAAACACCTCTTCGCGGAAAAAAGGCGCAAAGGCTCGCTAGCAATGAAAGGGGAGGCCAACATGCCAATAGGGGAAGTGTTGTCAGCAGTGTGTGTGTGTGTGTGCGCCTCCGTGAGCAGGGGCAACGCGGATGGCTGAGATGTGGTCAATTCTCTCGCTGATGCTCCTCCACGGGCAGATGGTGTGCTTGACGCTGACTTCTTTCCTCTCTCCCCGATCGTTTTTTTCCCCGCTCCCCTCTTGCGATCCCCTTTCTCTTCCCCTCCTCCTCCCCCTCCCTCCCTTCCCCCCCCCCCTCTCCCCTCCAATCTCCGATGTACCCTTACCTGCCTTACACATACCCCACCCCCCACCGAACAGTCAAAGTGACAACTCACAGTAAGTAAACACTGTGCACGAGGCACTCCGCTGGTCTTGTGTGTATTTGAAATTATGCACCTTCCAGCAGATCGTCCCCAGGCGTTTTTTTTTTGCTTCTTCTGAACTGCGCCAGTGCGAGACGTGCTGATGTGGTGATGTGCTTTGAAAGGTGTCGTGACATCATGGTTATCTGGCTCTATCTGCTCCCCTCCTTTTCCCGTTGATATGGTATAAGACGGCATATACATAAACACACACAAACACAAATATATATATATATATATATATATATGTGTGTGTGTGTGCATGCATGTATGTATGTATCTATAGATATTGGCACCTTTACCGATTGGCCATTTGGCGCCGACACGTCTACACACCCTGGGGTGCCACTTATATACACAAACATATACATTGATGGAGGGGCACTGGAGTTTTGACCAGTCTCCCTTTTTTTTTCTTCTGCACAGACGCCTTGTGTGTGCGATGACGGCCATGAAAAGCCGCCCTCAACCTGATCAACTTCGCACGGTGAAGGTGGGCACGTGCTGCTGCGCATCGAGGCGTCCACGCACTGCGGCATGCAGGCGTATGAGCAGCGGCAGCTGATTGAGAGCTCTGAGCGCAGTGCTGCACTCGTAGCCGCGCTTGAGCAGGCAGAGGAGGCGCGAAAAAAATAGAGAACCGTCGGTTTTCGGAGATGCTTTCAAATGCTGAGATGCAAGGAAAGCGGAAACGCCAGCAAAGGTGTAGTATGCGGGACAGCGTCTGCCCCCATCGGAGATATGTTCCAGGAATCCGGGAGAAGCGAGTGAGAACAGTTGTTCTTGGAGTGTTCTCGCCGTCTGAGCGCCTGCAAGAGCGCGGCGGATAGCGCAGAATGTGTTGGGTTTGAAGCAGGTCTGCACAGCAGAAAATCTGGGCCTACCAACTGCGAATCACTCAACTCTGAAAAAGAGCGCAGCCGTGTTGCGGCAGCCCCCTGCTTTCACAGGAAGCAGCATGTGTCAGGGGTCATGCCACTCGCCTTCGAGACCCTCTCCGGTGGCACATTAGCTGCCCCCAGTCCAGGCCTTGTATTTGGAGGAGCAACTACCTGCTTTCAGTCGATGCGCTGTTGACTGTCTCAGTGCGGTGCAGCCAACAGTTGTGCCGTTGGCTGCATTCCCCGCCAGCGAGCGTTTCGCATGCTGTGAGGGGTAAGTATACTACCCGCAGCGCAGGAGTCGTGCGGTGACAATGCGGCTTCCGGAACTGTGTTGCATTTATGGGTGGACGGCGGGTTCACTGTCTGCAGTCGCTCGTTGTGGAAGTAGAAGAATCGGACGCAGATCTCATCAGATGCCATTTTTTTCGTAGCTCGTCAACAGAGCCAGCGGGCGCGCGAGCTTCAGGAGCGGTGGCCTGCGGCGCATCAAATGGTGCGAGATGCGGAGAAGGCGATGGACGAGGCAACATCGACAATGAACAGCAATGAATATGAATCGATTCTGTTACGCCTAGGGTGTGTTGCCCTCACGAACATACAGTCAGAGCTCCAGGCACAGCCCAGCAGCTGCGCGCCAACATCAAGACGCCGTCACTGCCCTGCATCCTTTTTTGAGTAAGCACAAGCGCGACACACAGAGGAGCCCATTAACCTAGAGGCATCGGTGGTCAGGCACCCAACGCGCACTGCCGTTGCTCATCAGCAGACTGGCTGCTCGGTAGGGAAGCTCGAAGCAGTTTTATCTGAGGAGGCGCAGCTGGCATTCGCCACCGCTGCATCGTCAGGTTTCCTTGAAGCCGCCAAAGAGCAGATGTCTTTGGTTTTGGGGCAGCTGAACGCCTCCGCCCATCGACTTCAGCGCGCGCTGGCTGTTTTTTCCAACGTGACGTCGTCTCCTCACCCCGTCGCATCTGCCGGTGCGCTGCGCAGCCGGAAGCTGGTGTACTCAGCCACTTGATCGAGTTTTTTTTTTTTGCTGAGGACATCTCCGTAGACTTTTTTGGTCTACACCTCAACTGCATCTTCCTCTTCAGTAGCGACTGCTGCCCGAACTTCATCTGCTTTCCCTTCCTCGCTTTTCTTTGAGGGGCCAGTGTAGCTGTCAGATATAGCGCCTGCGACATTTGCGTCATATCATGCACCTCGTAAGGGAAAGGAGATGGGCAGGCCACCCGCTTTCGAGCCCCCTCCCCCCGACCCCTCGGCCATATGCGAAGTGTGTGTGTGTGTGTGTGTGAAGGGGGGAGGGGAGGACGGGCACTAGTTACCAAGCTACTATGTGAGTACACCATACACATATATATATATATATATATATATATATATTGATGTGTGTGTGTGTGTAACTTATGTCATTCAGGGTGCAAGCGTCCCCTGCCCTTTTTGATGGGATACTCCCAATATCGACCAGCGGCATCGCTGGAGACGAGGTCAACTCCTCCTTTTTGCTCATGCGCTGTTTGTGTGATTTGCTTCCGTGGTATAATAGCTTCACTGTCTACTACGTACTTTTTCTCCGGATCCGCCCCTGCGTGAACCCCCCTCTCGCACACACATACACACACACACACACACATACACACACGCACACACAGGCATGCATACATACTCTGTCAGGAGTATCGACGTGCCTTTTCTGAGATTCCTTCTTCTTCACCACCTGTTTTACAAGTAGGTGTATTCATTTCAGATGGTGTCCGTGCTGGCACAACGACAGCAGCGAGAGGCTGCTAAGCGGAAGGAGCGTCTTCTGGCAGCCCGCCAGGCAGCCTCAGCGCTTTCCGTTAGACAGGCTCGCTCCTATCAGAAGCAGAAGCACGATCAGGAGTTGAGCGTTCGCGAAGACGCTCGCCAGCAGTGGTTAGAGTCACGCGCATGTGACGTCACCGCGATCGATGGAATGCTGGCGCACGTTTCTAGCCAGGAGGGCGAGGCTCAGGAGGTTGCTGCGCGCCATGAGTTCAACTTGCAGGCAGAGGCGTGCGAGGAGGCGGCCGCGTGGCGAGCAGAACGTCAGCTGGAGGCCGCGCGGCACCGCCTCGCCGTTGTCTACACCCGAGTCGAGGCACATGAGCGGGCGAGGCCGAGTGAGACGGCTCAACAGCGTCGCGCGGCAGTGCGCGAGAGGGAGAAGGCGAGGGCAGCGCGGGCGGCCGCCACAGCGCCAGCGCCTTTTTCTCTATCGAGTGCTCTAGGAGGTATGCAGGCCCCGCCAGTGGCCACCCACTCACCACTTTCCAGTATCCCAGTTCCTCAGCCAACTCGCGAGTCCCCGCCTGCAGCTGCTATTGCAAAATCAGATGCAGTATCTGATGATGCTCCGCGAACTGCACTGCCGGCACCGCGCCGGTGGCGTATGTCTCGTGTGGCTCCACACGTGCATGTGACGTTAAGCGATGCCGCGACGCACCACGCTGCTTCTCATGGGGGACCAAATATGAGCCCTGAGGCGGCGGCGGATGAGGCACTTCCTGCTTCGGTCGCTGCCTACGCAGAGGAATGTTTGGCGATACAGCAGCAAAGGAGCACGTTAGTGAAAGAGGGTCAAGAGCGTGCAGCGCAGAGGGCTGCGTCCGTCTTGCTCCATCAACGAGCGATGGAACTGAAGCAACAAGAGGAGGCTCACGCACAGAGGGAAAGACATGCCACCATCAAGGAGCATTACCGTCAACCTTTCGAAGAAACTGTTGCATCGGAGGGCAAGGAGGACACAGCGGCGAAAAGCGACACCCGCGCCGCCGTAGCCGTCGACAACCACATCAACAACATTTCAGATCACCAACATCACCGTCCTAGGCCACCGCATCCATCGCATCGCCCCACCCGCCATCAGAAGGCGTATTTGAAAGGCGAAGAGGAATTCCGAGTGGCGTTCGTGGAGGCTCCACCCGTCATGTTGCGGATTGATGAACACCCAACGTCTCGAGCTTCGCTAAGTGAGCTTTTACGACCTGTGAAGATGACGGATCTGCTTTACAACATTGCGCACCCTTCGCCGGCAGTTGACAGTGCGCCGACGCCGACGTCGACACCGAAAGATGAGCTCGCCGCTTCTCCAGGAACGGCACGTCAACCTCCAATGCCTCGTGAGATGCCAACATTTCTGCAGCCTTCCGCTAGAGCGCGCGTGTTGCCATCTGCGCCCCTGCACACTGTTCCCCTGGATCATCGTAGTAGTGTTTCACACGAGTTAACGGAGCCGGTGCCCGCAGACAAGGTCGGTATGGGAGCACCATTGGGTGGCATCGGCGAGGCTCGTGTCTCGCCGCCGCCTCCACCACCGGGAGGTGCCGTTGCCCCACTAAGTACTCCTCTTAACGCTCCCGCAGAGGTGTCGACTGAGCCTTCGTCGTTGCGGCTCGCTGTGCCAGGGGATTATCGAACACCGCCACGGACGCCTTCGCCCGAAGGGGTTGTGATTGAAGAGGAAGTTGTTGCTATCTCCCCCCTCACGCCGGCACCTCAAGCAGCGAACAGGTGCATGACTGCGTCACCGCTGTTGCCACTGCCGTGTCGTGAAATGCCTGTCTCCGATCTCGGTGATGAGGCCACTCTCATGAGCGCACCAGATACAGATGTACCGCACCAACAGAAGCCCCCGGTACCAGTTTCTGAGAGGAAGACCACTACACGTCAAGCAAATATATCAGCAGCGCTGTCTGCGCCATCGACGACGCAACGCACACCTGCTCACCTCTTTTATCATCGCCAACCGATTTCGCTCTCGCCTCTCTCTGCCTCGATCCCTGTCACGAGCGAGTCTACCGAGTTGCCGAGCGGCTCCTCCTCTGTGTCTTCCCAAGAAAGCAGCAGCACCAGTGGTATCGACGAGTCCTCCTATACCGACGACAGCTACAGTACAGGGGCTTCGTCGTCCTGCTCGATGCCAGTGATGACGGCGGAGCAGCTAAAACTGGCCTTGCTGCGTCTGCGCAGCCGCATTAGGTCAGCGCAGCTTTAGTGTCTCAGAGTGGAAAAAAAAAAAAGTTTTTTTTTTTTTTAGGGGGAAGGGACGGACCGAGGCGTTTGAGCTACTCAGGTGCCCCTTGGAGACTGGGGTCCCCGCCTTCCCCTCAACCTCTTGAGAAACAGAACCCCTACATTCTCCCTCTCCCCTTAGGTTACACGCACAACCAGGGTACTGCACACTCACGACTGGGGTTTACGAGGTGCGTTGCCTGTTTTACCATTGCTTTAGTTTCCCTGAGCATTGACATGTCTGTGTGTCTCGTCGGCGCCGTCCACCACGTCTTTCCCCCCTGCCCCCTCAGCCTCTTGCTTCACACGCTCCCAATAATGCATTAAAAAAAAAAAAAAGAGTCTGGCATCCTGCAGCGAATGAGGGCGTCCGTGTGTGGGGTGGGGGTGGGGGGAGGAAGAAGTTAGATCAATAGAAATACACCGTTACATACAGATCAGTATATATATACATATACATATATATATATATATATGTATATGTATATGCTTACATTTTTTTTTTTTTACATCCTTGTAGACATACCGAAATAGGTGTAGTCTCGTTACTCCTCTTTTTTCCCCTCCCCCTCCCTCCCTCCCTCCCTCTGTGTGTGTGTGTGTGTGTGTGCCTCGTTAGATCTCCAGGGAGGAGGTGGTCGGTGGAACGAAAGGGTGGCAGACGGTTGTCGGGAGAACAGCGTTCTTGGACGGATCACAAATACACACGAAAAAAAAAACAGGAAATTTGTGTCGTGGAGTTCTCTTTTCTTCAGAGTGAGGAAAGAATTAGGGGGGGGGGTTCAGGTAGAGAGAGGTACAGTGCTCCACCACACAGACACACATATGACAGCGCATCTTGTCTCCTATGCATCTTTCTTAAACATCTCCCTGCCCCCACTCTTCTTCTCACCTCCGTTACTTTATTAATCTCTGCGGTCATGTGGCATTCTCTCAGGGACTTTTGATTGCCCCCTTTCCCCTGACTCTCCACTTTTATCGATCCGCTACACTGCACGCATCTACTCTTTCTCTTCCTCAAGCACTTGCACATGAGTGCCAGCACACAGGACACAGCATAGGGATAGAGTACACGACTTACGAAACGTGGTGGCTTCGACGGATATACGCCTGTGTGAGTAGGTGAGCTGGTTTATCTGCTGACTGTGCTACACCCGCCCTGTTTTGCTCAATCCTCTCTTCTTCGCTTACACCTGTTCCTTCTTTGCTGATCATCGTATTGAATCTACAGATCCCCCCCCCTCTCCCCCCTCTCCCTCCTCTTCCCCCCTTTACCCACTCCTGAACTCCCCTGGCTTTCTACACGTAGACCCGCACAGGCTACATTGTGACACGCTACTTGTGTCCTTGGCGCTGTCCTCCTGCCCCGCTCTCCTGTGTGTGTGTGTGTGTGTGTTCATCTCCATTTGTGAATTAGCCGGTCGTTCATTGCCGCGGACGTATTCATTCCGTTCTCTTCTTGTCGTCCGCCGATTCACCGCTCTTGATCTCATATCCCCCCCCCCTTCTCGCCCCTCCCCCTCCTCCTTTTTTGTCCTTGGTGTTATTATTATTATTATTATTATTATTATTATTTTTCTGCGACGTGCAGACGTCAAAAAAAAAAAAGGTATCGTCGTAGTATAAAGCCATGCTCGCCGCGAGTCGTTGGCTTCACCGCCGCATTGGGGCGGCTGTCGGTGCTGCCACGGTTGCGCATCTTCCTGGCGCGAACTGCACATGGTCGCAGCGGCGCTGCTTTGCAGCTACGTGCGCTTCACTCGATTCTCTCATCCCTTACAAGTTGGCTGACATCGGGGAAGGTATTACAGAGGTGCATGTGCTGAGCGTCCGTGTGAAGGTCGGTGACGTCATCGAGGAGTTTGATCCAATTTGTGAGGTCCAGAGCGACAAGGCCACCGTCGACATCACGTCTCGCTACGCTGGCGTTGTGAAAGCAGTGTACCTCCAGTCTGGTGCCACGGCCAAGGTAGGCTCGGTCATGCTGGACATTGTGCAAGGGAATCCGGATGGAGTGCCAGAGGCAGCTTTGCCATTCCCTCACGCGTCATCGCCTTCGTCCGAGACTCCTTCCTCCACGACGAAGCTCCCTTCATCGGAGCAGCCCTCTTCCGCCCCCTTCTCAGCTAAGGTGCTGGCGACCCCAGCCACGCGGTACCTGGCCCGAGAAAAGAATCTGGATCTCGCTCGTGTGCCGCCCACCGGGAAGGGGGGGCGCGTGACGAAAGAAGACATACTTCGTTTTCTGTCAGGGGACAAGTTCGCGGCAGCGGTGGAGGCATCTTTATCGGCAGCGCCGGCTGCTGCGAGTGTCTCATCTGGCTCGTGTGTCTCGGGTATTCCTACAGAGGCGGGTGACACTGTGGTGCCCATCACGGGGGTGCGCAGCGGCATGGTCAAGACGATGAGTCAAGCAGCCTCCATACCGACGTTCACATTCAGCGAGGAATATGAGCTCACACGACTTATGGCGGTGCGCGAGTTACTGAAGGATGTGGTCAGGGAACGTAGCAGCGGCAAGGCCAAGCTGTCTTTTATGCCTTTCTTTCTGAAGGCGGCATCCATCGCACTGCAGCAGCACCCGGACATCAATGCCCACTGCCCGGCGGACTGCTCAGCACTGGTTCGCAAGGCAGCACACAACATCGGTTTTGCCATGGACACACCGAATGGACTCATCGTTCCAGTGCTAACGAATGTGGAGCGCAAGTCCCTTCTCGATATCGCCATGGAGATGCATACTCTTATCGAACGTGGTAAGTGTAACAGGTTGACAACGCACGATATGACGGGCGGCACGTTCACGTTGAGCAACATCGGTGCGATTGGAGCGACCACCACAAAGCCAGTGCTGCTTCCACCTCAGGTCGCCATTGGGGCCATCGGACGCCTGCAGAAGCTACCCCGCTTCGATGCAAATGGAAATGTGTACGCCGCAAATCTCGTCTGCATTTCTTTCACCGCTGACCATCGAGTGATTGACGGTGCGAGTATGGTCCGCTTTGCAAACACGTACAAGGGACTACTAGAAAATCCAGAAAGTATGTTGGTGGATCTGCGATAGTCTTGCGAAGGGTATTGTGAGGGGTAAAGGGAAGTAGGGCTGGGTGGGCGCACTACATACCTGCGTATCCTATTGCCACGCCCTTACCTCGACCACTAGTACCTATTGTATAGAACGTGCTTCCACCTCCCGCCAGATACACTCGCCCCCCCCCCTCCCCCTGCCTTTTCCCTTTGTATATGTCTGTGTGCTCGTGTGTATTTGCATTTCTTTTGTGGCTTCTGTAATGGATTTTCGTTTCGTTTATTCATTTTTTTTTTTTTTGGAAGGTCGTTGCTTTAGCGTACACACGCTTGAGTTTGAGGAGGGGAGTAGGCGAATGGAGAGGGCAATGAGGCAAAGACCTTTATGGTTGCCTTTCTGAAAGCACGTACACATACAGACACACACACCGTCAGCCATTCCCAAGACATCTGTGCTGGCAACACGTATAAGATCGTGAAGGCACATGTGCATACGTGCTGTTCTCTATCTGTTTCCCTATACATTTATTATATAAATATATATATGTGTGTGTGTGTGTGTGTGTGTGTAGTTTGTGTACCGCTTTTTTCGTTTGTCCCAGATTCCGATGATGCTCTAACCTGGGGCAGGCACGTTCGTCTGCTCCCTACTCGTGAGGGGCGGGGGGGGCGGATCTCTTACTATCCTCGTTTTCGCGCGCCTTACGTTTCGCTGCGAGGCCCACAATAATGACCCTTTAAGGGGTTGGAAGGAGGGGGAGCGAGGGTGAGTCGTTGTAAGTTAGAAGGTGTGTGTCTGCTCGCCGAATGCAACGGTATGTTGTGGGCATAGCACTGTGGCAGTTTTTTTTTTTTGTTTGTTCGGTTGTGGTACTCTGTCTATGTCACCACCACCCTTCTGCCGCTGGTCGAATGCCCACCTTGACATAAGCCCTCGTCCGTGCTTAGAATCCAATCTATCTGCTTCCTCGAGAGGGGAGAAGGACACCAAGAGGATGGCAGGTGTTCAGGGACGGCGAGGAAAGATAGGTGAGAGGAGGGAGGTGTCGCCGTTGGTGTGTGTGTGTGTGTGTGTGTGTGTGTTTGTGTGTGTGTTTGTTCACCTCTGGTTTTCGAGTTTTTGGAAAAAAAAAGGAGAGGCAGGGAGGAGAGGAGACTGGATGGGGGCGTGAGATATAAGTTGCAGCTATTGAGTCAAGTTCAAAAAAAAAAATGAGCCAAACTTATGCGCAACATCACCCCCCCCTCCCTTGCACGTGTACTTCAACCTCAAAAACTAGTACTATCGACATAACGGCCTCCTCCTCTTCACTTGCTTGTGCACGGTCACACCTCACGCTCAAGGCGGTCCTGACGCGGAGCCCCATGGCTGTCAAGTAAAGTATAAAAAAAGAGAGGTGGTCGCCAAGAAGCAGGAGGGGCGGGAGACGATGATGCGCCGACTGGGAGCGGGTAGAGGGGCCTGAATATATATTTTTTTCAGACGTGAGCACACGCGTGATGTTGGTCTGAATGCGCTGAGCAGCAGGGTGTACCTCTCTCTCTTTGACTGTGCTCGGCCCTCTGCCCCTACTCCTCACTCATACCGAACTCACACGTCGATTGCTTTTTTCCTTATTCCTTGCTCCCCTTTTCTTACCTATGATGGTGGGAATCTCGATCCATTGACCAACAACACATTTGTGTTCAACACTCGTATGCTTCAACCCATTTTTTTTTTCAACTTTGTTAGGTCCCTGAGTAGAATCGCACTCAAGTGCGCGGGCACCTGGATAATTTACGCTTGACACACACACACACACACACACACACAGAGAGAGATACACAGATACACGCACAGATACACACAAAGACTGGCACCGAGTCGCCCCACTTCACACTTTATCCTGCGCGCTGGTGCGTGTATGTCTGTTGGTGCAGCGCATTATTTATTTATTTATTTATTTATTTACTTTACTCGAATTGATTCGAGCGATAGGAAAACGCTCCACGTGGGGGGATACTCGCGATGGACACCGGCGGCGATGGACTCTTCATTATAAACAACGTCGAAGCGGATCGTGTCGAGGAGGTGTCAGATGCCAGACCCGCTGACCATGCTCCGGAGACGGAGGCCGATGCCATGGCGCGTGCCAAGGGGCTGGTGCCTCTGTGCACACAGCACGTGCACGGTCCGCAGATCAGCAGCGCCACGTTCGGCTACGATATTGCGTTGATGTCTAAGCGACCTTGGGCAGAGCCCGGTGTGAAGCTGAGCGACTACTTCAACTACGGCTTCAATGAGCAGAGTTGGCGCGTGTACTGTGCGATGCAGGAGGGCGGTGAAGAATCGGTGCTGGCCAAGGCTACCGCAATGCTACAAAAGCTGGAGTTGGCGGGCCGTCCTGCCGCTGGCGTAGCAGCGGAGGAGGCAGCAGCCGGTGGCTATCATGCCCATGATGAGCCACCTATGATGATGGCAGGAGGTATGATGGAGGGCTATGGCGGTGGTGGTAGTGGCGGTCCTTTTGTCGGTGCTCAAGGGCCGGGGATGCCGGTGCGCAGCGGCGGGTACGGCCGGCCCTACCCTCCTCGCGAGTTCCACCCGCACGGGGGTGGCGGTTTTGAGCGACCGCACCACGCGAATTACAAAACACGTCTGTGTAAGACATTCGCCGATGGACACTGCAATCGAGGCGATCAGTGTAATTTCGCGCACGGGGTGGGTGAGCTACGGCAGTCCGGAGGAGGTGACCCTATGCAGCCTCCGCCACAGCAAGGGCCCCCATCGCAGCAGCCGGTGCCTCAGCAGATGCCGCCAGCGGGAATGGCTGGCGGCGGCACCGTGCCCCCTTCTATGGCACAAGGATACAGTGATCATCAGCCTGGTTTTAACAACTACTACGTGCCACCACCTCACCAGGCTATGGCCGGTGGAGCCCCGCCTCCAAACGCTGAGCGTGCCAACTACCTAATGCCACCCTTCCAGACTGGAGGTGGCACACCACCGGTGATGGGGCCCAACATGTCTATGCAAAACACCGGGGACGGAGGCGGCGGCGGCAGTGGCGGCTTTCGTCAGCCACCGAAGCGGCCGCGTCAAGAGGGTGGCGGCGTCTATGAACCGCAGTACTGAGAAGTGAGTCCCGGGTGAGGGCGAGGGGAACGGAGGAGGAGAGAAATAAAGGCCCGCGTGTGTGGCCTGCACGCACGTGATGTCGTCTTGTGTCGTGGGCAAATCTTTGCGCTTTGTTGTTGCCCTTTTGGTGTATTTCTCTTCTTTTTTTTTTTTTGTTTGTGTGTGTGTGTGTGTGCGGAGTGGGGGGGGAGGGGGATAGGGGTGGTTGTGTTCTGCTGAGGCGATGGCTACTCAGCGGAGGTCAGCTTGGTCACCCCTTACACTCTCGTCTTCTCCCTTTATTACTGTGGTGGGCGACGATAAGGAGAGCGGGTTCGGTGAAGGAGTGAGTATACACCCTTTTGTTTGTCAGGGTGTATGGGTGAGAAGGTATTATATGGGGGCGTATCGCACCAATAAAACAAGTCACGAAGCTGTGGGACGACAAACACAGGGTGAGGTGGGGTGTGTGGTGGAGACAGCGATGCCGCATGCAACAGGAGAGGCGGGGGCACTTCAGGAGGTACTTCTTCACCGTATCGCTTTGCCAATTGCGTGCGTACACTCGATACTGTGCACAGTTTTGATGGAAATTTTCTCTGGTGCGTTTTATTTATTTATTCAGTATCTTACGTCGGTGAAATGGAGGGGCGGTGTAGAGAGGGAGAGTGAGGAGACTGGGTAAGGTGGTCACACATCCCGGTATGTGACATGGGGCCATTAAGTAGAGTTGCTGCTGATTGGACAGGGGTCTTTTCCGTACCCCCTCTTGCGAGGTTCCTGAAAAATCGGTTCAGCACCACATGTATGACGACAACACTCACACCATGGGCAAGTTCTGTTTTTCTTGTATCTTATTACCTTTTATTCCCCCCCCCTTTACCATTCCCCTCACACACACACACACACACACACACACACATCCTCCATCCACAAGGGTGGTGCTCTCACTCCACTTGAGTGCAACAACTGTGCATAGTTTCTCACCGGCATCAATACGCACCTTACACGCGTAGAAAAAAAAATATATATATATATATATATATCTTTATATACTCGAACTCACTGCCTCGATTCGGCTGATTAACCGACACGGCACGTAGTGGTAACCCAGACATTAACAGTGATGAGCTCATCGCTTGGCAAGGCCCTTCAACGCTCTAAGCGGGCGACGGAGCGGCAGGGGCGGCGTAACTACCGTGACGCCCTGGAAAACGAGCGCACTGCCGCCCTGGATGCCGAGCTGTACCAGCAGGAGGTCGGCCGCAACAAGACGCAGCTGAAGTCCATTTGGGAGACGAACGACCTCGAAAATTTTCTGTCCATCGCTGATGCGCGCGAGGAGGGCTACTTTGCGGAGCGTGACGTGCGTGTCGTCATTGGTGGCCGCGTTCATGTTGTACAGCAGGACCGGGTCATCCCGCAGCCGATGCCGACGGACGAGTCCCAGGTAGACTGGCTAAAACTAAGCGAGTTGTTGACGATTCCTAAACGGCCACAGTGGGACTTTGCGATGTCTACTGAGGATTTGCAGGCGGCAGAGAAAAAGGCGTTCGTTGACTGGCGGCGCTCCCTTGCATATATGGAGGAGGAGCACAAGGTTCTCCTGACGCCGTACGAGCGTAATCTCGAGGTCTGGCGGCAGCTATGGCGCGTTGCGGAACGTGCAGACATTGTTACTGTCATCGTAGACGCGCGTAACCCGCTTATGTTCCGCTGTGCCGACTTTGAGAAGTATGTCCGAGCCACTAAAAACAGCAAAGGAAGCCCGAAAAAGGTTGTACTGTTGCTCAATAAATCGGATCTCCTGACGGAGGCGCAGCGGCGGGCCTGGGCCGCGTACTTCCAGCAGCGCGGTGACGAGTTCTTGTTCTTCTCCGCGAAGCCCCTGCAACCACTTGCGGGAGACGGCACCGCCGCCACTGCCACCGCCTCCTCCGCTGTGGCTAGAGCCGGCGGTGGTGACGACGAGGAAGAGGCTGAGGAGCAGCCGGAGGAGGTGGCGGCTCTATCCGATGCAGAAGACGTGAACCTGACGACAGAGCAGGAGAAGTTGGTGCTGGACAGGGTCATGAAACATAAAAAAGAAAAAACACGACACAAGAAGAAAGCGTTGAGGGCCCCAGTTGAGGTTTCCAATCCGTACGAGCTTGCCGCGAAGCGCCAGGCCCTGAAGGAGCAGGCGCACGCACCGAAGGTGAAGATAGAAAAACCGCTCACCGAGGAAGAGCTGGCGCGGAACCTGCGCACAGCCGCCGCTGCGGCTGCCACCGAGAAGTGTGAGCCGTGGACTGTGCTCGATCCGGTTCAGTTGCTGGACCGATTGGCTCTTCTCCGCGAAGAGGCTGGGGTGACAGATGTGAACACTCCTCTTATGGTCGGTCTTGTCGGCTACCCGAACGTGGGCAAGTCGTCTACCATCAATGCGATTATTGGGTGCAAGAAGGTTGTGGTGAGCGCCACACCAGGGAAGACAAAACATTTCCAGACACTCACAATTCCCAACGAGCGCCGCGTAGCGCTGTGCGACTGCCCCGGCCTTGTCTTCCCCTCCTTTGCAACCACGAAGGCGCAGATGGTCTGTGACGGTATTCTTCCCATTGACACAGCTACCGACACGCTTGAGGCGATAGCCACCATCTGCCGCCGCCTTCCTCGACCGCTGTTGGAGAAAGAGCTGAGTATTTCGCTGCTGGCTGAGGACGACGTGGATGGGAGTGACTCATTGGCCGAGCGGCTGCTAAACGCGTTGGCTCGCAGGCGCGGCTACATGGCGTCGCACGATTGCCCTAACAAGGCACGTGCAGGAAAGGAGCTCCTGAAGCTGTACGTGGACGGATACTTTGTGTACGCTGAACCACCCCCGACCTACCGCCCCGACCCGGCGGCGCTGTCGCTCGACAGGTACATGGAGCAACACCCCTCTGCCTCGCCTGCGCTCGTGCCGACCGCGGAAGATGGCGGGGCGGTTATGCATAACAGCGATGAGTGGGAAGACGAAGGTGACGTGACGCAGGATCTGAACAGTGAGGAAGAAGAGGCATGGGCCGATCTCGACTCTGCTGACGACGCCCGGGCCCTGAGCGACTTCGGGGACAACGACGACTACTCGGTCGATATGGAGCTCGAGGATGCGGCGCCACCCATGTTCTACGCACGTCCGCACGCCCTGCGCAAAACCTTTACACGCTATGAACTCTTCAACATGGAGGCTAACGAGGCGCGCATGGAGGCGCTGAGGGCGGTGGAGCGGCGTCACAAAAAGCGGACCAACCACCAACTCGAGCCAGACATGTATACCTTCATGAATCGTCAAGGCGAGGTGGAGCTGCGCATTGACGATGATGATGGCGTGCTGGAGCTGGTTACGCCGTCCGGTGGCCCTGTGCGGCCAGCGACGAAGGCGAAACCCAAATCGAAGCGCCAGCAACGCCGAGAGCTCAAGCAGAATGGCATGGGTCCCTCAAACCGCTACGGTCAGCGTAAGGCGATTCAGGACTACGCAGAAAAGAAGTCGGCTTGAGGCCCAATTGCGTACCATGACTCCATCACTGATTGCCTCCTATATGGTGTCGGTGCACACACCCCTGCGGGCTTGCCGCATAACCCTACGCTCGCGTGGTAGGGAAAAAGATATCCAGGGAGAAGGGCGAAGGAGGGAGGGGGGGGGCGCAAGTGAGATAATCGACAGTGGGAGAGCACATTTTTTTTTTGTCTGAAGTTACCCTGACCTCCCCCCTCCTCCCCCTCCTCCTCCTCCTCCTCCTCGAGGTCTACTTGCTCTTCTCAAATACCCTGATAGCTCCGCGCTGTAGGGAAAGACGTGTTGTTGTTGATCTTTTGTGTGTTTGTTTCCGGCCTGGGATTGCTTTTTTTTTTTCTATTCACGCGTTTAACATTGTCACCTCGATCCCTCCCCCCCCCCTCCGTCTCCTCCTCCATCCTCCCATCTCCGGGAAGATCTATGATGTTGCGTGTGTGCATGCCTGCACGTGTCACTTTTCCTTATATATATATATATACATATATATACATATATATAACCTGTAAGCGGAAAAGAGGAGTCGGAGGATGGGCGTTGGAGGAGGTGTATTAATACGAGATCACTAAGTCGACGACGACGACACAATGAGAAGAGCAACGCCGGCAGTGTGCCGTTATTTTTTTTTTTCGCAGATGCGTTCATTAGGGGTGTGGCTAGGCTCCCCTTCTCCACTATATCTATATATATTATATACATATATATACATAGGGGAAGGGGGATGCGCATCTTTCAGTAAAGCGACTGAAGACGATGTGTGTGTCCCCAGAGGGGATTCGGCCATGCAGGTGAGGCCTCAGCTGCGCGTGGTCAACACAGCACGGGGCCCCCTTCTGCTTTGCCTGCCTGCCCCCTCGTTGCATGAATGGATATATATATATATATAGTGAGGCGGAGACAGGTGGGGTGAGGGCGTGCTTTCTTCAACCCCCCCCCATTCCACCCTTTTTTCTGGCTTCATCTCTCAAACATCGCCTTTACCCTACTCCGCTCTTCTTGGGGGGGGGGGGGCTCACGTGCACATATGTGATCCAGAAATACACACACACACACAATTTGTTTATTTATTTGGGGTTGGGCGGACATTCGGTATGCTTATATACTCTTTTGAATTGTAGCCTACATGTGATACTGCGCAGCTGGGTCACTGCATCCCTCGACGGTGGTTTTGATCCCCTCTTCGCCCCCTCCTCTCCTCCGCCCTCGTTTTCCCTTTGCTGTGTTTCCTCGTCTGTAGGCATGTATTTGCGAAAGCCGCTGGTTCACCATAACGTGTTCCGTTGTAGCCGCCACCGATGCCCCAGGCGCTCATCGGTTGTGGCCAAGTCAACGTTGCTGTCTTTGGGCAACACCAGTGACAGAAGCGACTTTGTGCGCTACACAGAGGCGGAGTTTACGGATGCGTTGTTCACAACTCCCTTTGTTGCTGAGGCGAGCTCCAGTCCAGTGGTGCAGGTCCCTAGCTCCTCCCTTCCCCTCGCGCCCCGTGCGGCGACTGCGTCGCCGCTTCATCCTCCACTGCGGCGATCTCTACACTGCGGCAGAGAGGTGTCGAGCCTGCCGCCCACGCAGTCAATTCTGAACCACCTGAACAGCTCCCTTTGGCTCCAGGTGTTGAGTCGCCTGCACGGACGCGGCGCACTTCTTGACGAAGACCGGGCCAGTATTTTTCGTTACCTGTCGGCCTTTACGTATCGTCCACTGATGCCGTGGCTCTGGAGCTCGACGACTTCCTCTACACTTGTGGAAAATGCGCAGCCGAATCGCCCAAGTTGCCCTGGAGAGGTTGACAGCTGCAGCAACACCGGGAATGAGCAGAATTTGGAGGCAAAGATGTCCGGCAATGGATCTCTGATTACCCAGGAAGTGAACCAGCGGTCAGCAGTCTTAGGCACACCGCGTGCCACAGCTCCGACTCCACTGTATACAGTCGCAGACATCTGCACTGCTGCATCTGCACAGTGGACCGTGATTGCTGCTTCTGTGGTGCGCTCTATGATGACTAATTCAGAACCCGCAACACTCACGAATCTGTTAAGGGTGTGGCACGATCTCTTCTTTGCCTTGCGGTCAAATGCTGTGTGGGTGGGCACACCAGAGCAACTGCGCGACTGCGCTCATCCGCAGCTGATGCGCTTGTTCGAGTGCTTCTATTCAGATGTTCGACGTCACTGCCCTGTCTCCAGTACGAGTGATCCTCGCGAAAGAGGTGGTGTGCTCCCCGAGAGGGAGCAGCCGCACCGATTGCGTGATAATAACATCATCGAGGTGGTAGTGCGCACGTTGACGCCTCCCATCTTGCTTCGCAAGTTCCGCAGCCTGTATCGTCCACACCACAAGTCCGCAATGCTTTTTGCCGAGCTGTACGCCTTGTGTATCAAGGAAGAGGAATTGACCCTGCAATGCCTCTCTCCCGAGGCATTCAATCCCGATGATGCCGACGCAACAGGAGGCGGGGGTCCTGCTACACATACGCAGCACTCACAGCGGATCACAACGACGACGCTCTTGATGGACGTGGATCTCCTTGTGTACTATGCAACATTGCCTGGGCGACGTCACAGCGGCCTGCGCAATGCGAAGGAGCAATGGGCCGTCACGTTGCAGCATCTCCGATTTCTGCTGCCTCGTGTACATGTCCTGCAGCGGTGTCTGACGGCACAGGGTGTTTCATCGACAAGGCCTAAAAAAATCGACACAGGTGTGGTATGGGGGCCGTGGCGGCAGGTCGCGTCCGTTCTTATGAACGTTTGTATGTGGGTCAGCAACGACAACGCCGAGGCACGGCGCCTCACCGACGCGCTGCGCTGCACTGTAGAGGCGCTTGGCGACGTGAATAATCAGAGCTCAACGCCAGGCAATCTGGGTCATCACAGAATGCTCACTCCCGTGACAAAGCATGACGTCGGCATCTTCATCTCCTGCCTTGTCGAGGAAGCTCGGGAGAGCATGCGAAACAAAGCAGCTCAGCTGAATTACGGACCAACGGATGGCTTGTTGGGAGTGTACCTGCTTTCCGTGGTCGTCGCGGCGGTAATTCCGGCAAGCGTGCATTCGTGCAGGGCCATGGCGAATCGCTGGCAGACGAGCGACGGGGTGACCGTGCGGTGCGCAGATGCGGATGGGGACACCAGTGAGCACCTGAAGCAACTACGTCTCCTCTTCCACCCCTCGAAAGGGAATCCACGTGAAGTCTGGGCAGCACTGCATCGCTTCACAGCGGTTGGCGAAGCGGTGCGTTACGGTCTCGTCACTGCCGGCCATCGACTGTTCAGCGAGTGCGTCATACCGCTGGCAAGCCAGTCAAAGACCCTCGTGACTGCCCAACGCCTCTGGGGACGCTTGCGTCTGTGGGCCACGGAGGTAGGCAGGCCGCTAGGCCTCCATGGAGAGAGCACCTCGACACTGTGGCAGCTGCGGTGGCTGCAGGAGCAACACCACGCATCTTCGGCGTCGCATCCCGAGTCCAGCACCGGTGCCAAAAATGGCACAGCCAGCACTCTTCTGGATCGTCTCACGCCTGTCAACGCGCGTGCAGAAGGTCGCGGTAGTGAAGATGCTTCTGTCACAGTACACGCGAATTACGTGGTGTGGCGCTGCGGGTGCGGGTTCGAAAACAAAAGCTTGTGCCTTCCTGAAAGTATCGGTGTGAACCCAGCTGACGCCTCCAGTGTGGCGTGTGCGGCGTGTGTGCTGCGTAATCTAACTCCACTAAGTTGGGAGTGCCCGTCGTGCCATACTGTAGCCGGCAGCGGTGTGTGTGTTCCGTATTGCCTGTGCTGCGGAGAGGCCCATCCTCTGGCCAGTCAACTTGGCATAGAGGCACATACCCCTTACGTGGTGGATGCCCACACCTGCAGCAACGATGTTGTCAACGATGGCGACGCACCTGCTGTGCCTCGTTCAGCTCGACATGCGCCTTGGGCTCTGCATGAACGCCATGTTGCCGGTCCCAATCTCCTTAACGTGGATGGTGATTCGCCTCTCCATATGAATGCAGAACTCACTGTTCACGTGTGCTCCGACTGTCATGCCATCTCCGCTGCCCCACAAGACACTGGGGACTCTAACCTACCACACAGGGCCTCCATGACCCCAACATCGTGTAGCGCCGTTTTCTGCACCAGCTGTGGGAGCTCGCGGACCGGCTATTACACTGCTTTCTTTACCTGGACTTGTGGTTGTGGTGCCTCCAATTCTGCCCTGCACGCATACTGTCATGCGTGCTCACAACATGCCCAGGAGCCCACTGTTACGTGTTCTCACTGTAACGATGTCCATCCCGTTACGAGAAGCGTGGCGGTGACCGCAGACAAGGACGTGTGCCGGAGATGCCATCACCCACACCCTCGCATTCTCGCTGCCATCCAGCAACACCGTCTTGTACGCTGCCCTGCCTGTCAAGGCCGTCTGTCTTCCACCGCCGTCTGCTGCCCACACTGCGCGTCCACGGCTGTCGAAGCGGTGGCAGCACTGCTGCCCACAGAGGCAGACTGTCCTTGGCTCTGCCACCGCTGCGGCACAACACACCAAATTCGGGACGAGACGAGCGGCCAAATAAAAACACCCGCACATCTACTCGATCTTGACTCTTTGCATGCGGAGTTGCCATTGCACGCCTTCCCTGAGGACGATCGCTGCGCGACTTGCTCCACGCGTCGTCTCCCGTCGACCGTTTGGGAGCGCGGGCGCCTGTGGGTGTGTGATGCGTGCGGGGAGCGGCACAACATCGAGCTGGCGTGCCGGCAATGCGCTTCACTCGCACCAGGCGTTCCTCTGGGCGAGGTTCATGTGTGGCGTTGTGGAATTTGCGAGGCATACCACCCCAGCTGGGAGACTCAGTGTAGCACAGTTGGCTGTGGAGGTCAAAGGACAACGGAGGGGGCAGAAGCGCGGCTCTGCTACTCACCGTGGACATGTGCGGAGTGTGGCGAGGTGACACTGTCTTCTCATGTGGCTGCCTGCGCTACCTGCGGTGTCGAGACCCCAGCAGACTTGCGCTCTACCCCGTGCGTCTACGGTGGCGCATGCGGGACGACAGCACTCCCTGCAAGAGTCGGGTACCTGGATCGGTGTGGGGAGAAAGTAGGCATCAGCAGTAACGCGCACGCATATCCAGAAGATAGCCTTACTTCAGTTGACCTACGCGCTGGTGGAGATGTGTGCAAGGCATCGGATGGTGCAACTCTTGTCCTCCCTTCGTCACTGGCGCCGTTGCCCTCGGCGGTGCCTTCAGGGCCTGACTCAGCGGTACCGACTACTCGGCTGGAGGAGGTAGAAGCCTTTTTGATTCACGCAGCTTCACAGCCTGTCTTTCTGTCTTCTAGCGATACCCCGAGCAAGGAGGATGGGGGAGCTATGCCATCTACGTCTCTGTCACCACAAGACAGCAACGACACCTGTGCACACACGAGCAAGCCCACTAGCGATATGTCAAGGTGCTGCTTCGATGCAGAGGTTCAAGGTCAAAAGACAGGCGCATCGATAATTGACCTCCCACCATGGGAGGATGCGTATACTGCAGCTGTCATGTCCTTCTAAAACTTATTTGGTGCCTCGCGCCGCCGCGGTGAGTGGGGAAAAAAAGAAAGTACGTCAGTTGTCACGACACTCCTCTGCGAAGGCGTGGCACAAGCGCTTCTGTGCGCATGGTCTCTATTTGTTTTAGTGGTGCTCGTCGTGTGGATACGTTGATATACAGACGGGAGGGGGTTTATGAATTGTATAATTTCATGATCGTGGCTGTATGTGTGTGTACGTGTGTGGTGGTGGTGAGTGGGGGGGGGTGCGTGGGGGTGTGTTTGCCCGCCATATGGAGCGAGGATAAGCATCACTGCGCAGCCAAGGCAAGCCACTTGTCTTTCTCCACACGTCTCCTGACCGTATTGGATGTCTATGGAGGGAAACAGAATGTGTTGGGGCGGGGGAGGGGGGGCCATCATGTGGAGGGTTGGGGTATCCTACAAGGGAAAAATTGCGCGCCTATATCCTCAACAGAGGATCGATCTTTCAGTCAGATGAAGTTCATCTCACTGCCTCGGGGAGCGACTTTGGGACTGACAATTGCCGTGCCGCTACGCACTGATACCAGCCCCCCCCCCTCCCCCCCTTTCGAGTATGCGCTATCGTTGGTGGGGGGTCGGGGTGGGTGAGGGTCCGCTCACTGCCACACGACCCGTGAGACAAACATTGACCGTATGATATGGGTATACACACATATACAATATTATATACATATATATGAAGTTGTGGCAGCGCGCGCAGTCGACTTGAATCCCCTCCCCCTCACCTCACCTTCCTCCGGGTTGCTCACTGTTAGTGGGATTACATGATTGAGAAAAAAAAGTGGGTGGTTAGTACTCTTCGAGGAGCCGCATGACCGACTGTGTGGTGAATCACTGGTACTGGTGGCAGGGAGAGTGCACCGCATGCCCTTTTTTTTTTTTACGGCACCAGTGGCACCCCCTTAAACACACACACACACACACACACACACGGCACTACTGGTTTGTTGCGCATGTGGTGTGTGCGTAGGTGGGGAGGGATACCGTGTGAGCGAACCGTGAGACAAGTGATTCCCTCGTCATACAGACAAGGAAGAGGCACACCGCCTCCGTTGTAAGTGGTAGTGGTTAAGAATATTGTTCACTACGCCAAGCGATGGTGATGGGACGCAAATTTGGTGAGCACATCGCGCCACGGTGTGCATCAATCTTTTTCCGACCTTCCTCACTTCCTCCTACTTTCCGTGTGCCGATCTCACGCCCCTCTTTCCCTCTGCCTGTACCTCACGCTGGCGGGGTAATGTGTGGCACACATTTATACACACATCTATATGTATCTCTCTATGTACATATGTCTGGTGGTGTATACTTATGTTGATCTTTATCAAAAGATGCATACGTGTCTTTTCCTACCCTCCCCTGCTTGCCCTGTCCCCCTCTTCACACGCGCGGTTGCAAAGAGTTGGGTGGTTGCCCCTCCCCCCCCCCCCCTTCTTCACCCCCCTTTTTTTTTATATCTCCTGCGCCCTTTTTTTTTTTTTCTTCTGTCCTTTAGAAGTACCCACAGAACACATCTGATATCGTGCCTGTAGGTGTGTGTGTGTGTGTGTGTGTGTGTGTGTGTGTGTGTGCTCGCGTCGTTGTGATAGTCTCCCGATATCTACCTCACTCCATTCCTTGAGTCGTTGCTATACGCGCGCTAGATTCGAGATCTCTTTTGTTCCCCTGTCATTGACGCAGCGGTGGAGAGGGTGGCCTGGTTAGGAGGTAGAGATCGCCACCTGCTCGAGTCCACATTCTTGTATTAGCCTGCACAGGTGCACTCGTTGACTGCGGCACACGCACACGCACACACACATATATACACACAGAGAGACGCAACCCAAGTACGTATAGGAATATTTACGCGTTTCAGACGTTTTCCCCTTTCCATATTGTTATAAATCACAGAAAGACACAGGTAAAGTCGATGACGTCTCCGTCACAAGACGAGCCATCCGCACCGTTGCCGTTGCAAATCCACTCCTCACATTTTCCATGCCACGAGGATTGCGTCTCTACCTTTCCCGGTAGCTTTGAGGACTTCACAGCCATCCCTGCGCATTGGACCGCGCACTCGCAGCCACAGACGCCGTATGAGGCCAAACAGCAGCAACAGCGCGTCCCAAAAACGTCGGTTGACGACCTGTCCGACGCGGACGGCTCAACTCTCGGGCATTGGGACCAAATCCAGTCAACACGCTCTTTGCCCTGTGTTGAGGACCCAACGGGTCGTCACCCGACGCCAAGTGCACAAATGTCGGTTTTTTCCGCGCCTCTCCTCATTGCCGGAAAGGATGCCCGTCTTGCCTGTCGACAACATCTCGAGGAAGCCTATACATCCTTGTGTGCGTCAGAGACAAGTGGCGATAGCGGGCCTCCGCAAAAAAAAGAACTGCGCCTGGAGGGGTCTACCACCGACAGCCTTCTCGAGTATCCTCCTGTCCGCTCTCCCGCGTACGCTCGGTCTGCAGGCACAGCGGAAAGCGTCGACTCAGCCTGTGCAGATAGGCATAATTTGAGCTTCTTTTCTGCCAACAGCGTACGCGACACCTTCGATACACTGGGTACGTCGATCAGCCAACGCGCGAACACGTTGGCGCCTAACAACTTTGTAATCGCTGACGCAGACGTAGCGCAAATAGGCACCCAGGGTGATAGTCTGCCGGTGACGTCGTTATCCACGGCCCTCACCGAGAGTTCGGTGGGTTGCAGGTCCGCCACGACTACAATGGAGTGTAGTGGGCGCTTCTCCGCATCTCGGTTATCTAAATGCAAGCGACGTCTGCAGGACCTGACCGCCCCAGCCTTTGATCTGAAGGCGGTCCAGGAGGCGCAGCCTTGTTTTCTCGACGCGTTGCCTTGCAGCGCTGCCCAAACCTTTCCGATGACCAACATTAATGCACTGCTGGCAGTGGGCTCGTGGAAGGATGCATTCGACACAGCTCTACTCAAAGCGCACAATATTCGCTATGTTTTGAATGTTGCTAAGGAGGTGATGCCGATGGAGGATGGTGATGGGAGTGTGCAGGGCAACGACATCATTTCGGAATGGATTCCGATGAGTGACTCCCACGCGCAAGATGTTTGTGAGCATTTTCTAAAGGCGTTTCGCTTTATTGAGCGCGCGCGTCGTAATCAATCTCGTGTCCTGGTCCATTGTCGTCGTGGCATCTCACGCAGCGCCGCCATCGTCGTGGGCTACATCATGGCATCTGAGCACCGCAGCTATGAAGATGCGTTGAGTTTTGTGACAGAGCGGAGGAGTTGCGTCTCGCTGAACTTGGCCTTCCATGAGCGTCTTTCCGAGTTTGTCCCGACCGATGAGTTCTTTCACGGCAGACTATCGGAGGAGCAGGATATCGAGCAGCAGCCGAACGCAGACTTCCCGTCCTCCACATCTTCATCCACCGGCGTCTTGCCCACACTTCTCAATGTCGCGTCGCGCTCAGAAGATGCCCAAAGCAGCCAATCTAGTAACTCCTTCCGGTCGCAGCCGGAGGGACAACTGGGATACACGCAACAGGAACCACCGCAGCTACACGGGTGCCACAGCGCCTCGAGAAGCTCCACCTGTAGTTGCGCCAGCGGCAGGGTGTCAGGGGTCTCCTCACAGCGATTCGAGACACGAGCGCAACCGCCGAGCAGCTGCTGCCCAGCCCTCTCCACAGCAGCGCTCACAAGCTCGACATCTACCCCCGCCAAAGCGACACCGATTAAGGAAAGCTCTGCGGGAGAAGCGCTGCCGAACCGCCATCCGTGCAGCTCACCATGCCGTACCTTTCCGCGAGCGTCTGCTGCTCCTATCAGAGCGAGGCGAGCCTGGGCTTGGCCGGCGGAGACACACTCGCTTTCACGCCTGGCTAGAGATGAGGATGAGGAGGCGTTCTGTCCTCATCCAGAGATGTCCAGCAACTCCGTATACGAAGAAGGCAGGGAGGACGCGACAGCGGAGCTAGGTTCCCCTCACTGCGTTCACCGCCAGCGCACCCCTGCGCGGTTCAGCTGTGGTCGAGGCAACGGAAACTCGCTTTCAGGCCCCTTCTGGAAACGCTCCCCACACCATCATTCAGAAGAGCGGGATGTACCGGCGACCGTCGCAACAGCAACGATGGCTGCAAACAGCCGTACCACTGCCCTGGAGGATATTGACGAGCCCGACGAGGTTGAACAGGACGCAGCAACAGACGAAGAGGTCGGTGAGGGTGAGGAGCCGCCCAGCAGCGGAGGCGTCAGCACTAGCGAGGTTTTTTTGCACCGCCACCACCGCCACAGCGGTCGCGCGACGGTGCGGGAGAACCGCGCTCTAGATGACATTTCGGACGACAACCGTGGTGAAGTCCCTGAGCCGACTACCGACGGAGGTGAGCAGTGCTCGAAACAACGAGTTTTTCACGAGAGTGTCCGCAGCGCTTTTGCCACTCAACAGCCGAGCCCGTTGATCTCTGAAGAGGACGGCAACGGGAGAGTTAATCGGCGAGCCTTCTTGGCAAGCATGAGCGTCAGCTGTCTGAGCACAAGTGGGGGTGGCAATACGATAGGCACCACAGCCACCAAAGGTGGACTGTCGATCAGGTATTACGGTAAGCGAAAGGCACTCAGCGATGAGAAGCTCACGCCATCATCATCTTCCGTGAGTCAAACATCGCCTCTCGCGATGGAGGTGATATCCCGCTCCTCGAGTTTCGGTGGATAAGATGGTGCAGGAAGGAGGTGGGGGATGGCGGCGAGTCCTCCGGACAACACCAGCACAGATGCAAATGAGGTGGAGACGGCCACGATGACAACATCACTGAAGTTGCGGTTACGGGATTCTTCCAAGATTTCAATGAGTAACCTTTCCCCCTCCCCCCTTTTCTGGAGCGCAGAGTGGCGGCGTTGATGGTAAGGCACAACAATCGAGCCGAGCCACTGGAAGGAGAGGGTGCTCGTCCGGAGCATCGACGTTGTTGATGTATTTGACAAGTGCGGTGAGGAAGGTTCTCCAAGAGATTTTGTTTGCTGAACGTTGATGTTGGTGTCATGTCTCAGACTTCCGTTGCCCTTCAACCACCGCAGTCTATCTGCTTGTCATCTTTTTTTTTTTTGTGTGTGTCCTCCCATGGGGAAAGTGTGCTGCACCAACGCAGTGGCATGCAGAGAAAATGAGGGAGGAACGTAAAACATGGGACACACTTCATTTTTTATTTGTAAATGTGTTTTCGTTTGCTTCGGAGGGCTTTGGATGTATGCAGAGATGATGATTCAAATATCACATATTGTGCGAGTCTCTGTGCGTGTGCTTTGAATCTCCCTTCCCGACCTTCCGGTCTCATGAAAAAAAAAAAAGAACCTTCGTTCAACTCTATTTTTTGTTTGCTCTCTTTTGTGTGTGCAGTCTTTTTTTGTAAATGTTGCTGAATTTTTTTTTGAGTTTGAAAACATTTGTTGCTTTGCGCGAAGCCTTCATCCACAAAACTTTTTGTTTATCTGTGTGTGTGTGTGTGTGCCTGTGTGTGGCATGTTTTCTTATCTCCCAGCAAGCCCATCTTTTTTTTTTTTACTGCGTGTTCGCGCAACATCGACAATAGATGCGTCATACACACAA
The DNA here is from genome assembly GCA_000333855.2 of Endotrypanum monterogeii. Classification (NCBI taxonomy): domain Eukaryota; phylum Euglenozoa; class Kinetoplastea; order Trypanosomatida; family Trypanosomatidae; genus Endotrypanum; species Endotrypanum monterogeii. The sequence goes on from CM007325.1 coordinate 71,605, forward strand.
GAAATGAAATTTCGAATGAGAGAAGGGGGAGCGCCTTTCTCTTCCTTCCTCTTCCTTCTCTTCTTTTTTTTTTTCTACACCTAATCCGTACCTCACTCCAACAGAGATCGGTCGGATACAATTTTTTTTTCCCCTGTGCCTCTTCAAAGATATGAGAGGGTGCCAGGGAAACCCCTATTGACGTATAATCTGAGTCGGCGACATCGCGGGGAAGAACGCAATAGATGCCCGGGACATATGTTTCACGGTACAACAGAAAAAAAAAAGGTGGTGGGGGGCGAGTGGCAGTGGTGTGAGACCAATCTTTCGGTACCTTTGTCGTTCAGGTGTAGGCACGCAGTGATGTAAACGAGCAACTGCCACAGCAGCGAAAAAAGGAAATCCTACTATACTTCAACCTCACGTCACCTCACCGGACCGTGTCCTCGAAACTGTGGTCGTCTTCCCCTACTCCCTTCCCTCTCCCCGACAGAAATGCGGGCTGCACCATTTCGTGTCTCTCCGGTGCTCTGCTCGTAGCCCACCGTACTGGGTTTTATTGTCCACCATCGGGTTGCTTCAGTGCTTCTTCACCTTCGCAATGTGGGGCGGGGGGGGTTAAGATGGTTCAAATTATTCTTGGTGATGAAGGAACACGATGATCTAGCTTCTCACTCTTCCTTTGTAGTATATGGTGCCTTCCTCCCCCCTCCCGGCGCGTCGATTTTTTTTTTTTTTGTGGCGACTGTCTGTTCAAGATGACGATGTGCGAAGGGGATATGAAAAGTGAATTAAAAAAAAAAGGGATGAAGGCAACAAATACAAGATTCTGGTCGTGCGCGCTCGAAGAGATAACTTTTTTTTTTTTTGTGTGTGTGATGACACTCTGCGTTAAATGCCTCCTCAGTTGTGCTTCCGTTTTGTTCTTGCTGTTGCTGCTTCAGTGACCCCATTCTCACTCCCTTCTCCCCTCGTAGGTCTGCTGTTTCTCTCTGCCGAGAGGTCTCCTAGCCCCGTCCTCTGCATTGTTGTTCTTTGTAATATATATATATATATATATATTTCTGCAAAAAGAAATCCACCTTTTTTTTTTCTTCTTGCAGCGCGCTGGCCGACTTGGTAACGTCTCGCTCCCTTTCTTCCTTTCCTTGTGTTTGGCGCATTTGCTTTGCACACTGACTAACCCAATCCGAGCGAATGACGCAAGCTGGCGCAGGTGCTTCCCTTTATTATTATTATTTGTCGAGAGCTTTTTTTTTTTCCTTTCGAGATAGGTTGGTGACCACGCAAACCTTTTGCACGTTTTTTTTTTGTCGGTAGCGCTGTTACAAGCCCGTTAGTCTTCCGATAGGAAGAGGAGATAGTGAGCAGCACAAGGTGGTGGGCGGTGTTTTTTTTTTCTCGAACGTCTCTTTCGGCACGTATGCCTGCTGCTGGATTGAGGTTGCTTTGTGTATCCCTGTGGTCCCCCTTTTGACCCTGCCTTCACCTCTTTCTCCTGTAGCTTTGTATCTCCGCCGTTTTCCGTGTGTCATCTTGCGTGTCAAATGTAGTACACACCTCATGTTTCTCTGCGTCTCGGTCGCCTGTTTTCGTATTTGATGTACTTCTCCGCAATATAAATATTTATATATTTATATATATATTGTACATTCTTTCTGAAAGTAAAAACCATTGTAAGAGGGAAAGGAGGCACCGGGCATTCCGTGGCTCCCACCACCACCGCCCCCGCGTGGCGTTGTTCTTTTCTCTCTCGCGCGTGTGCGTGTGTGTGGGGGAGGGGGGAGAAGGGGAGGAGGAGGGGTCACCACGTATAGGGAGGGCCATTCGTTGCACGACCTCACCCCCTGGGAACGCCAAGCAGCCTTCCAACTTCCTTTCCTCTCCACCGCCAGCGTTGAGCCGCGTCTGTTGGTGTACGCATCAGGTCACCTCCCGACGCTGGGGCGTCAGGGTGGGTGGGTCGCTCCTCAGCTCAGCGGCCAGACCCCTTTTCCCATGCCGTGGCACGGTGGAGTCGGACACCCCCACTCCAAATAGGATAAGAGGGGAGGGGGGGGCATACCCAGCCCTGAGGTACCCGGTGTGATTGGGCTGGCCTGCGCAGCA
>CM007325.1:96952-117429 GCA_000333855.2 Endotrypanum monterogeii
AAAAAAAACGGGAAAACCCGGAACCGTACGTCGTACGTACGTACTAGTCTCCTACGTTCGTCGTACGTAGCAACGACGCCTCCTCCTCCCCCCCACCCCCCACCCCACCCACACACACACACACACACATATATATATATATATATATGTGTATATACATCTTTTTACCTGAATTTTGTGCTCACTGGTGACGCGACCTCACGGGAACGAAGACAGCGAATTTTAATAAAATCCGATAAAGAAAAGCGGAGGAGGAATCATGTCTTTGTCTTCACGGAGGGTATAAGTTGAGTCTCGGTGTAGGAAGGCGATCCAGACACCCGTGCATGCGTTAAGCGAGGTAAACATATTCTCCGCCTCTGCCGCTTTTCGCCCACCCCTCGCGTAAGCACCTTGCCAAACCGGTGACTCACTCCCCCCCCCCCCTTTCCCCCTCCCCCCATTCCGTAGATGAGCACACCGGGGTAGAAGAATGCGCTGGAAAGAGTAGTTGCGGGCTCTGGCAGACACACCGTGACAGTTATGTTGAGCGATGCGACACTGCCATAGAGTTGCTCACGCCATACCCTAACCCTTTTTTTCATTCTCTCTCCACCCCCCCCCACCCCACCCCCTCACACACACACACACACACACACACAATGCTGCACAACATGTACCTGTGAAACGTATCGCCGGCTTTTGGTCATCTGCACCTGCACTCACTGACGAAGGGAGTGTGTGTGTCTGCGTCTAGACGCTGCAGTAGTATGCCCACTAGGCTTGTGAGGAGATACCCGGCCGCCACTCCAAAGGATAGCATTTTTGTTTAATAGTTCGCATGATGGACAACGCCACATGCCTCCCTTCCCGTGTTCTCCGCCTGCCTCAACCGCTGCTGCAATCGCACGGATCGAAGTGGGTTTCGGTGCAGCCGTCACCTGACCGCAGTGCTCTGCTGCTTCGTAGTCGACATGAGTGTCAGCTGCTCGCCATCTCTTCCTTCGTGAATCAAGCACCAAGCGAAGCTGCCGCGGTCCACCCGACCAGGAACGCTACCGCCAGCAGCAGTAGCAGGGTAGATGAAGGTTGCTGCGTGAGGGAGCAGCAGTGGTATAAGAGCGGCGTTTCCCATGGTGGGGTTGCCGGCGGGGGAAAAGAGGGGCAGCGCATTATTTTACCGCAGCCTCACCGCAACCTCACCTCTTCGTGTTGGATCTCCGTGGGCTTCGACCTTGCTAGGGAGAGGTGTGATGATGAGACAGCGAGCCATCATGACTCACCTGGAACGGTGGTAGGCGTCGGTGATGCCTCCTCGGTGGTCACCATCATGCGCCCCTCGCCTCTCCACACAGCCTCACCGCCACATGCCGCCAACCCAGCATGGCTGCAGTCGACCATATTTCTCGATGATGAGGAGGGAACCATGTTTTCAGGCAGCCCATCGCTCGCGTGGCAGTACGACAATCACCGTAACCACAGTCACCTCGACGAGGCCACGGCACCGGGGCAGCTGTGCCACTTTGGACGTGCGCCACAGCCTGCCCGGCGTTGGCGAGCAGTCGAGGCGATCTTGCCATGCAGCTATGCACCGAGCTTCACTAGCGGTGGTCTCACGGACACGTACATTTTATGTCAGCGCACCGATGACGTGTACGCGGGTAGTGGAGTAGCCGCCGCAGGACGCTCCGCTAGACGTTTGTGTAGCGCTCTGTGGTTGGCCTCCGTGCAACGCGAATCCGCTTGGCAGGTGCCGTTGCCAACGCCGCCAGGAGATGACGATATCGCATGGAACAGTGGGCTCCACACTGCTCCTGCAAGCGACTTTGAAGAGGTCGGCTATGCTGCGCGATGGGCACCACGATTGTTCGATGTGCGGCGGCGCCCGCGGCTGGCAAGCCTCCCTGAGACTGGTCCCCTCGGAGTCGTCTTCGCGGCTGCTTTCCGCTACCACGTCGGTCTTTACACCGCCGCGACAGTCACACCGACGGTCTTCTTTGAGTTGCCGCCGTGGCTAACAGGTCGGTGCGATGGCACACGCGCTGCACGAGTGATGCCTACGACCACCTCCTTGCCTCGGTGTTCCGCCAGTTACAGCGTCACGGCTGTGGTGGAGGAACCCTCGCTCGATGAACGTGCAGATCTCTCGACATCGTCGCCCATTGGTGGCAGTGGCTACTCGTATCTCGTAACTGCAGTGTGCAACCAGCCGAACCGGGAGAGGAACCCCACGCCCTCATCCCTTGCGAAGGCAGAGAACCTCGACTTGGTAGGGGAAAGCCACATGGGTTACGAGAACAGCGGTGCTGACGGATGTTGCACACCACTCTTCTCGTCAGGTAGCTGTTGGTGGCTGCTGTACGACTGCAGGAACCCGTCTGTGCCAGTGTGGGCAGCCGAGGAGGCACTAGCGACCCCGCCCACTTTTGATGATGAGGCGCGTCACGATGCACCTGTGGTAACGGAGTGGCTCCCATCGACGTGGCCATCGTCCGTGTCCCACACTGAATTCCACCGCAGCCCTCTGTGCGCGACCTACGTTACAGCTCCCGCCGCCATCACAGATGGTGCCGGCGCCCCTGAGGTGCCGTCGGCTTACGGCACGTGTGTCGTCCTGGATGGTGGATGTAGGATGCCCGCTGACCTGGGTCTCAACGCAGAGGACAACAATGCCGAGAGCGAGGAGACTCCGTCCATGCTTGCCCCTGTCATGTATGAGCTGTCGCCGCCACCTTCGTTGCGATTACCTGCATCGGGTGACCCTTGGACGTCGGCCTCAAAAACAACACGCGTGCGGGCGTTGATGTTCTACAAGGGTGTGCTTCACTACGCGTGCGAGGGAGAGGGGGAGGGGGGAGAAACGAACAGAGAGTGAGAAATACGTGTTCTGGGGTTGATACGTGCTGCAAGTCGTCCGCCTCGATCTCGTCGAACCTCGAAACCTACTGCCCCCCGCCACCACCTCCTCCTCCCGGGCTCTCAACGGCGCACAATCATTCGGAGATGTGGGCAACAAACCATGAGAAACGAGAAATGTGTCTTGCAGCAAAGGGCCATTTTTTTTTTTTGGCGAGGGTGGTGGGGGTTGATGAGAACGCTGGAGTCTGAAGGAGGAGAAAATGGGAAGCGCATTGGGCGACGTAAGCAAAGGATCGTATACTCTTCCTAACGGTTACGGTGGGAGGGAGGAGGGGGGGGCAGGAGCAGTGTCCTTCTCGTGAGAGGAGAGAGGGGAGGGGGGGGGGAGCGATGCAGATGCAATAAGTCAAGTGCACCCCTCCCCCCCCCTCCACGCAATCTCCGGCCTTCCTCAATGTACTCCCCCCCCGTCCCTCTCTCCTCCAAAACAAAAAAAAAGTAGCGTTTTTTTCCTGCTCGTTGAGCTGATCTGTGTTCATCCTCCCCCTACTCCATCCTCATTTCTGCTCTACTCACGCCTCTCGCTCTCACATACTTGAAAAAAAAAAAATTCTGTGCACCTCTTCACTGGACATCGGCCTTGAGCTCAGCGCGGCTCGCGAAACAGCAACTAAACGAAAAACAAACGTTTTCTCTGTCCGCTTACATCCCTGTCATCTTGAAACTTGTGAAATCTCGGTAGATCTCCTTGGCGGCCGGGGGCTTTAATTCATACTATTCCTACGACCAACAGTATCGATGCGCTCGGTGAATCGATATGGTTTTGTCTCTGCCGGTCGTTTCCTTGCCTGGGTGCCCCAGCGGTCGCCGTCGACAGTGACCACCTCCCTTCTCGCCACTCCCCTGTCATCTAGTGTCGTACCCGTCGCGTCCTCCTCTTCGTTGACGTCGTCGGTGGCGGCAGGGCTGCTCGCACAAACGCGTGTAGCCACCACAGCGTATGTTGTGTCGAAGGCACGTTACCACGCGTCGCCTGTATGCCGCGCTCCATCGGATATAGCGAACGACCTAGCGAAGGATCTGCACGATATCATACACCACGACCGCCTGGTGGTGTTTCTCACCGGCACTCCAGAGCAGCCGCGGTGTGGCTTCACAGCGCGGCTGGTCGATCTGCTCAACCAACTCGGCGTCAAGTACAGTTTTTTTAACATCATGGACGACGACGAAGTGTGCGAGGGGCTCAAGGCGTACAGCGACTGGCCAACGTACCCGCAGGTGTACGTGGACGGGGAGCTGCTCGGCGGATACGACATCTTCAAGGAAATGATGCTGAACGGCACGCTGACAAGGTTGCTGAGGGAAAAAGACCTTATGTGAGGGTGTGTGTGAGAGAGAGAGGGAGAGAGAGAGAGAGCAACCGCCCCCCCAATATATATATATATATATTTATTTATTTATTTATTTATATTGAATGGTCGGGGAAGAGGGGGGGGGGCGTTGTTCATGGCACCCACAACTCCCTCCCCCGTACCTTCTGTTCGAGGTGAGCGCCGGGTAAAAATTAAGTTATTTATATCTCTATACACTGAGAAACTAATCGAACAGATGTGAACAGAAAGCACTTGGGATGCGACACATGCAACTGTGCGCAGCCATGCGACGCGTGGCGACTGCTGCAACCTCCCCCACAGCACCCGCAGTGTAGTTGCTCGGGTGCATTATGCCCCGCATCTCTCTTCGTGGCCCTGTCTTCCTCTTGCGGTCAAATTTATTTATCCCTTCTTCCGGTCCCATCCGTGAAGCTCCCATTCGTCCACCGGCCCAAGTGAAGACCATAGAGTGACAGTCTGTTTTTTTTATTTCTCGACGGACAAGGGAACGTAAGGGATGGAGGGATAGAAAGACCCATCTATACAACGAGTGTGGTGTGAATAAAGTGTGCCGCATGTCAATAGTGCCTGAGTAGGTGTCCGAGGGTGTGTCGTATGTCTCCTTAGAGATCACTGCAGTATGTCGGCACGCCTTCCCTCCTCTATTCTCCTCCTGTACCTGCCCCCCCCCCTCCCCAGCCGTTATCATCCCTCCGTTCATCTCTATTGTGTGTGCCAAATTCACGTATCATGGATTCAGATCACACGCATCGACACACACGCACACGCAGAGGCTGAACGTGATTGTAGCCCCGATGTATCACTCGGAGGAGAGGGGAGGAGACAGTGGGCAGGCATTTGCTTTCTGGGGGGGGGGTATATCTTTGCACATGAGCCTACACAGACGTTTACACTAAAAAAAATTTTTGACGTTGCGGGCCATTGTTGCCGAGACACACGTACCGCATTCCTGGCGAACATATGAGCAGACGAAGACTTTGAGTGCGAAACAACTCCCTCCCTCCCTCCCGATACCCTCACCTGCTGCTGCTGCTAACCCTACGCTCTCCCCCCCCCCTCCTCCCTCCCTCCCCCCCCTTTCTTTTGGATATGACAATAAAACACAAGGAATCACCTTATTTTTCTTTTTTTCCTCCCCGTGTGTCCCAGACGCAGCATTTGCACTCCCGCGCCTAAGGGTCTCATCTCATCCCCGCCTCCCTGGTTTCATTCTCTCTCTCTGTGCGTGTGTGTGTGTGTGTGTGTGTGGTTGGGGGGGAGGGGGGGGACAGCCATGCGATTGCGACGAGCACACACATAAAAAGTGCTTTGGCCTCCTCACGCAGATATTTTGCTTTTTCTTCTCTTGCGGTTCCGTCTTCAGACAAGAGGAAGGGAAGGGAGCATCGGACGGGTTGTGGGCCGGGAGGCAATCTGCATCCCAGACAAGCGAATCAGTGGCACGCTGGTTACGCGCCAGGAGTCACCCTCTCGTGGGATGTCAGCAGTGCGACAGCCAGCAGCAGCGGCAGCGGCAGCGGCAGATGCCAATGCGTGGATGGACGCGCTCTGGGAGTTGCACTGCGGCACCCCGCTCGCCGGCGCCGTGCGCTACACAGACCCTATTGTCGAAGCCATGTGGGGCATCTTCCAGCCTCTCCTGAATGTGCTGGACGTGTACCCGCTCACCGTACCCGAGGTGCAGCCAGAGATGGTGACAGCGACGACAGCGGCTACTGTACCATTGACAGATTTAGTTGTTCTCAGTCTTGCCGAACCCCGAGAGTCTGCCAGGCACAGCCACACGCACGGTGGCGAGGGCGGCGACGATGACCCCAAAAACGGGTTTGGTAACGTTCTGACTTCAGTAATGCGCTCTGCTCTGCTCGAGAGGCCGTGTATCGTACTTGCCCTGGTGGAGTTCTTTGCTGCTGTTTGGCTGTATCAGTACGATGCACGGCAGCTCGACACGCTGCAGAAGAAGCAAGCGGCCAAGGAGGGCTACAACATCGGTTGTGCACCGGGTATGACGTCCTCTACTACAGCGTCGAGGGCACCGGCGCTCCGCCGTGTGTACGCGGCCGTGGGCAGCGATGCTCGCCAGGCAACCTCGTTTGATCACATCGGCGCTGCACAGCTGGGACGACTGCTGACAATAAAAGGGACTGTCGTGCGGATGAGTCCGACGCGCATATCGTGTGTGCGCATGTCGTACCGCTGCGGCCACTGTGGTGTGGTGAAGGAGCAAGCGACCGAAGATGGAGTGCTGAACTACCCAGGGCCGTGCGCGAGCTCACGCTGCCGGGGGTACCGGTGGGTCCCGCTAACAGATCAGGCCGTGTGTGAAGAGGTGCAGTTGCTTCGGTTACAGGAGTACACCACCTTCTTTGATGCCTCCCCGTCGCCGGCCTCGCACAGCGGTGGTGCCACCCAGCAACAGGGTGGGGATCGTAGTGGAGGCAACACGGGAGGTGCCAGCTGCACCGAACGTAGGGGCAATGTTGGCATGAATGTAATGATCGAGGTCGAGCTACGCTCCCCATGGCTTGATGCTGTCACCGTCGGGGACGGTGTCTGTGTGACTGGTGTCTTGGAGACGCGGCGTGGCGAAGGTAAGAAAGGCGGCGGCATGCAGCAGGTGTGCCTGCGTGCCAGATCCGTGCGCAGCCTGCGCAGTCAGGGGACCCTCGCGAGCTCTACCTCCTCAAGCAGCATCGTGGCGCCGCAACGCCGCCCCGGAAACTGGGCGCTGCTCGCGACCACCAGGTCCCATGGTGGCCGCGGTGATGGCCCCTGGCGACTGGCGTGCGGCAGTCGGGCGGCTTTGCTTTCAGACTGCCCGGGCGTCCATGGGGCCCATCGCGGTAACAGCGAAGAGGAAATCGAAAGCGCATTGATGGGCGATACGGCCGCGTGCGCCATCACGGCGCTTCCGTCTGGCGCAGGCGCCTCTGTGTCCTCCGGCTTCGATAACTGGTCGGCGGAGGAAACAGGGCGGCTTTACGAGGTTGCGCGGCATCCACAGTGGTTTGCACGTCTGACAGCCTCGGTGGCGCCGTCGATATTTGGTATGGAGATGGTGAAGCAAGCGCTCCTGCTCTCCATCGTCGGAGGAAACCGTGATAAGAATGGCGGAGAGACGCGCAGCAGCATTCATGTCTTGCTTGTCGGCGATCCAGGGCTGGGGAAGTCGCAGCTGCTTCGCGCAGCCTGCGCTTTGGCGCCGCGCAGTGCGTTTGTGTGCACGCACACGTCGTCATCCTGTGGTCTCACCATGACGCTGACGCGCGATCCCATCTCAGGTGAAACAACCTTCGAGGCCGGCGCGGTGGTGCATGGTGATGGCGGCATCACATGTCTGGATGAGATCGACAAGGGCGTCCAGGGGCACAAAGCGCTGCTCGAGGTGATGGAGCAGGAGACGGTGAGTCTCGCAAAGGCGGGCATGATATTTTCAATGCCCGTGTGCACCTCTGTGTTGGCAGCCGGCAACCCCATCGGGGGCCGCTTTGATGTGTGCAAGTCCCTGGCCGCTAACGTGAACCTGTCCCCTGCTTTGCTCAGTCGTTTTGACATTATTGTCTGCCTGCATAACCCGCACGGGGCAAGCGGCAAGGCGCAGCAGGCCCTGACCGACCATGTCCTTCAGTGGCATCGGCGTGGCACTGCGGCTGAGCGTGACGCCGAGGGCGGCGGTTGCAGCGAAGCTTGGCAACAACGTGGGGGCGGTGGTGCAGCTCACGGTAGTGCCGGTGCTCTACCACTCCCGCTCGTGCAGCGTTTCCTTCTTTTTTGCCGTCTGCAGTGTCAACCAACGCTCTGCCGTGAGGCGTGCGACGTTCTGCAGGCCCACTACCTCGCGCAACGCCAGCACCTTCCTGACCCGCATCACAGACCTCATCCGGGGTCCTTGGGCGGGAGCTATGCCAGTGGTGATGAGGCAGGTCGCTTCCCAGCTCCCGGTAGCACCTCAGGGACATTTGCGACAGCTCCCATGGGGATCGAGAGTACTGTAACTCCGCGCTACCTGCAGGCGCTTATTCGTGTCACCGAGGCGCGTGCGAAGCTGGAGCTGCGTCACGAGGCCACCCGCGAGGATGCGGAGTACGCTGTTCAATTGCTGCAGTCCTGTCTGCACTCATTCGATGGCCTCGCCGCCCCGGGCTCGCCTGCTCACAGCGCCTCTGTGAGCTTGTCGGGGCTGAAAGGAGGAGAACAGGCCTCCAAGCTCAGCCACAGGGATGCGGTGCTGCAGCGTCTCAAACTCGCCATCGTAGAGGAGAACAAGGGTGTGAACCTTCTCACTGAACAGATGATCCTCGACGTGTGCGAGGCTGTTGGCTGCCGCAGCGCCCCTGCAATGCTCCGTCAGCTGAACGAGTACGGCTTTCTCCTGCAAAAGGGTGGCAGCAAGTACTGCCTGCGCCGTTGTTGAGGCAGGAAGGTGGAGCTATATATATATATATATATATATATATATATATATATATATATGGTGGGCTCGATATTAGTCTCCCTCCCTTCACCCCCTCCGTTTCGCTGTGCATTCTTACACTCCGGATCCATACACCCTTCAAAGACACATACCCGAGGGAAAAGGGAGGAGAACTGCTGTATGCTCACCTCGTGGATGCTCGCAACCGCTGTGTGTGTGTGTGTCTGTGTGTGCATTCCAAAACCGCTAGATATTCCACTTCTCAGCTGTGATCTGACGCACTCCACTACATAATCGTGGTGTGTGCTCACATCTCAGCCTTCCACCCCCTCCACACACACACACACACACACAAAAGACACCGACCACAACCACCGCGCTCATCTGAAGCGGAAAAAAAAAGATAACACACAGCGGTGGGGGGGGGGGCAAGGCGAAGGGAAAGTGGTGGTGGTGGTGGTGGTTGCCATTATGAGAAGCGTACTCCCGTTCACGATTTCTCTCTTGCTTAGAGTCGGCCCGACCGCTTTTGGAGCTATCAAACCTGTGTCTCCACTCTACTTTCTTTGCTTTCACTACAGCGACCGCATCTTCTCAACTGACCGCCCTTCCTCTCTCCACCCTTCCACCCTCCGCCTCCCTCCCTTTCTCCCTTTTTTTTTACCTGCTCACAGTGCCCCCCCCCCTCCCTCCCTCCGTCTCTTCTGCAAATCTCTTATCGACTTTGCCCCTTGACACTTGATCGGCAGGAGTCAACGCACACATGCTGAAAAAATGTTCCGTGTGGCTGCGTCGCGGTAAGCCGCGTCCGCGAGCTGGCATGTTCCCTGAGAAATACCGTCGGGTCCCGGCGCTACTGAAGCCACAGCAGGGCGGCCAGCAGTACTTCAACGAGTTCCTGCTGCGCTCGGCGAATGACGCGATAGAGGTACAGCAACAGCAGCAGCGACGCTCATCGGGCTACGGAGAAGCCAGCACCGCGAGCGCAGGACGCATTCTCGCGGATGCCGATGTAGCCGCGACAGACAGCCTTCGTAGTGATGATATGAGCAGCATGTATCCTCGCCTTCCGCAGGCAGATATACATGGGACTCTGCAGCGCAGCCGTGCCGAGGTCATACAAGAGGAGATGGAGAGGCTTGTGGCTCAGGACGCCTTCGTGTCCCAGCGTGGCTTCAACGAGCGTCTCTGGTACGAACAAGAGGAGCAACGCCTGCGCACGCAGGGCGACGGCCAGGAGGCGACCCCGAGGGAAGGAGCTCCGGCGATGGAGGCAGCTTCGTCGATAGTCAGTGGAGCCTCAGCCACAACGGATGGGCGTGTGCTACCCGAGCGCATCCTCGACGACGAGTACTTCAAGGGCAAGTTTGGCTACTCACTCCTCAAGGGGCAGTCACCGGCGGAATCCTGTGGGACAGACAGCGTCAACACCTACGCACAGCTCGACTGGTGGGCTGAAATGCCCAAGTACAGCCGTGATTTTATTTTTCTTTACTTGGTATCGCGTCGCCGCAACACCTACGCCGTCGCCTATGATTATGACGGCAAGCGATTGTTGCCGACGTACACGGCGGGTAACCGTGGGCTGAAGGGAGGCGATCGCGGCTTCCGCGGAGACGGCTCGACGGACAACGGTCATCAAGTGACGAGCATGTACCTGAATGATTTACTTCCAAAGATTCGCGAGGCACGTGCAGCGACTGGACGGCCGCTTGGCCGCGGCGAGAAGGTGGATCTTGTCGTTCGTGTCATGGGCTTCTACAATGGTCGGCAAGGCGCCGTGCGGGCGGTGCAAGACCGCAGCGCCGACTTTCGTGTTCGCTACTTGGAAGATGTGACTCCATTCCCTCTGAATGGACCGAAGATGCCGCGTGGTGTCTTCCGTTAGGCAAGAAAAACTCCCCTCTCGGTGCGCGTGTGCTGTCGGCCACCAGACCAAACCAAGAGAAACGGCAGCTGTGTTGGCTTGAGCTTCACTACCCTCCCTCCTCCCCCTCTGCAGTGTGCACTTCTGCCGTAATGAGTTTGGAGGTAGTGCAGTGCAGTGCAGGGGGAGGGGAGGAGGGCATCGAGACAATTATTCTGCAACGGGTCTTCAGCTATTAGGGGTGATGCGTGGCGTGAGGGGAAAGAATGTTCGTGATGTGCGTGTAAGAAGAGAGAGAAGGGGAAAAAAGCTGGGGGATTCCCCCTACTATATATATTTATATATATATTTATATTTATATATACATATATATATTTATCAACTCACAAGCAGAACTTAACTGGAAATAAGGAAAGTGTGATGCCCCTTCCGAACAGAGATCATGTCGGGTGTATATATTTATTTCGCTCCTGGTGGTGAAACATCTGCATGTCGCCTAGGAGGAGGAGTGAGGGCAGGCTGGATGCGCACCAGCCTCCCACACCTCAGTATCCCCCCCCCCTCCACCCACACACATACACACACTTTTTAGCCCCAGCTGACGCAAGGACACGTGTCTAGAACAGCCGTCAGTATAATCTCTCTTCCCCCCTCCCCAAGAAATGGAGAGGAAAGAAAGAGGGAAGATGGAAGGTGGCTATCTACGCTTATCGAAATTTCTGATTCCATCTTTTTTTTTTTTTTTTACGATGGTGGTGGTGGTGGTGGGGAGTGTGCACACACAGCCATCGACGAGGCCTCCTTTGTTTCGAAGCTACTCTGCCTGATATACATATAAAAATAAATATATATATATATATATATATATATATATATAAATACGCACATACAAGCGCGTGCAGACACACACACACAACCCACACCCTTCGTAAAAATTCTCCGCTTTTCCGTTCAGTTGATGTCCCGCGCGTACGACCTCGTGGTGATCGGTGCTGGATCCGGTGGTCTGGAGGCGGGCTGGAATGCGGCATCTATCTACAAGAAGAAGGTGGCCGTTATCGATGTCCAACGTCAGCACGGCCCGCCGTTCTTTGCGGCGCTTGGCGGTACGTGTGTAAATGTGGGCTGCGTCCCGAAGAAGCTCATGGTCACGGGAGCTCAGTACATGGATCTGATCCGTGAGTCGAGTGGCTTCGGCTGGGAGCTCAACCGTGACTCCATATCTGCCAACTGGAAGACGCTTATCGCGGCCAAGAACAAAGTCGTTGGCGACATCAACCGGAGCTACGAAGGCATGTTTGCCGACACTGAAGGCCTCAGCTTCCACCAGGGCTTCGGCGCCATCGAGAATCCGCACCAGGTGGTGGTGCGCGCTTCGGAAGATCCGAGCAGCCCCGTCCTCGAGACGCTGGACACAGAGTATATCCTGATCGCAACCGGCTCCTGGCCCACTCGCCTCGGCGTTCCCGGCGACGAGCTCTGCATCACGAGCAACGAGGCCTTTTACCTGGAGGAGGCCCCTAAGCGCGTCCTGTGTGTCGGTGGCGGTTATATCTCCGTTGAGTTCGCTGGCATCTTTAACGCCTATAAACCCAAAGAAGGCCAGGTGGATCTCTGCTACCGTGGCGACGTGATTCTCCGTGGGTTCGATCTGGAGGTGCGCCGGAGCCTCACGAAGCAGCTGGAGGCGAACGGCATTCACATCCGCACCAAAACAAATCCGTCGAAGATCACAAAGAATGAAGACGGGTCGAAACACGTTGTCTTCGAGGATGGCACGCATGCGGACTACGATGAAGTGATGCTTGCGATCGGCCGCACGCCGCGCTTTCAGTCGCTACAGCTGGAAAAGGTCGGTGTGACGATTGAGCAGAAGGGGGGCGTCGTGGTCGACGCCTTCTCGAAGACATCGGTGGATAATATTTACGCCATCGGTGACGTAACGAACCGCTTGATGCTCACGCCGGTGGCCATCAACGAGGGTGCCGCCTTTGCCGATACCGTCTTCGGCGGAAATCCTCGCGCCACAGACCACACAAAAGTCGCCTGCGCCGTTTTCTCGATTCCACCCATTGGCACGTGCGGCCTCACAGAGGAGGCGGCGGCAAAGATGCACGACACCGTTGCTGTGTACGAGAACAGCTTCACACCCCTCATGCATAACATCAGTGGCAGCAAGTACAAGCAGTTCATGATACGCATTGTCACCGACCACTCGACTGGCGAGGTGCTCGGCGTTCACATGCTCGGCGACAGCGCACCGGAGATCATCCAAAGTGTCGGCATCTGCATGAAGATGAATGCCAAGATCGGGGACTTCCACAACACCATTGGTGTTCACCCGACAAGCGCGGAGGAGCTGTGCTCCATGCGCACCCCATCCTATTTCTATGAGAAGGGGAGGCGCGTTGAAAAGCTCAGCAGCAATCTGTGAACCACACAAAGAACACACCAGGGGCAATGCGGGAGTGTGCAGCCCGCTTCAGGTTTCCCTGTTAATGCGATAAGCGGCGGATCTGGATCGTTTGTACTTGATCACCAGCAGTCCCTTCACAGACACGCACAAAATAAGAAAAAAAACAGCGCTTCCCTTCCCCTCTCCAACATGGAGCTCGTGATCTCTACACAATGCTCTAAGTCAACAGGCAAGGCGCACCAGCACCCGATACACACGCCGGTGATGAGGTTTATGAGTGGTGTGTGTGTGTGTGTGTGTGTGTGTGTGTGACTGGTGTTGTGGAGGACGGAGAGGGCGACAGCAGCGTCACCCCCCCTCCCTCCCTCCCTCCCTCCCCTTCCCTCTTCATTGCAGTGTGTCTTCTGGTGATATTTTCTTTTCAAAACATCTTTTTTTTTTTCTTGTGTGGGTAGACGCGGGGTGCATATAGGTTTCCTTAATAGCGGAGGAAGCGGAAGAAGGCCTGTAGAAGGGATCTACGGTGCAGTGCGGTAGGGAGGGGAGGGGAGGGGAGGGGAGGGGTGGGTGGGTGGGACTGGAGCCCCCCCCCCGCCAAAAAAAAAAAGATGTTTTTTAAATTATTTTTCCTTTCATTATTATTATGACGACTAGTATTTTCTCCCACGTAGTCTCAACTTTTTTTCTTCTCTCTGCGTCACTGGATGCTTGAACAAGTGTATGTGCGTGTGTGTAGGAGGAGGAGGAGGGAAGGTGGGTTCCTCCATCTTTTTTTTTTCTCTGTCATCTCATTTTGATCTGGTGCTTTCATCCATGTTATAGTGTCCTCCTTCTCCTCCTCTTGCCCCTTCTCCTGTTCCCCTCCCTCTACCCCGGCCCTCCCTCCCTTCCTTTGCCTCCTCCCCCCCCCCCTTCAAACTCACACCTACACGCGCAGTTTGTGGGGGGAAGTCAATGACTCGGTAGCATAACTGTAGAGGGATATACATACCCATTGGTGTGACTTACAGCTAAGTACGACCCACGTTCGTCGAAGACACATACATACCCACAAACAAGTGTGCAGAGGGGTATTTGTGTCTACAGGGGTATACGTGCGTATTGTATAGGCAAAAGCGAAGTGTAGGTGAGGAAAGGAAGGATACCTATCTATACATGCGCTGGCGTAACTCCATTGAGAGTTGCAACCCTCTCCCCCTCCCTCCCTCCTGGCATATGTGCTCTCCCCCCCCCTCCCCCTCCCCCGACGCCCACCTACGCTCTCTACAGGCACGCGCGTTTACCTCATGGCTCTAAAGACCTCTTCTCCACCGCCTTCCTCTGCTTCGCAAGTAGTAGCTTGCCTACCCGTGCACACTTTCTACCACAACCACCACCCCCCATCTTGGAAGGCTGAATAATATCAACATGGCCGAGTTTCACCGACTTGGCATCCAGTCGTGGCTCTCTAATCAATGCACGTACATGGCTCTCGAGTCTCCGACCCCGATCCAGCGTGAATGCATCCCTGCCATTCTCGCAGATCATCACGTTGTCGGCGGTGCGGCCACCGGTTCCGGCAAGACGGCTGCATTCGCACTCCCCATATTACAAAAACTTGCAGTCGACGCATACGGCGTCTTCGCAGTTGTCTTGACACCGTCTAGGGAGTTGGCGTATCAAATCATCGATCAGTTCATCGCATTCGGAGCGCCACTGCAAGTGCGCACCATGCTGGCCATTGGTGGTGTGCCGACAGAGACGCAAGTGGACGCCTTAAAAGCGCGGCCGCACATTGTCGCGGCGACCCCAGGACGCCTCCGCCACCTCCTGGAAGCGTTTGCCCCGGAGGTAAAGAAGGCTTTCACCCATCTCCGCTACCTGGTGCTCGATGAGGCAGACAGGCTGACGGAAGGGGACATCGTACACGACGTTCGGGCGCTCCTGCGGTTGCTTCCGCCGACCCCGCAGCGGCGAGTACTGATGTTCACGGCAACATTGCACCCTCGTCTTACCACGCTGGAGGCCTCGCCAGCGAACGAGTGCCCGTTGGCGGGAGGCGCTGAGCCCAAGCAGGGTGAACGTAAAGCCCTTGAATCGCCCTCGTCACCGAGGCCACCCAAATGCAGTGACGGTCAGGGCACAGGAGACTTCTCAGTGCTGGCAGAGCTCGGCATCACAGATCCAGCCTCCCTCAAAGTGGCGGTGGTGCGCGGGGCCATCCAGGAAGGCGTTGGAGACGTCAGCGCGGGGGCCGCTTGTGGTTCGCTCGGCAATGCAACTGCGCTGACGCAACCCGGTAACGCGACAGTGTATCACCTGCCTGAGCTACTGATTCAGAACTATTTATTCATCCCAAACATTGTCAAACTGCCGTATCTCGTAGCAGCGTTGCGTGCACAGGGCAAAAATCAGTCCACTATTGTCTACGTCAACTCCTGTCTGCGCGCGGAGCTGGTGCGGCTGACGTTGCAGCTGCTTGGATTTCCTGTGTGCAGCCTGGACTCCCTGTTGACCCAGCAGCACCGGCTCGACAACGTGGCCAGCTTCAAACTAGGCATAGCTCGAATTCTAGTATGTACTGACATCGCGGCGCGTGGGCTCGATATCCCGGCAGTGAGCCTGGTGCTTCACTACGACGTGCCAAAACACGCGGACACGTACGTGCACCGTGTCGGTCGCACTGCTCGCGCCGGTCGAGAGGGCACCTCAGTTGCCTTCGTGACCGAGTATGACGTGGGTCTCGTGCAGCGAATCGAGAAAAAGATACATGGGACACTCACTCTGTGGAAGTCACCCGCAGCGAAAGAGTCGGCCATCCTGTCGCTGCTAGACGAAGTCTCCGCGGCCAAGGTTCAGGCAAAGCAGCAGGTGACAGAGCAGTTCGGAGCCCGTGCGCAGACACACAAAGCACACGCTGCACAGAAGAAAGAGGCGCGCGCGCAGTCCCAGGCGATGGCGCGCGCGGCACGCTCCTCAAGCTCATCGCAGAAGCTGGATCAGAAGCAGCCACTGGACTTGCGCCGCACAGAGGCGAACGGCATTCCGCCCACGGCGGACACAGTAGTGATCCCCTCAAAAAGTCTGCGAAAGCGTTCACGTACATCTGACACCACTGCCAACGATACGCCGACACAAGCCGATGTTGCTGCTGCGAAGCAGATGGAAACCACTACAAAGCACGCACGCAACTCCACCCCCATCACATTGAAGAAGAAAGAACCGCCGCAGCAGCCGATCACAAAGAATTCGACAGGTGAGTCCGGCGGACGTCTTGCACGCAAACGTATAAGGGAAAATACATAAAATATTTTCCTCACCTATGCACACATGAACGCACCGAGAGGGACGGGGGAGGGGAAGAGAAGGGTGGTGGTCAAAAAAAAAAAGGGTGACATGAGGGAAGGGAAGAGCAAGCGAGTTCATTATGAAAAGTCCGAAATGACAAAGAATTTTGCGTGTCAGTGCGATGAAGGCATTTGAGTTAAGCGGTGTGGGCAGGGCAGGGCTGGTGTGTGCCCGTCCTACCCCCCACTCCCGCTCCTTTCCACCACCACCACCACCATCAGATCCCTCATCCCAAGTGACCCTTGTGTTTTTTTTTCTTCCCTGCTGTCGCTCTTGATGCTGTTGTCTGTGCCCTTATATATATATATATATATATATATATATCCTTTGCGAGTAAGCTATAAAGCATATATCATCCCACCCACGCATACATACACAGATAGACACTCCACGGGGACGATGAAGAAAGAAAAAAAAAGCCCCTGCGGCGTCCTCTCTTCTTCCTTCGTCCCTTTTTTTTTTAATAACCTACAGTGTACACGAGGGCCATCCGTGATGAAAATGGGGGAGAGAGGAGAAGCTCTGCAGAGGTTCCCCGATTTTTTTTTTTTGGCGGGGGGGGGGGAGTGCTATAGGCTGCCATCTCTTCCTCCCCACCGTCGCGCCAGCTCTCTTGTCTCGTCAGTCCGACTGGACGCTAGCCAACGGAAGCCACAACTCGTTGCACTTCTTCAAACCCGACTCAGGTCTGAATGTATGTATATATTTATGTCCCTCTGCGCATACCACCCACGTCATCCCGAAAACTCGCTTCCCCTCTCCCCTCCCTCCCTCCTTCCGTCCTATTGCTCTCTTTGTCTTGTGGAGGACTTGTTTCTGTGTCCCCCCCCCTCCCCTACCCCCCCCCCCACCGTCCCCCCCACCGTCCCCGAGTACCGAAGTACGCGCGGATGTTAAATGAGCGAGTCCCCTGTGGGGACACCTTCAACAACTCCTATACGAGCTCCACGCTTGTCGGCAACTGGCTGGAAGATCGCCTACAGGAGCGCATCGTGCAGACGGGCCGCAGGCGAGTTGGGACGACATGGTGCGCCAAGGGTCTCTACGAGGACCCGGCGGTAACCAAAGCACGGAACCCTGCAGCCGTCCAAGCAGACCTCCTCCATAGCACGTATGAAGTTGACTATGGAAACTGCCTGGGTGCGTCTCAGCCGAATGCCAATGGTGGCAGTCCTTCCTCGGGTGTCGGCGCCACACTGATGCTGGGGAGCAGTCACACTGCGCATGGCATGGCCTCTGCCCGCGCCTCGCCCACCGCGTTGAGAGGCATTGACAAGGTGCTCCTCTTCTCGGTTGATCCTGTTGCGGACCCGGCAGCGCCGATGCCCGCTTCGTCCTACACGGACACATACGGTGTCTTTTACTTTCGTCGCCCTGGCGGATCGAGCAGTGGCGATAGCAACGGAGGAAGGAAGGGGCGGCACGGTCGCTCAACAATTGACACTGCCACGTCGTCGTCACCGGAGGGAAGGCTAGACGGCGAGGCGGCAGCATCGATCGGTGAAGCAGATCGGAACTTGTACGACAGTGTGCTACGCGCCACAGCCGCTGCCGCTGCAACTTCACCACTCCTCAGTTTTCTTCCAAGGTCCGCGTATATGCCGGGAAGCGCAAAATCCGGCGGCACGTCGTTGCCTCCAGTCCCGCAGCGTCACCGACTCAGCCGAGGCCTACCAGCGGCAAATGCACTGGGGAGCACGGGATGGACCCTGGCATCGTCCTCCACGACCCTCCCCGTCTGTGGTGTAGCGGGGGAGGTCACGATGGGGTCCCGTCGGAAGCACTACCGTAGTCAGAAGGACAACATGGACAAGGAACGGTGGTGTTCGTCGAAGCAAGCAGCCGACACGCCAGTGGAGCACTTCACGCTGCAGCGGCGCCTGCCCCCAGCGTGGCTATGACTGTATGGCAGCCCCGGAATGTGAAATGGAAAATTGCTAGCACACAGAAAGACGTTAGGGGGTTGCTCTGACACCCCTTCACCTTTTTTTCCCCCCTCCCCTCTACAACCACCCCTCCCGCCGACACGTCTTCCAGTCTTACCCCTCGAGGTGGATTGAGGCAAGCGACAACACCTCTCGGGGGCAGAGGGAAAGTGCCCGCGTTGTATCTTTTTTTTTCTTTTCTGTACATATTATTATTATTATTATTATTATATATATATATATATATATATATACATATATTCTAATATTTATTTGCACAGTACTACTAGTATGTTTATGCTTGGGGCGGAGGAGGAAACCATGGATTGCATGTATATATATATGTATGTATATATATATTTATATTTAAAATTTTTTTTTTCATCAAATCGATTGTTTCTCCGTTTTCATTCCATCCACCCCGTGAAACAGACCCCCACAGTCTTTTACTTTGACACGTGTCTCACACACCTCGGGTAATTCATGTGCGCCCCAATTGCTCCTCCTCCTCCTCCTCCTCCTCCTCCTTTTGTGCGGTAATATCGCAGAGAACGGGTCTCACAGAGGAGGAGGAGGAGGAGGAGCAATTGGGGCGTGTCTTCTCCAGTTGACGGGTCGTAGAGTATTTATATATATACATGTATACATATATATATATATATATAAACATATATACACACGGAAAGCAGAGAGCGGCAGGAATCGAAAAAAAAAAAAAACGTTCACCGACCGAATGCACAAAAGTAGGAGGAGGTGGGGGGTACGAAAAGATGCAGCTTCAAGGGGGTGTGGGTGCTATATGCCCTTTGAAGTAGCTGATAATCATGTCTATGCACAACCTTTCAGTACCCCCACCCACCCCTAGCGCGGTCACGAACAGAGGAGTGCGTGCTGCTTTTTTTTTTTTCTCGGAAAAAAAAAAACGTGATGCGAGTCCTCATCCAACAAGCTCACAACCAAGACGATGTCGCTCCATCATGTAGATCTTCTCACCCATCTGTGCAGAAGGGGGTGCCGGAAAGGTGGGCTTTTCCTGGCACACAGCTTCCGCACCGGGACCTCGTATACAATGATGAGAAAAGTGTGTCCTTCCCTCCCTCGTCATCACCCTCCTCCTAAGATATACGTTAATTCGGCTGCCTCTTCACCGTCTGCGCACAGCGCCGACTACTACGGAAGCGATAGGGAGCGACAGGACTCGCATCCAGCACAATTCCTTTCCCACCCCATCTGCCTGCTTTGACGTCCACCACCACCTCGCTTCACCCGCACCTCCAATGCGTTTGGAGCGCCACCCAGCAATGGAAATTATATATATATATATAAGCGCAAGCCCACTTCTTTCAAAATCTTTCCTCTTTCTAACCCTCACCTCCCCCCCGTCCGATACGCATACTGCACGTACCCTAGTACACTGCCTTCTTTGCTTCCCTCGCACATTCCCATCCTCGTCCTGCCCTTCCCGCCCCCCCCCCCGGATCAGGGCTGCTTGCATTCTTTCGCAGTGGCTGCCGCCAAGACGACGTGACGCAGTGCAAAAAAAAAAAGGATCGGAGGCGGACTCTCTGCTAAATCCACCTGCCATTATTTCCTCGGAGAGAGGGCAACAACGAAAAAAAGGTGCAAAAAACCAAAACCTCCCCCCTTCCCTCACTCTCACTCCGCTCGTCGCCTTCCTCGTCCTCCCCTTTCCCACCGTAGCAGCCGCTTTCCGAACACCCACATACGGCTTCCAGCATCGTAGTCACAGCGACCTCGGAGTCCCGCTACCCTGAAACTTTTTCTTTCTTGTTTGCAATGTCCGGCTCCACAACCTCCTTTCCGAATCCCCGTCTGCGCAACCGCCGCAGCCTCGAGCGCACCGAGTATGAAGACGCATTCCAATGGCGAGGGCTCCCAGAGCCACCTCAGACAGCCGACGAACCCACCACGGAAACAACAGCAGTGCACCCGTCTCAATACAACACGACCACCAAGGACGCCTACAAGAAGTACGACCCTAGTGCCTACAAGCGTGACCTGCCCGCGGGCGAGGACGAGGACAACGAGAGCACACCAGTAGACCCCAATATGTACAACTCGACCACCAAGGACGCCTACAAGAAGTACGACCCCAGCGCCTACAAGCGTGACCTTCCCCTGGACGAGTACGAGGACAACGAGAGCACACCAGTAGACCCCAATATGTACAACACGACCACCAAGGACGCCTACAAGAAGTACGACCCCAGCGCCTACAAGCGTGACCTGCCCGCAGACGAGGACGAGGACAGCGAGAGGGCACCCGTGGACCCCA